>CM024616.1:11091853-11659892 GCA_014182575.1 Eucalyptus decipiens
ATTGGCAAAAATTTTTCCAAGTGACGCCTCCATTATTATGTTTCACAAATTGCGGAGAAAAGGATTTACTTAATCACCAACAAAACGAAAATCTAGCTTAAATGTAACATTTATTCAGGCGAAAGTAATCGGCACCAGTCAAAAAAAAGAAAGAACGGTTTTTAAGTAATCAATCTTTCTGAAGCATCTTCTAACAACGTATTATTATAAAAAATAATCCAAATTTTCCGCTTTGCAATGTTAAGAAGGGTATTTTAGTTGCACTTAAAACTGCTGATCACATCTCACCTATCACACATGCAACCAGATGGGATCTGATATAATTGGCTTAGTCCTAGTAGTATCATCAATATACTGAGTTAATCTCAGGGTTTGCTATCAGATGGAAACTTGCATTTCAGGTTCAAAATTGTAGAATTGAACAATACATCGAGCCCCTAGAGATATATAATGTGCATCTGAAGGTACCTGATCGGAAATAGAAATGATATGTCGGTAAATTATCTCACATCATTCCTCGCATGTCATATATGAAATATAAAACTGAAACACACACACACACACACACACGGAGTACAAGGTGAGTCCTATTTCCTTAAGTTGTTAAAGTTGACTGGGAATTATTTCAAGTAAATTTGCAATGACACTTTGTTCCAGTACTCATGCTGGCTATGCAAGATGAAAGAAATTCTTTCCTTGAGCACAGAACATGCAAAAACATTGAGCTCAAAAAAGTTCATTGGGCGCTCCTCAATGTCACTTGCTGACTAAACAGGGCATGATATGTCGAGTTTTGACAAAACGGGTACTCTGGTTTTCCAGGAAGTTGCATGAAAAGATCTGTAACGCCTGAACAACATTAATAAGAATACAGATGTTCCAGTCCAACTTAAGTGCACTTCGTGAGTGAAAGGTGAGTCTGTGAGCACCAACTTTGTGGGCGAATTAACAAAAAGCCGTGTTTGGAATGGCAACATATAGTTGGAATCAGATGGAAATGGAGAGATATAAAAAAAAAAAATAAATAAATAAATAAATACTTGTTAAACTGACATGGACACTGATGCATAAGAATGTTGTAACTATATCTATGCTTATTATTGAGACTGGCACTTAGTACGTAACTTCAGAGACATCAAGGACAGCGGAGCCCCAGAATTGCTCATCAGACACCCATTAACGGTTCTGCTGCTGTCAATCTTGGCCAGAATCGCACCAAAGTTTCTAGGTGCAGCAGCCTCTCGATGCAGCTGTGGACTCCCGCATTCATCATTTCTTTGCCACCAATACTCATCAGGACACAGGAGAATCTTGAGCTCATTGTTCTGTCCCGTTCTACCCTTCAATTTTCCATCAGAAAGAGAGAAAAAATTCATCGTGCACTCTTCTTTTGCGATTACAATACTTGACCAACCAGAAGGTGATACATCGAGTTTTTGCCAGAAAGAATAACTTGTATAACAACGGGTATCTGATGAACAATTCTCACAAAGGGATGTCATCATTTCTCGTAAAGTTTTCCAGGAAATTGCATGAAAATATCCATAATGCCTACAAGAACTCATAACGTAAAATTCTTCATTGAACTAAATGAGAGGAAAAAAAAGCTACATTTTCTCATGCAGAACACCCCATCTAACAACAGCGGCATCTCAAAGGAACAATGATTGATCCGTAACGCCAGGAAGTTTCACGCCTTGGACTTGATCTTGCTGACAACGGAGAGGAGCTTAGCAATCGTCAAAGGCTTCTCGTGATAGTCATCAAGACCTGCTTCAATGAATTCTTGCCTCTCTTCTGATAATGAGTGAGAAGAAACACCAGCGATTGTGCTTTTGACGCCCATATCCGCAGTTTCTTTGTCGCCTATTAAAAGTTGAAAATAAATCTCCCTAACTGTCCAAAAAACTAATGGTTCTTGCTTCAACTTAGGTTTATCTAGCTCTTAGTCATAGGAAAGTTGACAGTACCTCTATGCCATTCATTACAGGCATGTCTCTGTCCATGAGAACGAGGTCAAATTTCTTTCCCGAGGAGTGGATCTCGACGGCTTCTTTTCCGTTTCCAACAACATGGTTCACAATTCCAAGGACGTTTAGGAGCTGGTGGTGAATCATTTGGCTCACTTTGTTATCGTCAACCACAAGCGCAGTGACCTCATCATTCACGCTAGAGACTCCGAGAAATTGACTTTTCGGCATTCCCTTCCTGTGTATCTATGTACTTGATCTTCTTCTCCCTTTTCAGCTCCAAACCTCTTGATATGTACTTCAGCGGTTGTATTGTACTAGAGAGTTTGTCACTGTCAAACAAACGGGAATCCCATATAAAGGGTTCCGTGTGGAGGGTTGAAATGAAAGCGAGGAAGAGCACCGGACATCATGAAATGACTTGGATTTTGTTGGATACCATGAAATCAAGAATTGAATAGTTTCCACTTCTGGGTAATACAAATCAAAAAGCAGCTTTTTCGAGCTGAAATGAACGTTGAATTCAGCCAGAAATGGACAGAAATCACACTTCAGCTGATGGATTCAATCTGCACTGGCATCATCTTGGATCCTCTCTTTCAATGGACTCATTGATTTGACATTGATTTTCCTTTATGGAAACAGACATCGACCAAGTTGTTATTTCAGAGGCAACTTCTTAATGTACCTTTTGGGATCTTTAGCAAGACCTTAAAAGATTATGATATCCAGGAAAGATTAGATAGAGGCTGGGATCAAGGTATCGATAAAGATACTTGCCCCATTGCTAGACCCGGCTACAACCCCTTCGGGGGTGGGCTGGCAGCCCTGATTCCTGCGACGCCTTCCCCCTTGAAACACGGGAGCGTGGTACAAGAAAGTGATGGGTCTCCCCCTTTCGAAGGACTCATTGATTTTCCTTTATGGAAACAGACATCGACCAAGTTGTTATTATAGAGGCAACTTCTTAATGTACCTTTTGAAATTATTACATAAGCGACATGTCGTTTTCAAGTACTTACTCGATCTGTTACCTTTCAAAGAAAAGCATGAAAAATATGGACAGAGAAAAGAGTCGTCTTTGGTTTCAGATTCTTATGCCTCACTTAACCCACAAATTTTTGGTTTACAAGTTAATTTTCAGTATATACATTTCTTGCTTTTGTTTGATCCACGATATACTAATTGAGATTTTGGTGCTTCTTTATGGTTTGGAAACAAATAAGCTAAATTTAAAATGAGTTAATATCAGGAAAATTCCCAAATCGATATACTTGTGACAAATTTTTTTTAATGATTATAGAAAATATGGTCTAGATTGCATTGCTTAGTTCCAACAATAACAACACGAGAAATATCTAAGTTACCCAAGTTGTGAGAAATTTAGGGGATGGGACGAGTTTTGTTGGCCATTTTAAATTACCATTTGTTTGGTGACGTACCCTTTAGCATAGACTTTATCAACACTATTAGCAAAAGATCGAAGTCAAAAGACAACTTAAGTTTTTTTTTTTTCTAATTTATAATACAGAGATAAATCCGATGGTCGGATGCTTCGTGCATAATTGTTTCATAGGTGCAAGAAATGAAAAGAAAAGAGAGAGTTAAAAGGGCAATGCGGAGTGTAACAAATAGTTCTCCTTTTTTCTACCCAAAAAAAAAAAATGGTTCTTTTTGCCCATAAGGTCAATAAGAGTTTGACATTTTATTATTACCAGACGATGATATACCATAGGTATATTAATTTTTTTTTTATCCACGACCTGGTCCTCGGTTTTTAGCTGAAAAATTATATTATGTACTTGATAAGTTGAGATACTGGCAAATGGCAAGGCCATATTGATAAGCTAAGGTCCAAAATATGAAAGAAATAGGTGCTTTCGTGACTCTATCACTCAGTCAATCCTATTCCACTTAATCCCTATTTCATATGGCCATATATTTTTCAAGTTAAATAATGGGAAACCTTTCTAATATTACATGAATTTTATTTTCATTTCATGACTACTGTTACGGTAAGACAAACCCCAAAATAAGAACAACCCAAACAAGAGGGACTTCTTGACTAACCACCTGGCCTTAGATTATAAAAGTTAAGGGGTCACATGTGCTCAATAAATTCGCTGGTGGTCCTCTTTGCAGTTACATAGTCCAGAAAAAATGGAGAGACAAGCTCCTCTAGTTCTTGTTTTTTTTTTTTTTTTTTCTTCATCCTCTACTCTATTCTACTCTACATTCACTCTCAAACTTTTGGTTCTTGGGAGTTTTTTTTTTTCACTCTCTTACGCGTCTCCACACTCACTCCTTTTGCCCCGCAAGGTAGGGATTTAAACCCACCTCCCCCTTCCAACTCCCATCCCCCGAGAAGGTGGGGATTTGAACCCTCACCTCAATCCCAGCTCTGTTGGAAGGGTGGCCACCTGAGCGAATTATAACACCACAATGTTTCGACCCTTTATAACACCACAATAATCGATCGGGACAGAGCTCAAAGACAAGCTGAGGGAAGAGGACAGACAAGACAAGGAAGCCATCCGCTGATTGTACTGTACATTTACGCTTTGTCTGAACAGCTTCGAATGCATTTACTCTTTTCCTAGGCCACATTAATCAGAATCCGCCTATCGGACAAGTGGGAAGAAAAAATATTCAAGATGGTAACGATGCATGCGAGGTTAGAACTAAGCTTTAGGGGAAAAAACTGCGTCGATGAGACTATTTAGGTACAAAGAGGACCGGGCACCAACGTTATAAAGGTCACAAACGGCCTCAACTGCCATTCCCGAACATCACTCCCGTTTTGCCCCTCGTAAGCAATGATGGGGCAAGAGCCATCGGATTCAGACGCAATACCGTATTTAATCAAATCCCAGACAAAGCCATTTTCTGCTTGGTTAACAAAGAATGCTCATTCACAGAACGCTTGGTTAACAAGAGCCTTAGGTGGCGGACTTTTTGGCGTCCAGGACCCTTGAACGTCATGGGGAAACTCAAATAGCCAACGTAAAAAGTCTTCAAGAAAGATTTTATGTTGGTGCCGAGGAGAACTAAGGGCAACGGACAGGATGTTGGCACGACTGGTGTAATGCTCCGCAATTAGCATAGCATTACCAGCGATGTTAGCCTCAAAAGAGAGAAGACAGAGAGAAGAGACCACGCACAAAAGCAGTGATGATGCCTTTGAGCACTCAAAAGAGCTCAATTAAAGAGCCTCTGGTAAACCACTCATGGACTGGAAAGTACGTGACTTTTATGGAGCATCGGCTTCTTAATGACAGAAAATGGCAAAGAGATAGAATTTAAAAGGGCCATGTCCTCTCTGATATAAATAAGCAACCGCATCAGAGAACTTCCCTCCGTTACTATGTTCGAATGCCAACGTCCAAATACACAACTTTAACCCAGAGCTATATGGGAAGCCCCCAAGAAACAAAGATCTATGGCAGGAGATAGGTGTAGAACAATTTCCTCCAAAATCACATTTATTTTTCATGTTCCAAGTGTCGCTCTCCAAAAAAAAATTACAATTCTCTCCCACCATAATCAATCACTCATCACAAACCAAACAAATTAAAAAATAAGCAAAAGCAATATGTACGAAAATATACATACCTACAACCCATTTCACACAAATTTACAAAATACACAACAATGAACCATAGTACCTCATGGTCATTGTCTTTCGCACCCAGAAAAGGAGAAAGAAAAAAGAACTAAACATGATTAGTGTCTATGGCAGTACCTGTCCTGGCTTGCGATATACGATTAGCATAGATAGTCACCAGGCGCAATTGTGTACTGTTAAGGCCTTCCAAGTATGGCAAGAATGCCTTCCCAAGCATGATATATATATCCACCAGACAGAAAACTACAGTCTGCATCAATAGAAAAACAAAACCAAGCTGAGATTGTAAAACACAGTGCAATGGCAGAAGGTTGTGATCTACTCAACTTGAACAATGTGAAAATGCATGAGACTGAGCAAAAAGAGTCAAACGCCATCTACCTTAGAGATGTCATGATGATCAAACAGGTATATAGTATCTGAAATTGACTCGACACCATATTTATTCTATTTGTGTCCTTCCACATCAAGCAAAAAAGAGAAATAATCTGAAAGAACTATGACATTCATCAAGATTGGCAAGGACAATACAGCAAAAACTCGCAGGAAGGCAAACATGTGGAAGCACATATTATAGTACAAAAGCTCGAAGTAGGATCTTCACTCCTGCTACAGATCAGAGATTATGTCTATCAGTCTCAAATACAATCCCAAAGAGACAAGTCAAACCAAGACTCAATTGCTCAAAATCAAAGCATAAAATGTGCGGATTATTTTCATCCTGTCCAATCCACAAATTTGATGAATAATCATGAGACCCTCTCTACCCAATGATTAATTTTTCCTTTTCACCAAGCTTAATAGCCACTGTCCCACTATTAAGACATAAAGTCATAAAAACATTAAGAATGCTACCTTGCGAATGTCAGCACTCTGGTTCCCAAATGCTTCAAAAAGAGCAGGTAAAAATGATGGTAACTGAGCCATCAGCTCCTCTTGTGATAGCCGTCCCACAAGCTGGAGATATCAGAGGAAACTTTCTATTAGATAAAAATAAGGAGCCTTGGAAGGTAAATGTCTTAAAAAATTAAGGAGAGAGCTGGTTTCCAAAATTAGCATGACCTACAGGCTGGACTAAAGGATCTCGATAATGTACAGCCTAAGACCATCCAAGGATGGAAAACTATGTAAACAGCTTTAGAAGGCACTGTGTGTAGATTATATCATTGTAGTGGACATGACTAAATTGCACTCGAGTCAAACTGAAGCGATAGTAACTAGTAACAACTTTGAAGATGAAGCATACACAATTTTTTACATGAATATACTTCTAAAAGAATATAGATGATAAAAATTGCTATAGAAAGTCCCTAACGGTAAAAAAAAGTCCAAGAAGAACCTGTTCAGCAGTCTGTGGACATCATAACTGCTCCTAAATCCTAATTACGTCTACGATTGGTAAGTTTATTTCATAAGTAACCATCCAAAAAGAACATGTACTTTGCAATAAGTTGCTACAACAGAGAAAACCAACATAAGCCCAACTGATACAGCAAAACAAGCATGCATCAACATTATCCAACAAGCAAAAATTCTGCATATGTTCTTTGTTTCTTTTGTCTACTCTTCCTTGGGAGGTTGGTGGGGAGTTTAGGAGAGGAGGTACTATATAAGGTCGGATTGAGAGTAGAAAGCAAGGTACCTTCGTTAAACAATTTATGCAAGTAACAAGCATTTTCTCATCTTCAGTGACCAATAATGGAACAATAACCTGCTCATCAAACAATCACATCACCAACAAATTCAATAATTAGTCTACTAGCAACCTCCACTTCTCTTAAAGAAAAGAGCACCAGGAGAGAGAGAGAGAGAGAGAGAGAGAGAGAGAGAGAGCACGTACACTTAGACATCTGAAGGGATCATACTTGGACAATACAATAGATAAGCAATGCTCAGCTTCATTTGAAACCTGAAAGCAGAAAAATAAAACATAAAAGATGTATACAAGGGAAGCTAATGATATATAATTGAAAAGACAGGTCAAAGAAATTACCTTGGCAACGTCATCCTTACCAGCATGAAGCAGCTTTTCAATTACAATCTCAATAGACTCTTCCATCATATCTTTCTGGAACCATAAGAGGAATGTAGAATTTACCTCAGATAAAAATTATGCAAAGCATGAGAAAAACACATGCAAGCATTTGTGAAAAGAAATGTTTCAACACTAATCTAGAGACATGGTACTATTTTAAAAGCAAAATGATACACAATGCACCTGATTCTGGAGCATTTCAGTAATCGACAAAAGACCCAGTTCACGGATGAGGGAGTCAGAATCATCCAACACCTCAAGTACAATTGTCAAAATTTGATTGAAATACTGCATAAAAGCCAGGTAACCGTAAGTCATCATAGAGAATAACATGCTGCAACATTAATCTAACCAGACGTTCTCAAATAAGGTCTCCTCCCTGATGGAAAAAATTAACCATTAATATAAAAAGAGATTAATACAACTCAATAGCTTCCGGAAAATGGTAGGTTCCACTTCATCAAGGAAAGACAAGGTAACGGATATACTATGATGGGTGGACATATACAACAAATGGAATAAGTAGATAAGATACCCAAGAATATCGATTGTCTTGTTTCAACAAATAAGAAATCAGTTGCCTTTAACCAATGTTCTTTTTCTATTGACACCATTTTACATAGTTCTGACAGTTACGAGGATTACCCTGATACACAACTGTCACCATTTTCTATGAACAAGCCATAACAGAACAATTAGCTTCTGAAGATATAGGCCAATGACATGTACCCTATAAACTTCATAGTAAGCGCACGGCAGAATTGGCACCGAGTTTCTACTTAATTACAATGCCATGTTAGGGTTGCATGGGGAAGAACATGCATGGCAGAAGCCTTGCGAAGAAGGGGGAGACTGAGATTTGTCATTGCATACCTTTGTCCAAATAGAAATATCACTGGCCTGAGATATTTCAACCAGCTGCTGAAGTCCAGTTCTTTTATTTGAAGATGAAAGATCATCATTGCCGTTACCGATCTACAAAAGAAGGATTCTAGATTCATTACCCTCAATGAATTTTATTTTATTTTTTATTTTTTTCACACTTCTAATCATACTGTTTCCCAAAAGTAACAATCTTACCATTACAAGCCACTAGAAACTAAATGATATCTTACCATGTGAAGAATTTGGGGAATACTCAGCTCATCTGGCAATGAATTAACCTTAGAAGCAGAGAAATTGCGATTGTCAAGGTCAGCCTCAGCTGAAGGCTCACCATCAGGACCTAAGCTTTCAGCAGCCCCAAGGCCAGGACTGCTCATAATATTGATGTCCACCTGGGGACTGGACAAGCCCTCTAGACTCATGGGAGACGTATGTTCAATCCGACCAATCTGGGAATCTATATTATTGTCAGTGAGATTTCTAGTGCAGCTCAGATCTTCAGACTTGAAATCAGAGAAGTCATGGTTCAAGTTATCATGTGTTTCATTAGATGCTACATGAATCCCACCAGTAGGCAGGGAAGAATCTTGCATAGAACTCCACTTCCGGCCCCCATTACTGTCTAGGGAACCAGCAGAATACCTGCCAAAGAAATTACCCACCCTTTGCTGACCAATATATCCATCTTCAGATGATGAGCCCACAACATCATAAGGATCATAACCAGACTTTGAACGCTGCCGCTCTCTCTTGCTTTGCAAAAAGTTCATCAGATCGACTTCTATACGAGGAGTGTACTGTTTAAGAGCTCGTCTCAAGGTATTCTGTTCCTCAACAGACAAACTCAGGATAAAATTGAGAAATGCAGTCGAATCATAGTGGGAATAAATTGATATGAGACAAGAAATAGCTGCTTCCTTGAGCTTTGTATTTTTATCATGGGCTAGGGGAGTCAACTTAGCAAGCCATAGTTTCAATATACCAATATTACCAGAACCTTCAGAGTTTGCCACATGCTTGCTAAAGGAATTGATGGCAAATTCTATCACTGCCAATTTTGCCTTGGGAGAGCGTTGTTCATCAAGTGATCGAAGCAAAGCAGGTAGAAGAGAATCCGTACTGTATGATTTACTCAAAATCTCTAGTGTTGCTGAGCAAGGCTGCCGAACTGACTCTTTTGGGTCAATCAAACGTGAGAAAACATGGGGTACGATCCTTTCCATGTAACCCTCAAAGGGTTTGCGGCAAGATTTAATGATGTCAGCAAGAGTGGAAAGAGATGCCTGCGCAACTTTATGGTGCGGATCATCCAAATGCTGGAAAAATAGCTTCATGACCTTCTCAAAGTTTTGGATAACTTCTTGAATACCTCTTGGTCCTTGCTGCAGCAGAGACTTTATATAACTAAACGCAGCAACTCTTGTAGACCAGTCAGAAGTTGAACTGAGACCTTCAGTAAGGGCATCGCTTAGAGATGCTGGACCATCCACGTAACTTGATAAATCACTCAGCACTAGCTGGCTATCATCAAAGCTTCTCCTCCTGCTTGCAGACATTCTTCCCACCACAGCCTTTCTCGAAAGTGGCCTCTGGAAGTTAGGGACATGACTGCTATGTAAATCCCTTAAGCTTCCATCTCTGTGTGGTGTGTTCATATATTGCCTATCCATGTGCAGATTCGTTGATCGCCTAGCTTCCCTAATGTCACTTTTCTCCTCAATTGCACCCCTTTCATGCAGCTTCTCTGAAGTTCTCCTTGCTGAATAGGCAGAAAATGCTGACAAAGTCTCAGTTACCGTATTACCACGATAGGATGACTTGCCAGAATCTTTGGAAGCTTGAATTTGAGAAATGATATCAGATAAACCCAAGCCACCATTTCGGTTGCTACCCCTGCCGATAACTGATGTGGCTGAATCTGAGGCTAACGAGCTCTGGTTAGAAGCTGGAATTGCATGTGGAGATGGCGGATCACGGGAAGATGGACGGTCAACTCCTGCACTAGGGGCAACATGAGAGATATTTAACTGCTTACAAATGATCAAGAGTATCTATCCAAAAACAAGGAAGATTTACTTCAACAGATTGGAAGAAATAGCTTGAGTCCATCTTTACCTAAATCCAGACTAGATGAATGGAGAGCCAAAGGATTTCGCTTATCAGATACATCCAAGCCTCTAAGCATGCTTTCAATGGCACTGACCTTCTCTTTGCTTGAATGTAACACACTTTCAAGACTACGTTCAGCACCTTTACCAGCTGCTTTTGTCTGAGACAAAAGCAGCCCTGAAGAAAGAGAAGTCCCTGAGGATAAAGTAGATGTTCTATCCATTGCAACAATAGCAGAAGTTCCATATCCAGGTAGACCTGTATGAGCAGAGGTATGAGTGGATGACATATGTGCACTTCTCTCACGAATTGAAGGAGAAGCATGTCGTCTGTGCAAGCCACCATCTTCTTCATTTATTATCTGCAGAGGAGGGATAAAAGAAGCTTAATGGAGGAAAAAGATTAAAAATAGGCTAAGGATATCCCTGTTCATAAGAAGCATTTACCCTCTGAATCACAGGATCAAAAGACAAAAACAAGCGCCAGGAGCGCTCTGGCCAAGTTTTTGAAAACATTCTGTAGCACATTCTGGCTGTGGATCGAACCTGTTAAATTTCAAACATCACTTAACATTTTCATTGAAATGAAAAAGCTCAAAAATATAAACAAATTCAAACAGCTTTACCTCACTCATTGCATCAGCGACACAACATCTTATAAGATCCTCAAAAAGATCAGCAGATCGCTGTATTTCTGGTGCATCAGGCCATTGTTCCAATACCAACAGTGCATACTCGCAACACCTGACATTCAACAAACATAAAAGAAGTAACAATTATATAAGCACAGAACAATATGCATCCTCGCCTGCTAGTAATGGTTTCAATGAGAAAAAATTAACAGAACATAAAGACTTCTTCAGCACCTTGCACGAAGTACTGCATTTCGGTCATTCTTTGCACAGTCGGCTAAGCGAGGAAGAACACGTGAAACCTTGCAGTTACGCAACATCTGTAGGTAAAAGCATATAGTGTGAAAAATTATGAAGTTAAAAGTAATATCAGAATTTTTTTTTGGGGCTAAACATGCTGATGAGTTAATTTACCGTTTTTATACAATTATCCGCAGACTCTGCAATAACAAGGACAGTGATCACAACTAGCTTGAAAAGAACCTGATGGGAATAATACATTATCAATAAACGGAGAGTGAAAATGAGAAGACCAAAATTAAAGAGGGTTTAGTACGTACTGGAATGAACGACTCAGCACAGGCTTCAAAATCTCCCAGAAGCTCCTTGGATAAAAAGCATAGCAGGTGGCAAGCCTTCAAAGCACATAACACAACCAAAAAGTAGCTTATATATAGTATTTTTTTTTTATAAAGACTTAATACATTGCTTGCTGCGATATTTGATTAGAGAAGCAATTTTACTAGTGATCTAGCAAAGTAGAACGAACCTTCTAAACACATGATACAACCATAGAGGCTAATATACCGTATGTTTTTTCTAGACTAATATGCATTACTTGCTAGGATGTTTGATTACAAACAAGGTTTTACAAGTGATCTAGCAGAATAAGGTCCTCTTTTTTTACCCATGTTTTCAGGGCAAGACTAGCTAAATCACTACAATTGATGAATCTGAAAAGCCACAGTTTGCTTGGCACATGTTACTGAAGTTCTGGCATGTTGGCAACCACCAGAGATTTATGGCAATTGTTTCCTTAATCCTCAGTATAGAAGAAGTAAGAAGCTTTACAAGCAACAGATGTGGAAAAAAACCATGCCAAAATAAATCTGTCATTGGTCATAATAAACATGACACAGAGACAGGAATGGTATTCAAGCAAGGTAGGAGATCTCAATAACAACAATGCCTTTGTCCTTTTTTTCTAATAACCAACCGCCTTTTTTTTTTTTTTTTGGGTTATCCTCCAATAAACATTCTTTGGAGGAATGAGCCAGAATCATAGCATTGCAGACGGGCACTTGTGGAGAAAAAAGAGCCCACATTGCCACAAACCAGATTTAATTTCAAGATTAACAACTTAAGATCAAAGCCAAAGCAAGTCTGCTTGCCAATCCGCCAGTCATGAACCAACCTTAGGAGCCTTTAATTGGATAGTTCAAGAACCACTGGTAGTAAAGAAAAATATACAAACAACAAGGGCAGCACTAAGCCATGAAGTTGCACCTGCTTTACTATGCTGGACCTTCTATCAGACAACTGTGTGTTCAGAGGGCCCACAAGTTGCTTCAACAGTCCCTTGAAACATGGATAGTCAGCAGCACCTGGTAACAGTATGATTGATGACAAAAGGATTTGCATCAAAACATGGTTTGTAAGGCTTCAGCTAATAGTACCACCACTATAGTTGCATTTATGAGCAATGTCAAGGATCATCAGGTAAAATAATCAAGAAAGATATAAATAGGGATTAGATGATAAAATCATTGAAATTGGTAACTAGTAGATAAGACAAGAACACATGTATACAGTACAAAGATTTTGTGAGTTAACAGTAAAGTGAGGTTGCACCAATACATTTTTGATTAAATCAATTTTATCTCAAAATAGATTATTCAAACAGACATCTAGATATTCACAAGGAAACTTGTAAGTGCTTCTTTTGGTAATCGTCAGAGAGTCTGTCCACTACTGTTGTTGCGGTGCAATGAAGTCTGATGTGCAGCGCATGCATTTGACAACATGTACTAAAACTGTAGCACCCTAAAGCTAAGAGGGGGGCAACATTGGCTCCGAGGAGTTCACTAAACACCTTTAAAAAGCTGAAGCACCCTCTTAGGAGGTACCACTGTGCCACCAGATCCATACCCATCTCAGTCGCATTTGGCATGGATCTATCAATTCAAGCGAGGTGGCAAGCATGGGATCTACTTTCAATGAGGCAATTAGAATTGTTTCTTTGAAATATCAACATAAAATTGCAAGTATCATAATGATGAGAATGATATAATCCCATAAGAGAGAAAGAGAGAGTAAAAACCTCCAGAAGCTAGTGCTTCGATTCTCTGCATGGCACCAATGCGAACCGACCAATCTTTTTCTGGTACAAGGGTAGAAGCAATCTTCTCAAATTCCCTTATCAGCTCTTTCTCTGAGTATACTGTAATTGGTTCTACGGGTTTTACTGTTACATCACCTTCAGCTGCACAGAACAGAAAAGATAACACCAAAAGATTAAACTGAAGCACATCTTACAAATTATGTCAAATGCTTCGTGGTCAGAGTAGGACCGGAAGAGAGAAGTACGAACACCACAAAGAATAAGTCCATCAATATTTAACAAATCTACATAACTTTCCCAACAAAATGGCAAAACATAATACATCCAACCCCCACCCCCTCTCAAGGGAAGGGAAAAAAACACATCCAATTCAATGGAAGAGCATTCTACTTCTACCTTGAATTTGGAGAAAAGATAACTTTGCGGGACTGTAGTATAGATCATATACTTAAAGATAGCTGGAAAGGACTAAAGTGAAGATGCTAACCTCCAGATTGAGACATATCCCTAGTAGAACTCTTTGCCCTGGGACTATTTCGTTTAGGGTTATGAATTGTAGGCTTTGCATCTGTGGCAGCAAAATTACCCGTAAGTCCATTTGAATTACGAATTTGTGGTTCGAGCTTCTCTAATCTTGCATTGATCTCTTTCACCTGCAATCATAATTTCTATCAGAAGGAGGCAAAAAGTTCCTTTCTCTGAAAAGCAAAAAAGAAAAGAAAAGACTGGAATCCCTCAATATTTTGCGCACTTCATCAGAATGTTTCCATAGACAGCAGAATGATATAATCTGTAAATTAGTATATGCACATACTCACCATTGATGAAGGGAGATGATGCCGTTGAAGTTCATCACGAAACTGAGACCCAGCCTGTGTATACATCTCCTGGAAAGAGAGGGAAAAAACAGCCTTCTCAGTGAATGTGGTCTAGCAACCAGCTAAAAGACAAATAAAAAAGCTCAAGAAAGAACATTGCAAGTTCAACAGGCAAAAACTGCTGCTTCCCTAGTTTGGCTCATCCATCTTATAAGTGAAACACAACCATATAAACTTTCTGTAAAAATTGCATCAATATCTTTCAGAACAGTGACATCAGAATACAAGTATCACAGCTGCTGAAACTTAGTTTTTGCTTCTCATATCAAAGAATAAGAATATATGTCAACCAGCCCATGCTTTACTTGAGAAAGGAACCATTACTCACAGGATCATGGAACAGACAGGAGATGATATATTTTTTTTAAAAAAAAAATGTCTAATGGCCAATTATGAGCTTTCGTGGAAGAGGAGTCTTGACTACTGTCACTTGTGCCTAGTAATTCAACACAATTTTGATCCTTGAGCAAACTTACAAGCACTGACCAGGTATCTAATAAAATTATGAACTAAACCAAAGTAATACAGACCAGCTTCTCTCATCATTAAACAACTTCTGGGTGAACAGAACATCCAGAGCAGATGCATTGTGTCTATCCTTAATGTCATACCACTAACAAAAAAGGAAAAAAAAAAAGTTGCCATCACAGTAGAGTTACTTATGACAGAGAAAAAGCAATTTGAAGCTTCTTGATGCGATGAGCGTATCACTGAGTTTGGCAACAAATTATTATAATTCAAGAACTGTTCTGTGAGATAGAATCCAGCTTGACTCTATTACAGCCGACCAAGCAAAGGATTTCCAAATGCTTTTGCAAGATGATGAATTTTCCATGCAAACGCCTTGGTTTTAGTAATTAAGTTTACCAATCACACTAATTTACTCGCACAACTACCAAAATTAATTAATTGGATGACGTTTGAACAATATGATGCTTTTCATAAACAACTCTACACAAGAAATACATGGAAATATAAGGTCAAACAGGATACTTCTCAGCAACTTAAGATAACTCCACATAAAGATCTTACAAGGCTTGAAGGAGTAATGTGTCAAGGATGCCACTGACCTCAATGCATGATAAAGCTGCTTCCCTGACACCATGATTTGAGTCGTTCAACAATTGCAAAATCTAGAAACAAAAGGAAGCTTTAATAAATCCAGTTTGGAGGAAAAAATCTCTATGCTCTCCAACTACATCAAGTCAATGGGCATACCGGCGGAAGGATGGCCCGCTGAAGAGGAAGTTCTGTAGATGCAAAGAGACCAATTGCAGAAGTCACAGTCCGAGCAAACTCTTCTCTGACTCTCCAATTTTTGTGAGTCCAAGCAAAAGACCCAGCCCTTTCAACAATTATTGTCGGCGAAGAAACCTGCAGGTAACACATGACCAAGATCAAGTTTGACATAACCCAGAAAAACAAGCGAAGGATCACTAGAGTTTAAAAGGCACCAAAAAGTGGAAAAAAAATACCAGGAAGAAGGCAAGAAATATCAAATTCCCCTCGTGTTTCCTACAATAAGGAAGGAGAACGCTCCTTTGCATTTACCGGAATTTAGTAGGAAGAGCTAGAAAAAATACTTTATTTTCCTATCTATTTCGCCCTGGTTTAAGCTAGTAATGAGCAAAAGACCAGGCACAACTGAATTCAATTGGAAATTTGCAAGGCAAACCAAAGGGTCAGTTTTGATTCTTGGGCAAATTAAATCCCGGTTCATGCTTTTCCTCATCCAACTTGATCGAAGGTTTTCAGACAAAGAAACAGCACAAATAAGAGCTAAGCGGTCTAGCCTAAATTGAGTCATTTTTTTTGCAACGTATATATCACGTGAAATAGGGATGATAGATAAAGTGGGCAAAGGAAATGTAGATTTAATTAACACGAACATAATAAGAAAACAAATTGGTTGACTGAGAACCAAACTGAACCCTAAAAAATGTTTCCTCTTTGCAAATCCTGTTCAGGCATAGGAACCCTAAAAAATGTACAGGTCGTTTCCACTCTATGAATAAATTGAAGCTGAAATAATGCATGATGATTTCTTTGAACTCCCCATCTAATGAGCTCCCAGTGCTCCTAGAAAATTCTCTAAAAATCCTCTCCTTACAGACAGAATAAAAAACACTACAAAAGAGTTCAAACGAAACTCCCAAGGCAAAAATTGGGTCAAATTAAACCCTGGAACTTCTGAAATGTCTAAGAACCAAGTCAACCAAGCTCGATTTGTACATTGACTTCATTTCAATTCATTAAACAGCCTCAGACAAGGGCGAGAGCAAGGGTCATGCAGTCAATATTTGAAGTTAAAAACTCCACAACGCTACAAATGAAATCTTCCGATGCGACAATAGTAATTCTCAAATATCAGCAAGCACTGAGATCAACCGTTAGCATCTGATCGTTAACGAACGAACCGACATTATAGAAAATCCGGGAGAACTTCGAAGAATTGTTTTGATAGGTAAAACTCAATCGAGAAATCGCCGCGCACTCCTAACCGTCCGAATTTTCACCGAATCTTCACTCCAGCAACCACCATTCCAACAAAACAGACACACACACGGAACATCCCCATCGACCGCCTCGCATTTCATACAGAGCGCGCACACGCGAGCGAGCGAGCGAGCGAACGAACGGAGCAGTTACCTCCATGAGAGTGAGCAGCAGCCTCCGGGCGGCGTCCCTCACGGGCTGCTTCCCGTCGCCGAGGCGCTCGACGACGGCGGGGACGAGGCCGTTGAGGTGCAGCTTCAGGTGCTCGCCGGAGAGCACGGCGGCGGAGGCGAGGGCCTGGAGGGCGCCCTCGCAGACGCGGAAGTTGCCGTCCCGGAGGAGATCCATGCAGCAGTCGACGAGGGACGAGGTCTCGTGCGGGGAGAGGCTCTTCCGGGAGGCCTCGAGGAGCTGGTAGAGGCGCTCCACGGCGGCCAGGCGCTCCTTCGTGTCCTTGGCGCGCGCGAGCTCCAGCGCCTCCTCCATTCCTCCGCCGGTGGGGCCGGGGATCCGCGCGGCGAGGAGAGAGAAAGCAGATCGAGGCCCGGCGGAGGAGGTTGTTGGCGGCGGTGGTTCCGAGCCTCTCCGATGCGTAGAGAGAGAGAAGGGCTGAGATGATGATGGTGGTGGTGGTGAGTGTTACTGTGAGGGGAAAGAAAGTAGTTTTTTATTTTTTTGCTGAGTGACGCTGACGCTTATACTTTGCGGAAGCGACAGAGACTGTGGTGCGTGCTGTTCTGGAGGGGGAGGGGCGGAGGAAATTGCCACCCGAGATGGGGGTTATTTACGAGACGTGCCACTGCGCGAGCGAGGGCCCTGTCAGGCGCGGCCACGCGTCCGGCGGGCTAGAAGGCGACCTCGCCGGGACTCTCTCGGGCACGGCACGTGCGCGCGAGGTGGGCCTGGGGCGACCCGACCGACCCTGGGTGTAGGACGTTGGACGGTACTACGGAGGAGACGGTCGAATTAAATCTCTACCCCACAGTACGTGTTGAAAAATCTACGGCCAAGACGAAATTGGATCCGGTCCATATACAGGAAAATAATTATAATTTTGCAGAAATATCGAATTTAGCCACCTTTCCATCACGAAAGGAGGAGATAAGATAAGATTTAAATCCGACACAACGATTTAATTTTAAATATAGATTTTAACAAATCTCACATGATTTAGTTTCAAATATGAATTTCGACTTTCACACCCTACAAAGAGACATGATAAAAATATGAGAGTAAGAGTTAAAATAAGAGTAGAGTATAACCGATCAACAAAAAAGACAAAATTAGATCCGGTCCATATTCATGAAAATAGTTTTGATTTTGTAGAAATCTCACAATGAATTTTAAAGGACATATAGCAAATCTAGTTTTTAAACATAACTTTGCACTTTTAATTTATTTGATATAATCATTAAACTTTTGGCATGTATTTAATTTAGTTTTTCAATAGTATGAATATGTTCAAGAACAATATTAAATAAATTTAAAGTTTTTTTTTATTATATATTATGTTAAAGTTTAAATATTATATAGAATAAATTTGAAGTTTAGGATTAAATTAAAACTATTTATGTCACTATTCCAAAATTAAAGACCGCTTCATTTGTTACTGGGTAAGTTCATGATTATCAAGTAAGTACAAAATCCAGAATGGAGTCCTCGTATCTCAGAAAGTGGACTTCCCCCAACCATCTGAATGCAGAGAAGCTCGATCCTAAGAAATAAATGCCGCATTTATAGAAGCGTTCGGCCAGATGGGGGGAATTGCCTCGACAGAGATGGAGATTGGAGAATCATCTCTCGATTCTCGCGAGGCAGCAAAAGGACAAATAAATAAAGGTGGGGTTGACAAGAATGCAACCTAATTGATGTCGCTTTCCTAATCTCGACCGAGAAAATGAACGAGTTCGCTTTGGAATGGAGCTACATGGACGACGAAAAAATGGCTCATAATCCTAATCATGGCGACAAATATGCGGCACCCGATAATAATAACGAAGTGGTTAGTTCACGGGTCGCTGCATGAATCGTGTAATGTGATTAGGAGAGGATAAGCTCGAACGAGAGGCGATCATTTGGTGGAGAATATAAACGACGGGAAGCCTTAACTTGATGACGAAGCCATCCCAACTACTGCTTTTGGACACATGCTGAACGAAAAGGAGAAAAAGGGGAACGAGGGTTGTGCGCACTTTCGCTTTCGCTTCATAATGCCGGCCTTCGCTATTCTGTCGTTTAAACGATTATTTTTTTCGTGATTTATAAAAAAATGGGGTCAATGGATCTTTACAGGTTGGCTGACTTATTTTATTTTTTAAAATAATGAGGGTTGGCCAATGTAATAACCTTTTTTAGGTGCAGAAAGAGATTCCTACTGGGCTACTCCGAAGAATTGGCTGAAGGCCATAAAGAAATCTTACAGAATTAGCACAATTGAACGGCGTTTTTCATATCGACGCCTGCTAGATCCCGAGTTAAAAAAGCCAAAGATACTCCAACCGCATCACAGCAGATAGCCAAAAGCTAAGATAGTCCAGCTACATACTAAGAATCCGGTTGTTGGATTGAATTCTAACAAATCGTTCACGAAGAGAAACGTGTATGCTGGTGATTGTAGATGCACATCGGCTAATCATACTCCATAAGTGAAGAAAATATTGCCCGAATCTTGTGTTGGCCATAAAAGTCCAGTGCCTGTTAAGTTCGAAAGGCTCTGTACAGCACTAAACGACAATGCCACTTGTGATGACTGGTAACCTCCCAGTCTATGAAGACCAAATATAATCTTGATACTCTCCATTGCAATCAAGAGTACCTGAAAGGAAAGATAGATATATGGATGCCAGGCAAAATCACAAGCAAAAGCTGAGTACAATTAATCATACACGCATGGAGTTACTTACCCATTTGTCATATTTGGCAGCGCATGTGAAATGAGAAGAGGTTTTATCATCAAGCCCAAAGTGTGTGGAATTAGAAGATCTTGCATATTCGGATGGAAGATAGCAAAAATGTCAAGGTTCATCGTCATAAGGGGTGTCTAAAGTTGGTGACGATTCAAAAATTATACGCAGTCTTCCATCCCGTTGAAGATCAACAAGCAAGCTAGCATCATTGGGAGGTTTGTCCAAATTATTTCCTCTCAACTCCAAGAGGCCAAGATTACCTAGGTTGCAGGTGTATGATGAAGTCATCAAAAATCACCACATATGAACTGACATTAGATTAAAGATAACATAATCTGAATAGCACAACGTAAAAGGCATAATTTAGCAGTTAATTGCCAGTAAATAACCACTAATTCACTGAACTTTTAAAGATGAGATTCTCTTTGAGATTTCATCTAAGAATGCTTCAGCATTCGAAGTCACCAGAAAATGGACGGATATTAAATACTTCATAATAAGTACGCCCATTATATACATCCATGGATGTTCACGCCTTAAATGAAAATTGCAACATTAGCAAAAGCAAGATTGAACCAATGATTTCTGGAATATTACCCTTCGCAGCTTTCAATGCTGAGCATATGATAGTGAGGGACTCTGGAGGCATAAGATTAAACTCAGCATTGACTGTAACGAGCTGTGGTGCGCACTCCATAAGTTTTGACAAAAATTTGGCAGATTCAATACCACCTCGATTTTTACTATACCAAGCAAATTAAATGACTTAGGTTAGTGAATGACCTACAAGACAGCTTAATGGAAAACTCACACTCAATACTAACCTTATATCAATTTTGACAAGCTTCAAAGATTTGAATGATACTTTCTGTAGCTCTTCAAAACCAGAAGAACCCAATCCAACACCACTTATGTTAAGTACTTGAATTGATGAGCTCAGTAACTTTACCAAGGCTTCTGCAACATGGCTGAACAGACATAAGGACAAATTTAATAAACCAGAAAAAATAAGCTTTAAGTAAAGAGTAATTGGAAGGCTAGAGAAGGACCTGCCAAGACTATTGTCTGAAATAGAGAGTGAACTAAGTGGTATATCTGAGGTGGATAGGGTAGTTAAGAATTCAATAACTCCACTGGATGAAAGCTCACAATTTTCTAGACTTAAGTCAGCCAAGGTGAAGCATTTTCCAGATGCCTCAACTAAAAAGGGAATTAGATGCCTGCATAGTAACATACCATCAAAGACAAATAATTAGCCATGTTCGACAACTGTGAAGAAGTAAAACTTGTGCTGACCTAAGTCCATCATCCTCGATGGGATTATCACTCAAATCCAGTTTCCGCAAGGCAGGCATGTGAGCAAGAGCATGTCTAAGATTGTCTGCATCTTCTTTGTGAAGATTATTTCCCCTGAATGAAATGATAGTAAAATTTCAAATAACTACAACACAAAAGTACGGTGTCCAGATTTATCGCAGCCATTGATCACCAAATCCACCCTGCTAAATTATCTAAAACCATTCATTCTGCAAATAATCTCTGTTTTATCCCATGTAAACAAGGGTAACAAGAAAAAGGGGTCATGCCTTAGATTGAGCGCACATAATGAAGCTAATGATTTGCCAGCTCCTATAGATGAGACCATACTATCTTTATATTTCCAGGTGAAACTAGAAAGCCATCCTGCTATCTGCAAGAGAAGTACATTTGACCTTGAGTTAGTTTTTTCCTAGAATAACAAAGACAATGGAAAGAAAAATTTGTATAATATGCACCCCGTTATCAGAAAGATCTAGGATGGATATGTCAGACGCAGCATCAAAAAGTGTAGTAAATATCGACCCAGCGGAGTCTCTGTCCAGGCGGGCGTCACAAAATCTCAATGAATACAAGTGCCTGACAACAAAAGTTTCAAAAGCAAAATCAGGAATCAGGGGTTAAAATTCACCAGGTCAATACAGTCACTAAGGCTGTGTTTGTTAAAAATTGTTTCTGTTCCCAAGAACAAAAATTTTTGTTTTTTTGTTCCTAGGAACAAAAAAAGAAAGAAACGCGTTTGTGTTCCAAAATTATTTTTTTGTTCCCAGAAACACATCTGGAACATAAACAAGAAACAAAAAAAAATTGTTTCTTGTTTCTGGAACACATTTTAGAAACACTTTCTTTTCTTCTTCTTTTTCTTCTCTATTTTTTCTTCTTCTTTTTTCTTTCCTTTTTCTTTGGCCGGTCGCCGGCCTCGGCCAGGGCCGGCAACCGACCATCGAGGGCCGGCGACGCCGTCAGGGGCCGGCGAACTCACCGGAGCATCGCCGGCCCCCGGCCCTTGGGCGAACCTTGATCGGGCTCACCCAAGCTCGCCGGCGAGGCCAAGCGTCGTTGGCTGCTAGGCGAGGTCGGCCTCGCCGGATTTGGGCAAGCTCGAGCTTGCCCGGCCAAGGCGAGCTCGATCTCGCCCGTTGCCTAGCGATGGCCCAGCGACGCTGAGCCTCACTGGCCGCTAGGTGAGTTCGGCCTCACCGGATCTAGGCGAGCTCAAGCTCACCCAGCCAAGGCGAGGCGAGGCCTCGCCGGGGGTCAGCGAGCCTCAACGTGGCTGGGAGAGGCTGCCGGCCCTTGTCGGCCGGTCGCCGGCCATGGCCAAGGCCGACGACCAAACCAAAAGAAGAAAAAAAGAAAAAGAAAAAGAAAAAGAAAAAAAGGAAAAATAAATAAGAAAATAAGAAAAAAATAGAAAAAATATTAAAAAATAAAAGAAATAAAAAAATTATACAAATTTACCAAACGTGTTTCGTTTATTTTTTATTCCTAACAAGTTTACAAAACGCGTTTTTTGTTCAAAAATTATTCCCCGGAATGAAACACTTTTTTCTATTTCTGTTTCCTAAAACAATTTTTAAACAGAAATGTTACCAAACGCGTCATAAGCATCTAACAGAACAATATATGCCTCCTATATTCTGAGGTACTGAAGTAGCTAAATATCTTTCCCAAATACATAGATGGCCATATTAACTAGAGAACATACCTTTCGTGGAGAAAGGTGCACAAGATCCCATAGTAAAGCCAACTTCTTTAAACGTCTATCTTGGTTGACTTTTACTTTTTGCTTAAATCAAATCTTGTGGCTCATGTAACTAGATTTTGTTTAACCCCGAAAACTTGAAACTTTTGCAGCATATGGACAATCACATGTAGATTTACACATGATTTTTTCATAATTATTTTTAGATTCAACTAACATTTTAAATTTTGGTGGGAACTATTTGCTTTTGCTGAGTCTTAAAAAAACAAGCCATTAAATTTTTAAGCTAATACACTCAGTTCTCTGTAGAACATATAATCCAGCCATTTGCTTATTGTCACGCTATAAAAGGAAGAAATAAAAAGTAGAAAATGATCACAACATATGCAAGATGCAAATATTACTGTCCAAGTGACACCCATCTCTTCTGAACAACACTCCAAATACAAACTCCTTATAAGTTGGTCCTTCATTTGGATTTCAGGCACTTAGTAATTAGTTCTTAAACATTATGCCGTGAAAATCATGCTGCATGCAGTTGTTATACATCCACCGTGAATTCTCTCGTGTTAGTTGTACTATATGGGTTCACAACTTCTCGGGGATTCTTTAAATCTTTACATTATAGCATAAAATAAAATCGGAACACAACAGAGTCTGTAACATAAAGTTTATTGTTGAAGAGTTAGACTAAGCAATATAATGTGCAATCAGAAGTTGGTTATAACGCAAAACAAAGATTACCTTCCGCATGAAAGAAATGACGAGAATTCAGAAGGTAAGACCGAATTGCTGTTGAGAAAGCTTGACGCTTGAATGGAGAATTGCACTATTCCATGAGATTGCATTCCCTTAACATGAAGCGAAGCACATATTGAACCAATGGAAGTTGAGGGAAGTTTGCAGTGAATGAATTCAAGGGATGTTAATGTTTCACAGTTCTGGAGCAGAAGTGGGCATAAACCTTGAACCTGTGGAATTGTGTTTTGTAAGCTTTCACATCTGAAATAGAAGGGTGTGCGGAATGCTTGGTTGATATATTTTTTCCATGACAAGAAAAAAATTGAAAAAACTGGTATATTAACTAACATTCATGCATAGCTGGAAAATTCACTAAAAGGTACCTATTTTGCTTAATGGGGAATTGATCATACAAAATACCAGTAAGAGAAATGCTACTAGGACATGACAACTATAAGTTAGAAAAGCATGAACCCTTAGGCCAAAAATAAGCCCACTTTTCAAACCACCAAAAAAAAAAAAAGCACAAATTATATATCCGTGAACTTATACTCTTGGGACAATATCAACCTCACTTTTCAATTGATCCAAAGATAAGGCATGAACTTCTGTTTTCCACCATTGACTTTTCTGCCCCAATAAGTTTATCTAGCATCTAAGGTGACTAATTGAAGTTCACGAGTTGCTCAAACTCCACAAATTAGCTCAAAATAGATGATATGAAATCCTAATTTGCAAACTTGATTTGCGGCAAAATCTTAGGCATCTAATATGTGAACTCGATTTGGAGATAAAAATCATTTCTTCTTAAGAATGAACCAAGACCCTACTCAAACTACATCTATTTTGTTTGAAGACAGGTGTCGCTCAGCTCAGTTGACGTGTCTGTATGTCATGGCTGTTAGCCACACAGATGCAGCATAAGCCTTTTTACCAGAGAAGGTAAAGATGGATATTTTTTTTCCTTGAGTAGAAGTTTGTGTTCCTTTTGGACCGTTCCAAAAGTGAGGTTATATTTGTCCTGAGGATATAAGTTCATGGACATTTTTGTCCATCGAGCAAAGGTTTGTGCCTTTTTTTGGGTCATTTGAAAAGCGGGGTTATTTTTGTCCTGATGGTACTACTTCATGCTTTTTTCTGGCCTTTGGCCAAAGACAAGTTATCCAAGTATTTTATACATGACTTTGGACATCACCTCACATGCACTACCTGTGTTGAAGCACAGTTACCCCATGTTCATGTCAATCCCATGTCTTCATTTGCAATCAGTTGCTAAGAAGTGCAAGTGAACCTTATGCCATCTTTACCTACTGTACAACTTCACACTTGGTTTGACCCCAATGGCCAGTGCCCAAGACTCTCTCCTACTGAACATAAATTACAGGTAACAAAAGGAAGTACTTTCAGCAGAAAGTGCAGATCTACAATGCCTCATCCTGGCAATGTCTCAGTAGAATCTTTGTAGTTTTTTATCACCATCACAGGTAATATCATCAATAGTCTTTGACTCATGCTCTTCTCTTACAAGAACTAACTGCCACTGAAGTATAATAGTGGATTGTGCAAAAAAATGCACGGCACCTAATCATAGGAGGCAAATTCTAGCTCTATCATGCCATGAGGTTTTGGCAGAGTTGAGATATTCCATCTTCAAAGATACAGGCTTACTTGTGCAGCTGGTTGAGTGAGTGAGGAGATGATCAGTCTAGAAGCAGATAAATTTAAAAGGCATCATTCCCATTATGAGCTTTTTTTGGCTTTAGTGGCTCGTGACTTCTAGCTTTAGCAATGGCTTTTGCTAAAATTAGCGTTTGGCAAATATAATGCTTGCATTTGCTAACTTTGTGGCTTTCACAATACCACAAAAGAAACAATAAAAGTTCAGATCAGCCAGTGTTATATTATCATATGTTATTCCTTTGTGTTGACTAATATTGTCCAAGTAAAATTTGGATTATATGTTCAAAGTAGAAACTACAGGCAAAATCCACCCTGATTACCCCCTTATTAAGCAATCTAACCGAAACTGAAAGCATAAAAGAGGAACCCCAAAAATTTAAGTCTGAAAAGTGTCATGATGTTGTTTGCATATAACTAGTTCAACATTCAACAACCAACTATCCCCTGTTGGCTTAATTCCAGATCATCAGCCAACGAGATGCAAAAAGGGTAATCCTGCATGCCGGCCTCACGCTACCTTCTACTTTAAATATTAAATTCTATCCATTGTCGGCTCTTCTTAAAGGGATTTCTAAGAGAATTGTGTGGGGACCATGGGTATGTCCACCTTTAGTCATGTCTTTTTCTTTTCTTTTTTATTTTATTTTTTATTTTTTCCAGGGAGAGAGGGGGGGGGGTTAGGGAGGGTAACTTACATGCTCCTTTGTTCTGATCCACTGAAGTACCAAGCTTTCCAATCTAGAATTCTTCAACAAATGCTGAAAAAATGAAATATTAAAGTTAGATTAACCATTTATTTTTTGAACTCTTTGGCCAACAGACTAACATTTATTGACTCACTCCGGATGCTTACTGCTTTGCCAGTCAGAAGTTTTCAGGCCAACAACAAATCATTTTGGATTTGCACACATTCTGGAGGTTAAAAAGATAGAGCATAGAGCATTTTTTATCCGTTCAGACCACATTAAAAAGAGACCAAACATAACATCAACAATATGATACATGCATTAAACTTATGTTGCTGGTGGTACATGCAATATAATACTTATGTTAAACTTTGTTCAAGTGCTGGAAATTATTCTCTTCCATACGCTTCACAAATCTACCTACACAAAATGACAGATTTTCAAAGTGATAAACATAACAAAACAATGACATCTTATAGTAGCTTACACAAGCTTCTTCAACGCATAGCACATTTCGAAGTCTCAGAGATCTGCAGAACAACAAACGATACAACAAAAACACAGTTTCTCACTTCCACTGGAAAACAATTTCATTATATATTACAGAACAGACTCTGGATGAGAAATAGGCAGCATATCCACTCATATAAGAATGGCGATACTATCATATCAACACATATCTATAGAAAATTACCTCATGTAGTGTCCAAAACATTCGCAATGCTGATAAAGTTTTGAGAACTTGAGCGTAGAAGTATCAGTTTGCCCCTCATAACCAAGAAATTTCAACATAGCATCTGTGAAGGACAAAGAAATCATAAATACTGCCAAGAAAAAGAGTTTTAATGGATGGCTGATATGTATCATCGTGAATAATGTATCAAAGCCTGTCTTAGGCTCATGTTCTCACTTTCAAAGCTTCATGTTTGACAATAAATATATCTGAGAAATACAAAGGACCTTAGGTAATATACCTGAAATTCTTATTTCGCCTAATTTCCCGTCAAAGGATGGGAGCAGTGCAACTTCCGCTGCTTCATCTATGCACCTGATTGCCAACAAGAAGAACGATAGAATCAAAATGATGACGGAAGATAAATTTTACCCGCCATCTATTTTAAATCTATCCATCGTACTTCTGCAAGTGCATCTCCCAATATGCCTGTTGCCAATCAGCTGGTTGCACCTGCTCAACAATCTCTGCCCAGCGCCGCTTACACAGTGACCTCCACGCATCACTGAAGCTTCCATTCCTATCGCAATAAACTCATACTCAACATCTTCTCTCGAAAAAACAACCCGTCCAATAGGATAATCTCTATTAAAACTCAAATTAAGGCACGACAAACTGTCACGGACCTCGTGCGTTTTCTACCATTCGTGAAGCAATCATCTGAGTCATACTCATCCCGCTTCCATTTCGGCCTGCTCAACGAGAATTTCGAGCGAACTTGTAAAGCATATCCTCAGTCCAAAAGTAAAAAACACCATAGGCGAAAGACACGAGAGATTAACAGACAGATTTCTCATCATCAAAAACACCAGCCGCATACGATTGCATACTTCCTACTCGACTCCACAGCAGTTAGTCGCCTCAACTCCAGCAAATGCGGAATCCGACACCACACGCAAGATCGGACATGCGCATCACCAAACGAACCGACCGCAATAAACGATTCAGAGCAAGCAAGATGAGTCCACTCACATCTCGTTCTGCAGCTTGTGCAAGCCCAGCGGCGGCAGGCGAGCCACCAGGGCGTCGAACAAATCCGGCGGGAGCTCGTACACGTGCGGAAGGACATCGTCCCCTGTGAGATTTTTCGCGGCGAAGCCACAGCATAGCAAAGAATCAGAACGAGGTAAATCCTGCCGTGCTTAGCGACGAGGAGAAGCTGCGGCTGCCGAATCCCGGAGAGAAGGCTACCTCGGAGGAGCTCGTTCGCGACCGCTGCCAAGGAGAGGGAGACGAGAGACGGAGCTGACTTCATGATCGACGGCTCCGGCGGCGGAGGAGGCGGCGGAGACCGATCCCGGGGGTGCGGCGGCGGAGAGAGGACGGCGAGCGGCGAGTGAGATTGACTGCTCCAGCTCGAGGGAAACGGAGGAACCGGCGAGAGGAGGAGGGAACGGACGTCCGGTTCGATGAATTTGCGCGCCCGATTTGTCCTTCTTTCTTTTGGGCGGCGGCGAAAATGCCAGAGCAGCTCTTGCTCAATTTAATTTGATACTGAATTTTCTTATTTGGTAACATCTTGAAATTTTTCATTTTTGCTTTTTGGAATATGTTGACTAGAAATCTTAAGACTTGTGACAAAAGCATGATTAAGTTATACAACTTTGAGAATGTACATATCAAATTAATATAATTAAATCATTCCATTAACTCCGTCCAATTTGATTAACAAAAAATACTGACATGACTTTTTGTTCTTACTTACTCTATTCTACATGGCATTGATATGTTTTTTTTCGATCCTCTCTATTCCTATTCTACACTCACTCGAAGACTTGTGCCTGCTTTTTACGGGCGTGAAAGTCGCAACTTACTTTCGAAACTTACGCGTCCCTACCCGTCATCCCCATTGAGTAGATGGGGATTTGAACCCCTCACCTAGCCACTGGGGCGAACCCCCAATGGTTATTGATATGACTTAAACAAGCAATAATAACAAAAAACAACGTTGTTTTAATCCACGTTTGATTTTTTTAAATAATAATAATAAAACTAAATTCATAAATAAATTAACAAGTGAGGGCTTTGCTGGCCCTCCCTATTGTCACCCCACTATTGTGAGGGCAAGGGTCATTGGGCTTCCGCTAGTGGCTAGCCCTTAGCTTGATTTGGGTGAGAGGCGACAAACGTCACCTACAATCTACTAAAATTGCTAGCGACCTGACTGACCCTTGCCCCACCATCGTTGGTTCTTCACAATGATGGTGGGGTGATGACGACAACGAGAGCTAGCAAAGCCCTCACTCGTTTGCCTTCTTCTTATTATTTTACTTTTTAAATTAAATTAAATTAACATTATTGTTAAAATCAAATTTGGACCATCAAAACATCATTTTGGGCTTTTTTTTTCTTATTTAAGTCATGTTAATGTCATGTAAGAGAGAAAAAGTAATAAAAAAAAAAAGTCACATTACCATTTTTGGGTAAGCAAATTGAATGATGTTAACTAAAGGATTTGTTTTAAGACTTGATTACACTTTCTAAAAATTTCAGCTCTTAATTATATTTTCGTAATAAGTTTAAATATTTTTAGGAAATATATCCCTTTCTTTTTTTATTTTGACCAATATGATTTGTTCTCTTTGAATTAAAACTAATTTAATCCGTCCAGGACTCGCAATTAGAAGATCCAATTTTATCCTTGCCTCGCGAGGGTCAGCGGCCCACCCAAGAGAGCGGCCCTCACAGGTGCTTTGCCGATGGATTGCAACCCATTGCTCGAGCCCGACAGGGTCTGGCCACTTTCATTCATGGATTTGTTTGCCGGAGCAAGCACACTTTTTTTTTGTACTTTATTTTATTTTTAATCTTTCTAAAAACCTTAATTTGATCCTCTTTATTTTTATTTTTTTTAAATTTGCGAAAGCGATAGTTGTAGACGAGCAGCTATCATGTAGGCATTTGATGGCCATTTAGAGCGAATTTGGTAACTATTATGTTCTTATGAACAATTTTTTTAATATAAATGATTTTTTCTGATTCTATTCATGGGAATAATTTCCGAGCAAAAGAATATGTTTGATAACTGTTCAAAATTTCTATTCTAGGATAAAAATGCATTTGGTAGGATTCTTAATTTTCTTTTTCTTTTTCTCTTCTTCTTACTCCTTATTTGTAGTTGATCACCAGATTTGGGTGAGGCTCGACCTTGCCTTGGCCTAGCAAGGCCAAGTCTCGCGTCGGCTGACGAGGCTGAGTCTTGTCTTGGTTGTGTGAGGCTCGACCTCGCCTAGATCTGGTGAGACCAAGCTCGCCTAGCCACAATAATGCTTGGCCTTAGCATTGTCGAGGCAAGGTTTGACGAGCTCGCTGGAGGCTCACTAGATTTGGCAATAGGCAGGGCAAGGTTTGGCGAGCTCGCTAGAGGCTCGCTAGATTTGGGTGAGGCTCGACCTCGTGCGACCGGCCTTGCCTTGGCCTGGCAAGGCCAAGTCTCGCGTTGGCTGGCGAGGTTGAGTCTCGTTGTGGCTATGCGAGGCTTGACCTCGCCTAGATCTAGTGAGGCTGAGCTCGCTAGATTTGGGTGAGGCTCAACCTCGTGCGACCGGCCTTGCCTTGGCCTGGCAAGGCCAAGTCTCGCGTCGGCTGGCGAGGTTGAGTCTCGTCGTGGCTATGCGAGGCCGACCTCGCCTAGATCTGGTGAGGCTGAGCTCGCCTGCCACAATAATGCTTGGCCTCGAGGTCATCGGGGTCAACAACCAGTTAAAAGGAAGAAGAAGAAGAAAGGGGAAGAGGAAGAAGAAGAAGAAAAAAACAAATTCTAGAAATTCTTCCCGAGAACAATAACTAATTTTTTTATACTTCTTGATTCTATTCTAAATCTATACCCTGGAAACAAAAAAATAGATTTTTATTCTCAAGAACAAAAATTTTACCAAAATGGATTTTTGTTCTTTTTTATTATGAGGAATAAAAGAACATAAATAGTTGTTTTCCGAAAGATTACCAAACAGGGCCTTAATTGCCACATCAACATTTTCATCCAAGTTTCTCATGGAAGGAATAATATTTATTCAAATTGGAAAAGTTCAAGAATATGATTGCACCAATGAAAGTCTACCAACAACAGTTGCACAAATCGAAAAAATTCAAGGTTACCCCATGCCATTATCCCTACCAATTAACGAGAGCCATGTATCATTGTCAGTAGTAATATAGCGGTCGATAATTCCCAAATCAAGGAAAGTGAATCCCATTAATTTTTTTGGTCGAAAATATGAATCCCATTAATTGAAATGAAAGAAACTCGCACCATGACATAAGAGCGAATTGCTTAAGGCACAATTAAATCCTAAAGGGGGTTGAGGAAAAGATAATGGAGAATGTGTCGGTGATGAGGTCAAAGACAGCTACCCAAGTGATGTGATAGGCACCTATAATCATATAAATGTAGTTATCGATGATGGTGAAATCTAACGATGATCATGAAATACAGCTATCGATATGTGGTGGTGAATGATCAATGAAGATCTTGTTTTGATGACAAGACCGACATATGGCCGGTCTGATGAATTTGGTTAGGCGTTGGATACATGGAAAAGAAGAAAGTAGGCAAGGGACCGTACCAAAGATCAGGATACCGATGGTGAAGTTCAGGGGCACTTAAAGAGTTACAACCGCTTGCTGATAAAATCGACATGCATAATGAGGCCTAAAAATTGTACAAAAGCAGTTATAATTGTTACCGCATTTAAATATTGACTGTTTATGAACGGTTGTGCCTAATAGATTACAAAAAGCAGTGTGTAATTATTGTAAAGGAAACAATCATAGGAACAAAATTCTTATGTGCTTCTTTCAATTTATCAGTGCTAAGTCCTTGCAAATTCTTTTCATTTGCAGTCTTTAATTTCTAAACTTATTGTTCTTAAATTCTTGCAACATCAATTGAAATCCTGTCCAAATCACCACGGCATTCCATAAAAAAACTCCCAAAAAAAAAATAGATAAAATAAAACCAACCTTTTAGCAAAAGGTTTTTTATACCATTTGGGACAACTCCCGATTACAACCAAAACAGCACAATTATATATAGGCAATCATATGCTTCCGAAGATTAAAGGAAAACAATAAAGAGACACTAATTCAGTACAACATAAAAAGTCGAAACACAGGAAATTACGTTGACCCTTTAACATGCGGTAAAGTTCGTACTCGAATTAAGAAGACACTTGCGAGTCGGAGACCGATTGCTCCGAAATTGCCACACGAGATACTTCGGTTTTGATCAGATCTTGGAGTCCAAGGCCATAATCGTGCTCAGGTTCATGGGGCTCATGTACTCGGTCGGGCCACTCATAATCATCTGGGCAATGAGCCGGGTCGCGCGCTCGGTCGGGTGGAACGGGTCCCAGAACGCGTACACGTTCCGGTCGGGGCACAAGTTCGATAGGGCATTACATATTCCTAGCCCGTTGTAAGGCCCTTGTCCGCAGCATGCCACTTTTGATGTGATGAAACCTGGTCCGAAATGTGGAAATCAGGATTAAGGCAATATAAGTGATACAAGGCAGCGCTGGACTAGGCCGCTGCGAACTGGTTAAGGGTGTCGTGAAGAGAGCGTAAACGGGAGGCGAACCGTATCGCTGGGGGTCGCTGATGAAGTCCATGTTCATCTGGAACGCGTTAGCGGCGATGAAGACGTCGGATCCAAGCTCCTGGTTCAGTTCTTGGACCATCCGGATGAGTGCCGGGTTGAATATGGCGGCGGCTTGCTGGGGCTCAGCCACGCAGTCGCCGTTCAGGCTCCCTTGCGAGGCTAACTCAGCCGGAACACAGCCCAACGGCCCGGTTCCCGTCACCAGCACTCGGCGGGCTCCCAAGTCGTACAGCCTCTGCAGACAGTGTCACATTAACCACCAATCTGTCATCTCCATCCATGACTTGGCTAAGAAATTTGATTAGGTATTTTACCCGGAGGATGTTTCTGAACTCGGAGATGAGGTAGTCGGAGAAGGCTTGGAGGGTGAACTCGCGTCGCCTCGCAGATAAGGGGGTGAGGAAGTAGTTGTTGACGAAGTCATTGCCGCCGAGGGTCATCAGCACCAGCGCCTCGTTCACCCGCCGCCGCGCCTGATCAGCTCCGATCAGCGCACTCAGCCTCGCTTGATACGCCTGGAAATTCGCGAACTGCTGGAACATCCTTATTATGGTGACCTGCAACAAGAACATCACAGTTTGATAATTTCAATCAGCTGCTGTTAGTTTCGGTTAGCCAGACACTACGTATCACATGAGATTGTGAGTTCCAAATTCATACATATCGATGATAGACAAAGTTGGCGACCGAGAAGAGCGAGACAGGAAAAAGTTGCCATACCTAAGGGGCGAGATACAACAATTTTATATCGAATGCAATAGATTGTAATACGTATTCTTTTAAAATTGCACCAAACACCAAGTGTCAGTGAGTAACGGCCCCCGCTGGCCTCTTTTAGTCGGCTGTTCTCTGTTCTTTTTTTAACTTATGTCTTACATAAGATATCAAGATCGATACTGAATTTTCACGTTATCAAACTTCATTAACATCAGAGATCCCATCACCGGAGAACATAAAAGGGAAATTGAGGTAACAAGGAAGCACCATAGACAACCTTGTTGCACATTGTCACTTATTCTCTAGTGATACGATAGACGATATAGTATTGTGAATCAACCTTTGTATAACGAGTTTTGAATCAGAATTTATTCTCTTGCATTACCTACTCAAAGAGTTGAGGAACCATTTCATGATAATAGTCTACAAAATGACCATAATGTTACTTTTAGCCTTTCCTCATAAATCAGTTGCAGGCATCAACGTCTAGAATTAAAGCTTGTCGACCACCCAAGATGACACTCTACAAACTTATAGCGGGTGTCCCTTTCGGTACAAACCATCTTCACATTACTCCATTACCATTAGTTTCACATTTTGACTGCCTCATACGTTAGCAATCTCTAATCAATGTCTCCACTTTATGTTCCATTTTCAGATCTCCATTTAAATGGAGGTCTACCTGCTTCTTCTTGTGGGGACTACCCCATTAATTGGTCTTGCTAAAAAAAGGAGAGGAAAAAGATACAGAGAACCCAAACTTAGGTGTAACATCACATGACCAAAATCATTTTTTCGCTTTTGTTGAGGGTTTGAAGAGACGTACAAACTGAACGCCGGTGTCATTGAGGATCCCGATCCCAGCGGATGCGAAGTTGGCGCCGACGAGTAGGTTCTCCCCGTTGAGCTCCGGGCTCAAGTATGGCAGCGTTGGCTCCGAACCAATTTGCTCACCTGAATATACATCCCATTTGCTTACATGTCAATTACTAGATAAGCATGACGATGTTTACTTGAAACAATGTCACCACGTAGCAAGAAAATATGATCCTTTAAGCTTGTTTAATTAAGTGACAATAGCAACTTCTCATTGAACATCCAAATCTAATAACAAGTCTTTCTATTCAGTGACCCTAGTTAATAACCTCGAAGCCCATATTAGATTTTTGTTACTGGTAAGGGTGCATATCGCTGCTCCAGAAAAAGAATGAGGGAAAACCCCACACTACATCAATCTAGGAGCATGAAGTAACGATGACAAAGTAGAGGAAATCGACATACTGATAATGTCGGGTAAGTTGAGGCCGTTGGAGAAGCGGCCGGTCGGGCGGTGTGTCGGGTAATCGATGCCGTTCGGCGGGGAGTCGGCGCGAGCAGTGGTGACCAGGTAGTTGTTGTTGCCGCTATCGACGAGAGAGTCCCCGAACACGAAGAAAGCTCGGGCCGCTTCCGCTCGAGGTGGCAGGGCGGCAATGCTGATGGATAGCATGACCAGGGAAGCAATCACTGAACTAAGCCGAGCGCTAGACATGGTGGAGGACAACATCGAAGGGAACTCAGTCTTCTCTCTCTCTCTCTCTCTCTCTCTCTCTTTCTCTGTGGTGTTTGTGAAAAGAATAGTCCGCATGGGGTTTTATAGAGGGTTCTACTGATTGTGGAGGATCCATCTAATCATCATGCGAGATATAAGCCAAGTTTAATGCATTCCCTATGCTGGTTTTTTTTATCTGTTTTGGGAGGCTTCTTGTTCTTTGACCATCTCATATATACTAGTAATTGTAGAGGTCCGCAACTGTTAATGGCGAGAAAGTGGGTCTTTCTAACGGCAAAACTAAAGGTTAGGGCACATTATATTATTCAAATTTGAATATAGTAGTTATCACGGACGACAAAACACGCACAATTATCTCCTTATTTCGCTGAAATATGTATTTCCTTAACCGGATTGACTATATGTGCAAACGACATGTCATCATGACTAAATGTCCAATCCATATATAGTAAGGAAATTATTATTAGGTCCATCGTCGCCATCAGTGTACGAAACAATTATATCTAGCGGTAGCTTGCCCTTTATCTATATGTAATTACTCTTGAGCTAGATTCATACTTTGCTGGCCATCTCATTTTTATATGTCACGAGAACTCGAATTCATAATAAATTTACTAAGGATATTATATTTATTTATATGTAGGTATATTTTGAGCTAACATGCTTGAATGATTTCGATCATTCTAACAATAACTACATAAAAAAATAAATAAAAATAAACTTGTTGATTTAACTCGATTCACCAAATATGTAATTGCTCTTGAGCTAGATTCATACTTTGTTGGTTTTTCCCAAGATTTTTGCGCTTTCAGCATATATTATTACATTTAACAAGGCCATAGTCTCGTAGGCTGAAAGCGCAAAATCTTTGGGAAAAACCGCAAAAAATTGATATCACTAACGTACGGAGCATTACTCAAAGTGTGTCTCCTCTAGTCCCCTCAATCTTTTGGGCTGTCATCTAGCTGGGATCAACACACAATCAAGCACAATTTCTCACCAACAATATATGGCAGGACCATCGACAAGTGATTTATTGTTTGGCAGGCCATAGTAAAGCGCCACCTCCATGTTAGCAACCGAGCGAACCGCGGACAAGACAGACATGATCAATCAGCAGACTTAAGGTTGCCGTTGTGTTATAATTCAATTCAAATTTCATTTCATCGGATCGATGCCATCTTTTACGACGCGATGCTGCTTTTGGGTCTAGATGATTTGAGCTGATAGATAATTTACACACTAGAATGCGGTCAGAGTAACCAAAATGGAATATGCATGTGAGAAGTCAATACAAGGAAATTACTGAACCGCGAAACCCATATCTCCAACTTTCTTGACTGTTCGTTATACTGAAGGATCGGATCAGAGAGGCAGGGTGCGGCAGTATAATTCCTCTTGCCTAGAAATTGACGAAACAGTCAAAAAATCTTTATCTTTTGGCTCAATAATGGAGGAATCCAGTCGACCAAGCTAGACCGGCTCCAGAGATAAGAGCACACCGCAGTGAATGGGACAAGCAGTAACTGAAGGTGGCCCAAGATCTCCACCTAAAAGTATCCAATTGGGCACGGGCTGCATTAAATGGCGATGACTTGTGATATTTCCCTCCTCGAAATTTCATGCATGATTTCAAGGTCTCAGTTTCATGTGTAGTCCGCCCACCTTCATGGTTTGAAGGCATGTGTGAGGATGTGGGCACGACTTCATGTCGTCGCATCGGATTCTCGGGGGGAAAGAGGAAGATTGTTAGGTGGGCTTTCTCTGGAAGAGACGCATGAAAAGAGTTTGGTCACTAAGCCAGTATAATGATGGTGAAACGTTTCAAGTCGGCAGCGTGCTGAAGAGATATCCACCAATATCAGACTCCGAATCAACTGATTCGATACATATACGGAAACGCCGGTGTCAGGAATATCACTTTGATCTGATACTGTGACATCGCATAAGGTGATATGTATATACACGTGATATAGTAATCATTTAGGCAAGAGAAGCCGCGGAAGGATTGGAGCGGCCGCACGAAGAGGCCAATGCCTACTGCTTATGAAGGTTGTAACAAGTGCAGGTGTTGTCACAGGTACAATGGAGGCTGGCAAAAGTTAGCTGAGCTCTACAGTTGACGCATACTCATCGCTGTGAATTTTTAGGCAGCTGGGTTTAGAAAAAAATAGGATAAGAGACAAAAATGACAGTGCACAGCACCGATGAGCAAAACAACGCGATAACTATAAAGAGATATACTGAGCAACTAATTTTACAGATTCTTTATGGCTCTGACATTACTGCATTGATATTTTCCTCTGAGCACGCCTGCAGTCATCTACCTCTTAAAAAGACGAGACACGCGCACGGAGTACACGCATATCTATACTCGTATACGTATTTCGTTTGCCTTTTCTGGTTGTAATCTAAATATCGACTATACTGATGATCGTGCCCATGCACCATGATCTGTTTAGTTCCCCAAGGGGCTTCAATCTATCATTGGTACTTTCACACTGGCAAATGACCCACCAACAAAACCCTAAACACGAAAGAAAACCCTCACAACGTACACCAACTTCTACCTTTTTTGTTTTGGGGAGAGAGAGAGAGAGGGAGGTGATTCAAGTTCAAATTTACTCTCTTCTTCACATTTCTCAAAGTAAGACTAAGCATAAGTCTTTATCATGATTGAGGCTATAACTAGCAAGTCGGTCACTGTTCTAAAAGAGAAATGTTTATATAATTGTCTTTAATTTACTTTGAGATCAACAGTTTATTTTAGGTCATAAAAAATAAATAACAAATTATTAAAAATTATTACGAGGTCTATTCCTTTAAAATTTTGTGATTTACAATATACTTTTATTTTTACAATAATCCAAAAATAGTTATGCGAACAAAACCCATTCCAATATGTCACTTTCACTTTTAGGTTGCTCCACGATATGGGCCTTTCTTGAATTAATTGAAATCACCAAACTCCTTTCTTCTATGTCCTTAGTCTACTCAATCTCTTGGGACCCCCTACATCCTAAGTCATATCCTATAAATTATTGTCCCCTCGTTTCTTAACAATTTATAGAAAAACAGTGGTTTGTATGACAAATTATTATGAGTCGAGAATTTGAATATCGAAACTCTTTCTCAATTTTCTCTTTTGTGTTATTTTCATCATTTTGCCTATTTTCATGTTCTACCAATTATCTTGTAAATAATTATGTTCATATTCTGTCTCGAGTGTGAGATTGACTTAGGAGCTAGGGGGATTGTTAAGTCATGTTTTATAAATACATTGTTGGTCTGTTTCCTAAAGGTTCAAACCTTGTGAAGAACGACTTGTTCAACATTACAAAATAACACACTAGCTAAAGAGCTAGGTGATCTCCATTTATTAGGTAGGTAGGTTTGGAGATATAATACTAGAGTGAAGGTGCGCGTGGCAAGACTTAAATGAGGGCCTCAAAGACTTTATTCTCACAAAGAGAAAGTGCATTATAGCTGTATCTTTCATCATTTGTTTATTTAGTGGATAAGTTAGTAGCCTTCGAGAATAAAACATGGAGGGGGATTAGTCTGGCCAGTTTGCTCCAAGCCCATCAAAGTTAAGTTTCAAATTGTCATCAAGATGGCTCTACCATCACTTCCCTAATTTCCATGTTTCTTTTTTTTTTTTTTTGGTAAAGTCTACATGTTTCTTTATGCATGCTCCTTCCTATAATTACATTTTCTCAAATCTGCAGAAGATTGTTTATAGCAAACATTTTGCTCGAGACTATTAAAGAGACCGTCGAAACTATCAGCAGCATTGCAATGTTCATCTACAGTGTTCCTCATTCTAGCTTCCCTATGCATGATAAAGTCAACCACGCAAAGCCAATGTAAAGAACACAGTTACATCAATAGATTTCCCTTTCCCTTTCTTGCACTCAACATCTTACTCTCTTTATGAAACATAGCTCCAACACTTGCCTCCCTGACATGAAGACGGACAGCCTAGAAAAAAAATGAAGATATCGATTCCTAGACTCCACATTCAAATAATATAACACGCTGCGATTTGCGACCTTTGAAGGCTATTTCATCAGCTTATCCCAAGTCAACGATCAATCATGCATCGCTAGCCGTGCCATGAAACTATTGCTCGGACATATCTGGTGAAAAACCCTAAAACTAGCTTGCACAACTTCGTACTTAAGCTTTCCTGTTGTGCATGGCTGGTCCAATCACTACTTATTGAAAAAATCTCCGTTCATTTTACTTGGGACAACCTCAGCAACTCACATGTTCTCCTGCGTGCTGCGTCGCATTCATCGCTAAGGCAACAGCACCGGCTTCTCGGTTGAAGCAATACGTGTACGCACATAAAACATGTAAAGCAATGGACAAGGTTTCTCTTTACAATTATTTCTCCACCAACTTTGTCGTCCCCCATTCAATTGGAGAGAATCATTAATCATGGTATACGTTCTAAGCTCAGATACCATGTCTTAAATCGGTCCAATACGATCATCATTCCATTCCCAATATAGGGATTGCAGGTGCATGTGATGTCACGAATACCAAGGGCCTTGCGACGCCCAAAATGAATGAAACCTAGAAACTTAACTCCTCCTTTTAAAATATTATAATGCGATGTCATCATGTTCATGAGATAAAACGTGCAAGCTGATTACTTTAACATGTATTGTGGATGCTGTGCTTGCTGGGAAATGGCCCGCCAAACCCAACCCATTATTCGGCCAATTAATTAATTCATCTGAGTAAAGTACGTAGCTGGACACGACCTTCATTTAATATGCACGCAAACCACTTTCCATCTCTGCGAGTCCTCTTCCTATGCCGTACGCGCAGAGTAAATAATGCAATTTATTAGATAGATATTTTAATGATCTCATTATTTATCTTTTCTTTTTCTTTCTTTTTTTCTTGGACGGTGAATTTATCTACTCATGCAGTATTATCCAGTGGATGATCTTCAAGAATATCTCTAGAGGAAGAACGGAAAAGTAGTGGCTTGGAAATAGGACTCTGCTTCTTAACTTAAACGCTTTCTTAACGCCATGTCCCATTTGTTGCCCAACATTTGAATTCTTGTATATTTAAGATCCCATTCACGAAAGCCGATTTCACATCTCTTTGATAAATCATTGACTTATGTTGAGCTGCAAGTAGAACAATCAATTTAATGGTTGCTAAACGAACAACCAAAGCAAAACCCTCGAGCTATAGCCTTTGGCGATCAATCTCGCTTTCGTACCTCTCAATTTCTATCTTGGGATTCTTCTCCTTAAAAACCCACGTCTTGCCAGACCTAAGCAAATCCTTAAAAGGCTCATGAAAGAAACAAGCAGGAGAACCGTCCTAGGGTGAGAAATCCTGCACTATCCTCCTATTCACTTTTTGTCAAGAAGATAAAAATAGACAAGGAATTAGGGGGCCTTATAGTGATGAAGGTAGACATCACATCAGAATTTCGATTATGGCTACTACTAGGCAGACAGATATAGTAGCTTCCCGCGCCTAGAGTGAGTAAGGGTGGGTTAAATATCCATAGCTGGGTTAACACACCTTACGATATTGTCTTCAACTACAGGTTGACTCAATTTCCCCGGTTGAGGACAGTGCCGGGCTTGCGCATTGCAATCCTTAGCAAGAGTTGCTAAATCCCAATCAAGTATCATTGTTCTCAGTCGCTTTTTAATCTTTTCATCCACGACATTTCTCACTTTTTCCTCTTGCATGACCTCTTCAAAATAAAGAGAGATTCAAAATACCAACAAGGACCGACCCAATTGCAAAGCTTTCTCGTTATTGTTGGTTAGAACACTCTCACATTTTCGATTCAAGAACCAATGGCTGTGAGTACGACTCCCGCACAGGGAAATTCAACTTGAAGTTAAGGGCCATGTCGATGAATTACCATATCGATTCCTCTCCGGATGGCTGATTAATTATGATTATGCCTTTGAGTTATTAAAAAAAAAAAAAAAAAACAAGAGAGATTCGAAATTAGCAAAGAAACAACATTGTTTAATCATCACTTGACTCTTCGGTTGCTTCATAAATGTTTTAAAGATACTCTTCATCGTGGAGAATTCAAGTGGAGAGAGTGGCATCGCGGTACAATAACCATAAATATTCCGAAGGACATCCATTGTCAACGTAAATAAAGTAGAAGAGTCAAAGAAGGGGGGCGGGTTTTAGGGTTCTGAAAAGGAGAGTGAGGTTAGGACCTGAGCAAGTCCTTAAAAGGCTATCAATCATTCTTGGAAACGGAGGGTATCCTGCGCAGAAATCCTCCCTCGGGGGTAGGGAAGCCACCCTAGACCAGGCAAGAGTTTTAGCAATAAAAATCAAATTTAAAAGAAGAAGAGTTTTGCAAAAAAAGAAAAAGAAAAATTCAAAAATCAAAATGAAAGAGAGCTTGGGTTGAAAAAGAATGTAATGTTGCTTGCCAAATATGTAATGTTGGATTGATTTGTCTGGGATGCATGGTGGAAGGCAAGTATGTAACTATCTTCTCACCGCTTGTTGCGTACCCCTGGTAACGAACCCAGAGAAGGTTAGCTGATTATTAGGCAGACGCAGATTTTTTTTCTCAAGATAGTGCTTATGCTTTGCGTGGACTCTTCCAAATCCTATCAATCACAACTTGGATTCTTTACCCTTATTCGTCAATTATAACTCCTATACTAAGCCAATTAGGAGCCAAGTAAGGCATGGGAGGCTCGCCTTACTTCCTGAAATCAAATAATTGAGTTCGAGACTTGATTGCACTCTATTAAAGCCTATTACCCATTAATCAATACATTTTTACTTTAAAGAAGGCTACTCTTGTTGACTTTATTTCCTTATATGCAAGTCTAAGTGTTAATGCATTTATAGCAATAAATGAAACACTTAGGTTATGTTTGGTAGTCCAGATTTATGATAAATATGATTGGATATGATAAGATATGAAATTAAAAATTTTTGTTATATCATATCAATTGTTTGATGATTATAATAATAAAGTCGAATATGTTCATATCATATAATACATAATGTATGATATAAATGAATAAAAAAATTTACAAACAAAGATGGTAAAATCTCTCGCGACACCCTTGCCTAGTTTATTTTTTATTTTATTATATTTCCTTTTTTGAATTAATATTTTTTATTTCTTTCTTCCCCTTCTATTCTTCTCTAATAAAAAGTTATTAAATAGTAAAATGTACTAATATACCTAAAATACTAAAATACCTAAAATATGTAATAAATATAAACATGCATTTATATATTGAATTGATATTATAAAATAGAATTAAATTCGAATATTTAAGAATAATAAGATTAAATTAAAATAACTAAATTGTTATTTTTTGGATTTTGAATTTCTTATATTAGAATTCAAATATCATTTATATTCAAAAATAATTTTAAATTTTCAAATTGAAGAAATTTGTTATTTAAGAAAAATAATTTTTCTATTACGGATATTAAAAATCATATCCACCTTTATCCCACCTTATTCATGGGATAATTTTATCCGATCTATATATTCTCATATTCAATTTTATCATGTATTGAGCAGGTATCAAGTAGATGATAGGATAAAATAAATTTGATTATGCCTACCTAACGTAACCTTAAAATCCAAGTCTACCAACTAGATGAACTTATCCAAGCGATTACATATCTTTTTTTCACGAGCAAAGAATCCTTACTACCATTTTATCGTCCAATTTAAGTTGATGGTAAAGAATCTTCCAACTTGTTAAGTTGATTATTTGTTGGGGTAAGCCCTACACCGAAGTCGAACCTTTCTTAAATGCGAAAGCTGCTTGGTTTCCTAACTTTGGGCGTATTGATGTGGGCCCTGTATGAATAAGAAAATTAGGAAGCTTCAATGGCCCAACTCTTTACATAGAGAAGCTAGGACGAGTCCAGATCGCTCACCAACACACATACACCTCGGTTTATATATCCAGGTGAGGCAAGAGACATTGTCTCTTCGCAGACATCCGATAAAATTAGAACGATATAGAGAAGATTAGCATGGCCCCTGCGCAAGGATGACACGCACAAATCGAGAAATGGTCAAATTTTTCTTTTCTTTTTTTACTTTGGAGTTATCCTGAATTTTATGAAAATTACCTCTTTGCCCTCCCTTTTACCTTATGCATATCTACTCGTTGTATGCTTTGAATTATCCCGACTTATATAAAATTTATCTCTTTGCCATCCCTTTTACTTTTCTAAGCAAAGATTATTCTTATTCATTAAGCTTCAACGGATATCAAAAGATTATTCAATATCATGGAATTAGATTTCATCGTTCTTGTTTTATTTTTATTTGTCTATCCAGTGTTTCCCTTGCATAGTCGGGATAGTATCACCAAAAAATATTAGAAGATGTTATCAAGGTTTAATTTTTTTTTTTTATAGATTCACTTTTTTTATTGGTCTTAATATATAAGGAGATTATAACATATGACTTGTTTAACTGAGGAGAAAGGAGGGATTGGAGTAGACCTTCTAAAGAAACTTTAATTCTACTCACTGGAGCTCTTGGGTTGTCGTTTATTTTCCTGTCATATCTTTATAGATTAACATTTTTTGAAAATGTGATTTAATTAGAAATCTTTTTGAAATCTTTTTTTTTTTGGTAGAAGGTAAGTATATCTTTTTGAAATCTTAATATTTCGTTTTGATATTTTTCCTAATCTCTTTTCCAATCAGGTTGATTGACATGCTTTATTGCGGCAGTTGTTACGAAAAAAACTAGTGGAGGATGGTATTTGCTTAGTTCGTTGGTGTTAGGGTTTGAGGATGGTTTTGGTAAGGATTCGCTTAAGATGTCTTGCTTATCTCTAGAGACATGACAATGCCTTTAGAAGCCCATTCAGCATTGAAAACCCTCCGTCTCGTCTCCTCAAGAACAAGTCTATTAACATTAGAGGAAGTTTATCTGTGTTTAAGTTCCTTCAAACTCTCTCGGTGCTAAAGTGTCTTAAGCGGGGTCTTGATGTTGGGTCCTGGGCTAACCTACCCCAAGGTTTTACATCTAAATAGTGGCTTGCGACGACGTCTGACGGTGCCACCAGGCATCGGAGGGCAGTGTGATCACGATTAGCGTAAGCGAAAGGGAGTCTCCGGTGGTTCCTCGGTTACCACAAAAATTAAAAAAAAGTTCAATCCCTCAAGTTCGGGGCCTAGCTAGAGGATGACATGAATAAAGTCTGAAACACCCGACTCTCGGCTCAATAAATCAGAGTTTACTTTCAGATTGCACATTTGGAAGCCTTGATGTTGCTTCAGAGCACGACAAAGTGCACATCGATGGGTGAGAATTTGCTGGATGTTCCCAAATTAGGATCTTGTGAGATTTTTTTTATGATCTTTAGTGCCTAGGTGGTACATGGTTTCGACGATCTAAGTAGACATTGCTCGGCACGCCACCTTGTTTAAACGATATCTTGCTTTAAGTCCAGGATGACGAAGCCATTGTGTTAGCAGTATCCAAGTAAACAAGGTTTAGATTGCAATCGCAAATACAGTGAGCAGGAGAAATAAAACTGGACAGGCACCTAAAATAATCGACGATGAAGAAATGATAATGTGCATGTGGAGCGAGTCATTGAGGCTAGTCTTTGTGAAGATGGCTCAAGTAAACTCTCTTTCACCCGATAGGCTAAAGAACTAGGCAACTTCCATTTTGACGGATGCCAGGATGTTGGGAGGCTGCTCCGCCTTCTCTTCTGTGGCTTGTTATCTGTTCAAAGTCCCAGGAGGGCGCTTTCTGCTTGGATGATACTACTCCTTTGACCGGCCATGATTTGGACCAGATTGTCATGTTAAGGTTCTGACGGATGTCTGGATGTTCTACGCCTATGACAACGTTTAAGGCGCTGATGGATTGTCAAGTTACAGAAATTGCAGACACTCTATGCAACAGAATTACTAAAACAAGTGCGAAGCACAAAGACTGAACCATATTCATTTTGATATACCCTCGGTCTAGTATAACACACGTTCATGGCTTAGAGGGGATGAAATGAAGGTACTGGGGCATACTGTGGTTAAAAAAACGAGCATCCAAAACTATGAATGATCCTGTGCTTTCAGGAAAGGGTCTTCATTTATGACAGTTTGAGCTTAGAATCCTGTGATTTATGTATGCTTTCTTTATAATCCTTGAAGGAGATGAAACATTATTAGCATATTGTAGGCAAATTAACCATTGTCTATCTGTATTTATTGTGTTGGAGAACGTTGTAATTCAGGTTGATAATCGATGAATAAAAATGGAGAAGATGCCTGCTTGACAAGAAAGAAGGTTTTTTTGACTCAATTAGAAAGTTCATTGTGCTCTGCAATAAGCATATGGAAACTAAGCTGCATATTTTAATTGAAAAAAGAAAAAAACTACGCAGCTGTCTTCACAAGTGTCTCTGGTACTTGGATGCCTTGCTGACATATCTTCAATCACGTATTAGAGATACATGGATCGATCTTGACAATCTTAGAAGTGCCTTGGTTGAGGTGTCGTGTATGTCTATACAATTATCAGCCTTCTCATCTTGTATTCCTTGCAGCAGGCTAAGAACAAATTCTCTGTTCAAGATTTAGAAGGACCCAACATTATTATGAGACAGTAGCAAAAGGCAGCAACAAATAATTCCTCGCAGAACTGAGATGCAAATTGACTGTATCTTAATCAACAGAGGTCAATAGTGCAATATCTGATCATCGCAAACTTAAAAGTCTATACCTCGGCCTCCAGTGCCAAGAAGGGCATAGAAATCAAGTTCTTATACTGTTGCTATTCTTAACCATTGAATCGGAACCCTCATAAACACCAATCGCTAAAAAATAATGTTATTCTTACCCAGTAAAGCTCAGGCGGTGAAGAATCAAGAATTTAATCTCCACGTTGGGAGCTGAACAATTCAATAATGGTGAAAACAAGAAGTACTGGAAAGTGAACCAAAAACGTATACATAGTAATCTAAATATGGTCTGACCAAAAATAAAAAATAAAAAATCTTAATATGCCTCTGGGATCTCATTGTTGAACAAAGATTTGCTGTACCTGTACAAGAACAGAATTAAAAATGAAGAAGAAAACAATTACCTGGCCTATTGAAGCATAATACAGACGAACGGCTTTAGGTGATATTCGTGCATGAGCACTAATACACAGCACGTTCTTTTAATTTCAAGTAATGATTGACGAGTTCTTCCATGGCGGGCTTCGACTCTGAATCCAGACTCCACAGCTTTATTCTAAGGTTTTCCATCACATGTTCTCTGTGCCAGACACACAGCAGAGATGAAGTTTTCTGAACTTTGATAGGCAAGCTTCGGTATCCACACCTATGACTTGAGAGGAGATTGGGAATTTATACTGCACTCAACTGAGTTAAAGTCACGCCTGTCTCGTCTGGCCTTTTGGTGGATTCCACCAGCTTTTTTTTCCCTTCAACTTAATTCTCAAGTCTCCCTAACTTCCTCCGGAAGTTGAATTGATTCAGACCCCGTTGCTGGTCCCACCAGGATGCTTCTTGCTCAATGCATTCGCTTACTTTATGGCGAGTCGGTGGATTTGTTATATGTACAATTGGTAATGACCTGGTAAATTAAATCTGAGACATTAACTTCTGGTGAGTCTCTCCTTTGAACAAATTGACAGAACAACAATTATAATCCATTCATTCCTTTTTACTCCTCAACATTTACGAGCTCATTATGCCGCTCACTCGGCGGATCTTGCTAACTTTTAAGAGCTTATTACAATTACTACATACTTTCGTTCTAAACCTCTGTCATATGTGATGTGGATTTCGGTAATGCGACATCCTTCTTCATATGGGAGGCGGATTTATAGGCTATAGTTTGGATAATGACCTGGCCAAATCCATTCAATTCCGAGTCCCACTGGCCACGTATTGGTTGAGTCTTCAAGGCTTTCTTATCACACAGACAATGCTGCTATAGAAAAACAGAAGAAAAGAGTAGAGAATGGAACCAGCTAAATAAGCAGAGGAAACAGAGTTTACTAATCGCTTGGCTTTGGCTTAGAGCGTCGACTCCAAACGCTTCCAAGTGGGTCAGTTCATAAACCCAGAGAACAAGTTATTTTCTTTAGCCTTGTTTAAGAAGGCAAACTCCTGCAAGCTCAAGATAGACGGCGGTTTCGACAGCTTCTTCGAAGTCCATTGCGTGTATTTTACTTTGTCAGTAGGACCCATCTGGTTGAAAAATTTGAAAGCTTATAGAATAAGCTTCCAGTTTCTTCATGAAGAAAGACTGCAGAATTTCATGGATGTAAGCAGAAAGCGATGATATAAAGATGCTCGAGTGTTTCCTCAGTGAAGAAGATTTTAGGATCTTATGCCAATGCATATTTTGGGCGATGACGTCAATGCATGCAAGTTTATATGCGTACCCGCTGTCCCTGTAACCAACATCGTCAACTTTTCCAACGTGTTGATAAATGGATATTTCAAGTTTGCTAAGCCCATCAACTTAGATAAAAGTGTCCGGTGTCGAGTAGGAGTGAGTATGGTTCGGGTGAAGGGCTCCCACCTAAAACTAGGAACTGCTCACTAAAGACCAATTCCAAATAATTGGAACCGGAAATCACCGTTGGTTCCATGGATCAACCCAAGAACCGAACCAAATTAGGTGGGTCCATGGAACCGGTCCCATTAAGCTTCATACACTCATTGCAATATTTTTTGACAAGCCAAAGTAAAGCAAAAAAATAAAAAAATAAAAAACTTCCCTATTCTTAATTGCAATATTAGTAAAAAGATTGGACTCATACTAAAAGTTGAGAGTTGAGATTAAAAGTCGATGGACGTTGAACTTGAGAGTCAAGATCGTGACTGAGAAATAGAAAGACAACTCATATAAGGTGAGAGTGAGACAATACGAGTACTTAGTTGATGGGTGTTGAGCTTCAAATTGAGGATTTTCAGGTTTTCATTTTTCTTAATATTTTTTGGTCGGAAATTTTTCTTAAAAATTAAATATATATTTATATATTACAGGCTAGTTCCATTGGGAAGCACCCGTTCCGATCTGGTCCCGGGCAGTTTCTGATTCTTTTGCACACTCCCAGTGTCGAGTCAAACTATTACATATAACATAGTCCAACATGGATCACCCCAAAATGCCCAAACCATTGCAATGGAAGATCAATATTGGGATCAACTGAAGTTTCATACCAGCAATCTAGTCCAACTATTTAGTTGGCACAAGTCCATTACAGAATTTGCAGTACAAACCAAAGCATATACAAGCGTGCGCTCACTCACACTCAATACATTACATGAAACCTCTGCCACATTGTTGAAGAGCTCGAGAGGATTCTTCACTAATTTTCTAAAACAATATCCTGCGAAGCCGCATTGTTGAAGAGCTAATAGCGGTAATTCTTCACGTTCCAACGCTCCAGAAATCATTACCCTACACCAAACGTAGTGATCATCAGTTTAGTTGGGAATCAGTGAATGGTTAGTAAATGTTTCACTAATTGATAGAACCATCAGCATGCACCGCAAGCGACCGTTTGAACCCTACCTGGCCATCGCCGTATACGTAGTGCTGCGGATTGAAAGAGGTGTACAAGTCATAGTCCGGTAAGTTGTTGTCGAGCATCTGAAATGGCGGGAGTGATTCCATAGTTGCTTGAAACGATGACTTATGTTAGACAAAAAAAATTCGTGTTATAAGACTCTGGAATTACTCTGAAATATTTGGCTAATGCTCGGGTGCATGGAACATTAATTTGATCGAAAACGATGAGACTTAGGGAAGCAAAACCTGGAAAATTGTATGGTCCCTTTCGTTACTTACCTCCTGATCCGTGTCCTCTGTTGATCCATGTTGAGAAGCAACTGGAGTGTTATCAGTTACACTCGAAACTCCTCCAAAACTTGGGAGAGTATCCAAACTTTCACTCGGTTTCCTCTTCAAGCGACAGAGGATATAGGGTATCTGTAAATATTTATTTTATAATTAATGTAACAAAGATTAGTCAGTATAATCCGAAAGTTTCACTTTGAATACACTGGAATGTGAGTGAAAAAGAGAACGTGTAAAAGTATATGTCACATGGTCAAAACAAAAAATGATAATAATACACGGTACGATAGTCCTATTGGCTTGCTCTTTTCTTTTTGTAATTAAGGGACGTGAGAATAAAGGTAGCCTAAGCCCATGGAACCCAGTGTATCCCATGCACTGTTTAAGTACAGGCCTTTGGATTTGTGCAGGTTGTCCTAATTCACAGTATCCTTCCACTAAGTTCGTGAGATTTAAAAATTCCCTAATGCCCTAACTGGACCAATCCACATTAATTGGCTCGTTCTGTTGAAAGCTGTTGATATGATGTTATAGTTCAAAAGAACCATCATCCTACTTTTTTCAGCCTGCTAATGCACTATCAAGTTACTCTACACAAATTTATTTTGCTTACAAAAAATACAAGAGAAATCATAAATAGATCAAATGGAGAACCTGGAGGGTTGAGGAGCATCCACTAAGAAGTTCGGGATTTAGGTGATATTCATGCATTACCCATCCAATCTTGGTGTGGCCTTTGTAAAAGACCAAAATCCTCTTGGTGCCTATTAAAACCTTAGTGTCTCGATCTTTTATGTCATCCCTTCGGCAAGTGATCTTCCAATGACCACTCCTTGTCTTCCTTTTCACGTGCTCACTATTTTGGGCTACATAAGGAGAAGGACATATGAAGAACCAGTCCCACCCATCTGATGGAACATTCAATATCCCTGCACTCATACATGGCAATAGACTTAGGACAACTTATCAAAACATTATAAATGGATAGAGCGTGCGAACAGCTTTTCTATGTATAATTGCCGTTACGATATCACAAGTAAATGTAACGACACATGCCCAAGTTAAAGGGAAAAGAGTAGGTGCACGAAACTCACCTGGATATAGTCTAGGTAATTCCCAAGGATCCCATGCATAGAAATCCTCGAGCTCGGGGATGACCCAACTGTCGGTGTATCTTTGTACCTTGCCCATCAGATAATGATTGACTAGTTCTTCATCGGTCGGATGGAATCTGAATCCCAGCGGAAATTGATCCATACCGAGGGTAAGCACGGCTGATTGACTAAGACAAGTGACACAGATTGAGTAACTCTGAGTCCATGTTTTAATTGAAGATGGCAACTTATAATCGGACTCGACGTTGACTCAGGGTCTTCCCTTGTGCCTGAAGCCCTTGTTTCTGAAGGGAAGGTTGATACATTTCTCTATCTTCTACGAGGAGGATTCCACCTTGGAGAAGCTACTGGTGAAATTCTCATTTTATCCTCCCCGTGAAAAAGTGAGGGAAATCCTTGGGACCATTTTGTTTGCTAATGCCCGTAAAGCTCTATACTTGGAGAAATTGAGCCAAAGCATGACAACCAAGTGACCATAGGCACCCGAATCGAGCACCGAGCCCATCTAGTCTAGAAAACCTCGTTCAAGTGCAGCCGTTTTCTGAAAAATATTGATCAGGCATGGGTGGCTTTTGGATTGAGAAGGCAACTAATTGCCCCAGCCCATCCAGAGCATGCTTCAAGGTTTGGATAGGACCTGCTTGCCACTAGGCCCGTGATCATGTGTAATCTTAACCACGTATATAGTGGTTGATCTAGGGGAGATGTGGCGGTGGCCCTCACTTCCTTAGAACCAAATTTTTATTTTTATTGTTTGAGATAACATTTTTTCAGAAAGAATTATCTAGGGTATTCAATTGACATTAATTGCCGCGTCCTCTCTAATCTCAATTTCGTGGTCTACCATTGCTAGCATGGATAATTTTGAAAGAAGATGGTCCTCATGATGACTTTTTTTTTTTTTTTTTTTTTTTCTTGGGGCTAGAAATGATCCTCATAATGACTTGAAACAAAGGCCATGTAACTTAACTTACCGAGTTACATGAAAGTAAACAACAACTTTTAATTAAGTTTTCAATATTTTTACTACTACTTTTCATACCTTAGTGAAAATAGCATGATTACAATTGACTACACTTCTGTCCAGTAATCTCCTCTCGTTACCCACGTGTCTTGCAAGACCAATCAAAGCGAAGCAAAATACAATTCTATCTAATATTTCAAGAGACCATTACAGGACTGTTTGCTAGAATGGTTTGCATAGGACTAGTCATTAATCTCACGAGGTAAACTCTCTGTACGCTTATTTTTTTGAGTTGGATGCATGGTATTTTTAGAATCTGTTTGATAATCTTTCTGTTTCTCCAAATTTTTGTTCTTTTATTCCTCAAAATAAAAAAATAATAAAAATTTGTTTAGTAACGTCAATTAATTTTTCTATTCCCCGGAGTAGAAAAGTAACTGGGGAATTGATTTGGAATAAAAACTAGAAGTAGAAAAAAATAGTTTATTGTTCTTGGGAACAATTTCCAAAAATAAGTTATTTTCTCTTCTTCTTTTTTTCTCTTTCTCTTTTCTTCTTCTTTGTTGGCCACCACCCCTCGTTACCACCTGTTGTCGACCGATTGCTACCGCCACTGACCGTTGACCATCGTCGACCGCCAACTGCCGATGGTTGTTGCCGCCCCTGCCGCCCCCTAATGACTGCCAATGCCACCACCTGCTGACCACTGCCACCGGCTGCCCACTGCCAATTGGTAGTCGACCGTAGTAGTCGGCGGCAATGGGCGATGGGCAACAAGCAACGTCAGCGGCGGTGATAAGGAAAAATAAGAAAAAAATTAGAAGAAGTTCTACATAAATCATATCAAATGCATTCCTATTTTTTTTTTCATTTCAAAGATAGAAATTTTGTATAGTTACCGGGCGCATTCTTTTATTGAGAAATTATTCTAAGAAATAAAAATAGAAAAAAACTATTTTTGAAAAGAAATTATTCTCCGAAATAGAAGTATTACCAAACATACCCTTTAAGTTACGATGAAAGAACATCCAAATATTTTTGGGAAGTGACTTTCGTCTTTTACTTATTGTTTTTTCAAAAAGTTTGTCTTCTCGAGCTTCCTCTTTTTCCGGTCATTTTCTAGGGTTCACCCCAACTCGGGTAAATATCTCCCGACCCTAATACGTACCTTGATATCCCAATATGTTCCAAGAAGTCGAACAGAGTTAGAAAATTGCATTTAGGAAGTTGATAAGTTGTTGCCATTAGACTGAAAACTGCGAAATTTCCCCAATTTTAATGGTGTCGATTTATTTTTAATCGGATAACAAAATTAAGTTCTTTCCTTTGCGAGTGGTGTCGAAGATGTTATCCTTCTCATGACGGACATCCATGCAACATCCAGGCAACCCCTATCTCTCATCTTCCTAGTTTATTCTGTCTCATTTAATTTTGCATGATTGGGAGTCTTCAGCAATATTACGAGAGTCAACTCAGAAACGAACCAACCTCACACACAACATAAATCAATTATGAATTCAAGAAAAGTTGGTGAACCGATATTCTTTTAAACTAGTCCAGATGCTTCTTATAATTATATTTACCATTGGATTAATCACTAATTATCCGTTAGAAGTATTTATATTTTAATCGATGGAGAATTGATTTTGATAAACGAAGAGTTGTGATATGTTATTAGAAGTAAGTCTTTGTAGAAGATCAGGCCTGTTTTCCCCCTATCTTAAAGCCTGTTGAACAATGATAGACTTGTTATATATGAGAAGGAAAATTTTAAATAAAGACTTGAAGCAGAGTCATTTTTCTGAAAATAAAAGAGGTCATTTTCTCAAATAAAAACTGGAAATGGTTAAATCGCCTTAAATAAATGTTTGAAGTGGTCAAATCGTCTCGAATAAGAATCTTTGTCCGGCCAGCAAGCAAGTGACTATGTCGGACAGAGAATGGGTATTTTAGTCGAAAAATTTCTAGGTATATATTTGAATTTTTTGGAATATTTTCATTGGCTCATATGATGATCTTGCACATGGCTGGATACATTGGCGAAATGACTTCTTTGGACTGTTGCGCTGTATTTACCACTCTCCTTGGAAATGACATAGATCTAGGGATGCACATCGGGGAGTTCATACTTCCATGCAGTCACCTCCTTACATATGTGTTAAAGTCCATTATCTACTACCCCACATAAGTGTACTTGAGTTTACATAAAAAACATGAACTTTCTCGAAAATCGTAGAAACCATGCAATAAATAACAGCAAGTTAAGGATTGTTGTCCCGACCTTAACCTAGTCTTCCGACCTCTTCACCTCCTTTGTAAAAGTCGACGCTCCACCCATCACTCCGGCATGCATCCCTCATTGAAAAGTTTTGGAATTATTTTTATAATTGAACTAAAGCTTAATTCAGAACCAAGTAGTAATGTTAACATGTATCATGGTGCGATGAATCTTCCCATGGTTCACAAAATCCGACTCATAGCTTGAGAAAGAAAAATTGGACTTACAATAGCCTAGTAAGGATTATGTAATGGAGACCACGACAGTGCAAGTTATAGCGTATTCGTACCGAGACATGTTTGGCAAAGTCACCTTTTTCACAGAATTTGGGGTGATCGGTTGAGTAAATTGATGCTTTTTATAAGGCGGGATGGGAGGGATGGAGGAACCAAGATCGTTGTAATAGCGAAATGTGGAGGTTGGGACACCTGGAGTGCCATAACTTGGCACCGAGAGACACTTAAGTGCCATAACTTTAAAATGGTACACTTAAGTGCCAATATCGGAGTAAAATGGGATACTTAAGTGCCACTCCGGCGAAAATCCGGCCAAATGGCTGATGTGGCAATTTTCCGGTGAGTTTGGTCCAAAACGGCGTCGTTTTGCACGTTGAAGTGGTGAAGAAAATGCAAAAACGACGGCCGTTCGTGTTTGACGTGTAAATAATAATATAAAAATTAATTATATTTAAAATATTCAAAAAATTAAAAAAATTAAGAAAATTTAAAAAAATTTAAAAAATTAAGAAAATTTAAAAATTTAAGAAAAATTATAAAAATAAAAAAAAGGGGAGGTCAAATGGGGCGGGCGAGGCCGAGCCCTCGTCGTCGCCGCCTCCCGCCGTCGCCGGAAGGGCCGGCGACGGCGACCCCGCCGGCCGACCGGCGAGGGCCCGAGCCCTCATTGGATCGGGGTGAGGGCGCGACCCTCGCCCCTGGATCTAGGCGAGGGCTCGTGAGCCCTCGCCAGCGGTCGGCCGGCCTCGCGCCCCGGCCGGGCGAGCCCTCGCCGACCCTCCCCACTTCGTCGATCCCTTCCCGGGCAAGGGAGGCGGCGAGGGCCGCGAGCCCTCGCCTAGGCAAGGGTTGCAACCCTCGCCCTAGATTTGGGCGCGGGTCGCAGCCTCACCTAGATCCGGCGAGGGCTCGCGGGCCCTCGCCGCCTCCCGCCGCCGCCGGGAAGGGCCGGCGACGGAGTGGGGAGGGTCGGTCGGGGGTTGTTGGGCCACGGCCGGGGCTGGCGAGCCCTCGCCCGTCTGGGGCGAGGGTCGCGGCCCTCACCCCGATCCGGTGAGGGCTTGCGCCCCTCGCCGTCGGCCGGCCGGGGGCGGCGACCCCCGCCGACCCTCCCCCTCCGTCGCCGGCCCTTCCCGGCGACGGTGGGGGAGGCGCGGCGAGGGCTCGGCCCCCCGCCCGTTCGACCTCCCCCATTTTTATAATTTTTCTTAATTTTTTAAATTTTTTAAATTTTTTTTTTTAAATTTTCTTATTTTTTTAATTTTTTGAATATTTTAAATAAAATTAATTTTAAATCTAATTTAATTAATTTTTAAATTATTATTTATACGTCGGACACGAAACGACGTCGTTTTTGCATTTTCTCCGCCACGTCGGCATGCAAAACGATGCCGTTTTGGACCAAACTCGCCAGAAAGTCGCCACGTAAACCAAATTTTTGCCGGAGTGGCACTTAAGGGCGCGTTTAGTAACGTTTCTGTTCAAAAACTGTTCCAGGGAATAGAAATAGAAAAAAATGTTTCTGTTCCGGGGAACAATTTTTGACCAGAAATATGCGTTTGGTAAATTTGTTCCGGAAATAAAAAATGAATAGAAACACGTTTAGTAAATTTTATTCTTTTTTGTTTCTTTTAATTTTTTAATATTTTTATTTTATTTTTCATTTTTTTCTTTCTTTTTATTTTTTTCTTCTTTCGGCGGTCCCCGCCTCCCCGACGACCGGGCGACGGGGCGGCGGCCTCGCCCGGCCACGGTGAGGCTTGCCGGCCCCCGGTGAGGCCGAGCCTCGCCGTGGTTGGGCGAGGCGAGCTCGCCATGGCCGGGCGAGCTCGGGCTCGCCCGGCCAGGCGAGGCTCGACCTCGCGGGGCCGCGACACTCCGGCGAGGTCGCCGACCCTCGACGGTGTCGGCCAAAAAGAAAAAGAAGAAGAAAAGAAGAAGAAAAGAGGAGAGAGAGAGAAGAAGGAAGAAGTGTTTCTTCAAAATTGTTTCTGGAACGAGAAACAATTTTTTTTTGTTTCTCATTTCTGTTCTTTTTAAGTTCCGAGAACAAAAAAACAAAAAAAGAACAGAAACGCAACCAAATGTGTTTCTGTTCTTTTTTTGTTCCCGGGAACAAAAAAACAAAAAATTTGTTCATAAACAGATCCGAGAAATGAAAACATGCAGGGCCTAAGGGTGCGCATGACAAAATTTATGTTTGTTGATTTCTCTGTTTCTCTGTTCCCCGAACATGTTTGGAACAAAATCTGTTTGTAACGCAATTTAATTTCTCTATTTACAAACAGATTTCTTTCCGGGAATAGAGAAATTGAAGAAATCGAAAAATTTGAAATTTTTAACTTCTCGGTTTAAAATAGAAATCGAAACTGAAATCAAACCATATAAAAGAACCTTGCGCTTTCTTGCTAACTTAATTCACTCATAACCACAACTTCACAAATTATTGCTAATTTTCTTTTTCTTATTTTGCTCGTGTTTTTTTTTTTTTTTTTTTTTTTGATAACTTCCTCTTTAGGATGAAAGGCAATCGAATGGGTCCCCAATTTTTAAAAACGACCAAAGTTCTTAAATGCTTACTTAAAAACAATGGGGTTCTTTTCTCCTAGAAAAGGCACGCGCATGGCCGATTGAAGACAAAGTTCTTACGTAATAAATGAATAAAAACGTGCCTAGAAATTTAACCTTATTTTTTACGGATTCAAAATTCTTGCAAAATCAAAATAATTAGATTGTTACACAATCTTGAATTTTAATTAAGGCAAGAGATTCAAGAGAATCTCTTTCTTTGCTATGTAAGGGCTATTAAAGGTTCATTGAGCAACAATAAAGGAATTATGGATGAGCAACTTGACTGATTCAATTCGAGAATTAAAATAAACTGACATTCCCAGTTGGTTCCTAACCATAAACGTTACTTTAAAGTAGAATTCTTATATTTGTTGATAATCTTGTATAATACTAGTTTTTGATAAAATTACAAGGCTGTATAGGCACCATTGATGACATCCATATTCATGCTTCCGTAGTACTTGTCTGAACTTACGCAGGATGAGCTTACAAACGATACATTAACCGAGAAGGGAAACCAAATAAATACACTTAGGAAAACAATTGCTAATAAAATGGCAAGGGATAATAATATGCTGGAAATTCCATGAAATTGTATTTTCAACTTTTGTATTATTTCGACTATTATTTTGTATTTGAGGATTTCCTATATTTTTTTAATATTATTTCGACTATTATTTTATATTTGAAGATTTCCTATGTTGTTATCTAATCAATTTCTATTCTTAGAAATAGAAATTTTGTTCTCGTTATTAAACGGATTTCTATTTCAGAAATAGAAATTTTGAGTCGTTATCAAACGGGTTTCTTTGCTCAGAAACTTGTCCGAGGAATAGAAATTGAGAAATTTATTTCTGGCTAGAAATTAATTTCTGTTTCAGAAATTTTGTCATGCGCAGCCTAAGTGTCCCATTTAACGTCAAAACGGTACTCAAGTGTACCATTTTAAAGTTATGGCATTTAAGTGTCCTCTCGTGCCAAGTTATGGCACTTGGGCTGTTCTTCTGCCGCGAAAAGTGAATAGCCAAAAAATCGGTGCTTTTTTCACAGATTTGCTCACGCGAAGTTAAAATCATATCTCTCCTTCAGCAATCCTCGTTGTCTTGTGAGGCATTGAGCAATCCTCGCTATCTAAATTCCAGATCTGTCGACGATCCTCCTCTTTTTGTAGGAGGTTGTTATTTTTTGCCATTGCCATCCACCTTATTTAGAGGATGCTCTACATTTTTTGGCTTTTTTTTTTTTTTTTTTCGCTATGTCAACAATCCTCGATACTCCATCTCTCCTATCCCCCTTATAAAAGGTTCATAGCACCGGTTTATTCAACCGATCACCCTTAAATTCCATGATGAAAGTGACTCTACCAAACATGCCTCGATATGAATACGCTGTAACTTGCACTATCATGACCTCCATTACATCATTCTTACTAGGCTATCGTAAGTCCAATCTCTTTTTCTCGAGCTATGAGTCGGATATTGTGAACCATGGAAAGATTCACCCCACCATGATACATGTTAACATTACTACTTGGATCTAAAGTAACCTTTAGTTCATTTAAAAAATGATTCCGAAACTTTTCAATGATGGGGTAGACGCCGGAGTGATGGGTGGAGCATCAACTTTGACAAAGGAGCTGCAGTGGTCGGAAGACCAGGTTAAGTTCGAGATAGCAATCCTTTAACTTCTTGTTATTTGTTGCATGGTTCTTATTATCGAGATAGTGTGTTTTCTATGCAAAGTCAAGTACGCTTATGTGGGATGGTAGATGATGGGCTTTGACACATATGTAATAAAACATAGAAGTGACTCGTCCAATGAAGGAGAACGCACGCCCTAGCCAAAGTCCATATAAACCTAGAAAATAAATGCAACTCTAAACTTTCTTTGCGTTTTTCTACGTAAGAGGAAAAGACATGCTCCAAATAATCTGTATGGCATCAACATCCTTTTTTTTTTTTTTTTTTTTGGTAAAAGGTAAATAATGAGGAAATGCCAAATGTACAAAAGATCTCGTTACTAAAAACTTACACTCCAAATGCAGGAACAAAAGGAGTGGAAGGGTGATGAGATGTAAAAGCCGCAAATCGCATCACACACGCTACAACACCAAGACCAAAAAGAAGCATGGCATGGTCAACCGGCTACCAAACACGCCACAGGTGAGGAAGAGGTCACTGTTGGACCGAACTACCTACGGGTCCCCAGTGAAAATAATTGAGTCTAGGCCCCAACTTCTCTGTAACATCCTGTTTTTGAAATTATCTTCGATGTTCCTGAATATGATAGCCTTGTTTCAGACCACTTTGAAGAGGTGGTTCTTCATGGTCGGGATCGTCAGGGGTTGGTCTCTAAAGATGATGTTATTCCTATTTTTCTAAATGATATGACAAAGTGCGCCAAAAGAAAAACGGGCAATGCACTTGTAGAAAAACATCTTTTATTCCTAGGTAATTCAAAATCAACTAATGAAGCCGTTCTTTTCAATATACTTCGTAAATTTTATATATTTGTCTAATGAGTACGGGGAAAAAGAATAAACAGAAACGCTCGAGCAATACAAGACTCGTTAATCATAGTACAAGACAGTTTCCTTTCGGGCAAGCTTTAAGGGTTACGGCAGGGGTGCAGAGTTTTATCCTTGAATATCTTAATCTCAGAACAAGTAAATTTCAAGAACAGAGAGACTTCAAAGATATTCCTGCACAAGAAGCAGGCTAAGCATGTCAAGGACTCGAGTCGAGAATGGCGCCCGCGTGTTTGGCCTTTAGAGCCTCATCGATGCACAACAACATCTGACATTCCATATTTGTCATGATCATACAGAGCTCGGTTGTTATTATCGAACATAATTACACGTGCGAGAGAGAGTGTTCTTACTTGTCGGACAGGAGCTGCAAGAGGCCCTGGGATAACATAATAAGGGGAAAAGTGCCAAAAAAGTCCTAAACTTTTTGTCTTTGTGCCGATTTAGTCCTAAACCCTTTTTTGGTGCCGATTCACTCCTAAACCTTTTTAAGTTGTGCCAATTCAGTCCTTTCCGGCCAATTTTGGCCGGATTTTGCTGACTGGACGCCGGCCGGCTGACGTGCCTAATCGGCGCGTGGACAACTTTTAATAATATTTTAATATTTTTTTTTTTTTTAATTTTTATTTTTATTTTTTTGTCTTTTCCTCTGGCCGGCGAGGCCGACCTCGCCGGCCCTCGCCGGCCATGGGCGAGGCTCACCCATGGCCAGATCTCGGCGAGGTCGGGCGAGGCTCGCCCATGGCCGCCTCGCCGAGATCAAGCCATGGGCGAGGCTTGCCCTCGCCGGGTCCAGGCGAGGCGAGCCTCGCCCATGGCCGGCAGGGTCGACCTCGCCAGATCCGGCGAGGGCGAGGCTCGCCCATGGCCTGATCTGGCGAGGTCAGGCGAGGCTCACCCTCGCCGGATCCGGCGAGGGAGCCTCGCCCATGGCCGGCAAGGGCGAGCCTCGCCCATGGCCCGATCTAGCGAGGCGGCCATGGGCGAGGCTCGCCCGACCTCGCCAGATCCAGCCATGGGCGAGCCTCGCCCATGGCCGGCGAGGTCGGCCTCGCCCTCGCCGGCTAGAGGAAAAAGACAATAAAAATAAAAATATTAAAATATTAAAATATTATTAAAATTGTCCACGTCGCCGATTAGGCCACGTCGCCCTCGGCCAAGGCCTCCAAGAAAATCCGGCCAAAAGGACTGAATTGGCACGACTTAAAAAGGTTTAGGACGAATCGGCACAAAAAAAAAAAGGTTTAGACTTTTTTGGCACTTTTCCCCATAATAAGCAGCGTCAAAAGACCACTTCAACCATTGGATGAACCCTTTGCCGCTGAGAGAGAGAGAGAGAGAGAGATGCATGACCCATTGACAAGGTTTTTTGATTTAGAAATAGAGGAATCATATACTACTCAAAGATAAGAATTGGAGAGAGGAACGTCTTGTTCATCTCTTTGGATAACATAATCTGATTTCAAGAAAAATTTACATTTTGATTGTTGATAGATTTGATTGATTTTGAACTTTGAGAATTTCCCAATTTTTAATTGATTATTAAAATCTTCAATATTTATTTCTTCTCTTACCATAAGACCCTAATCTAAAGACATTTATGATATCGAATTAAAAGAAGATATTGGTCATCTTAATAAGTTCACTTTTAAAAAATATGTTTGTTCACATCTTGGGCCACTAACCAATGCCTACGAACGGAGTCACTACCTTCGCTGGGATAAACTAAGCATCAGCCGAGGGAATGTTTTTTACTCAAACGTTGACTTTGATTTATTAAAGTGAATAACACACGCGTATATATTTGCGACCGGCAGGAGACAAATATAATCTGTTCTTTACTTCAATGCTTGTGAAGCCCAGTTCAGTTGGGATTAAACAGAGCACAACAATTCAGGCAAAGCCAGTATCCAGCATACCCCAAATGCTGATATTAAAGAAGTTGGCGTATTGTCGGATACCGACTTAACCGAAACATTTGCACCATCAAATAATCATATTGGCCGACAAGGGCTATACTCAAGCAATTGGAGCCACAAACTAATCTAACTTTAAGAGAGAAATGAAAGACTCAGCAGACACAAACTACCAAATCAGAAACAGCCTCAGCCACAAGCGCTTCCAGCAATTCCCCTTCTATTTCCCTCCCTAAATTATCGACCACCAATCTGAAATGTCCAAGCCAAATTTTCCCAACAACCTCTTCCTTCACGGCCCTCTCCACGTCCACACAGGTGTGGTCCTCGTCATCTCCAGACACACTCCGGACCTCAGTAAACCACTCCTTAATCTGGCTCCAAACTATGTCGGCCCTGATGGATGATTTCTCCTCCATAAGCAAATCTCCGGGCCCACAACAGAACCTGTCTACTAGGCATTCCTCTGGCCCGAAGCCAGTAATGCCTACAATCGCTGCATTGACACAGTCAAATATGAGCTTCCTGTTCGATCTTCTTTGCCTTCTCTTAGCCTCATTTAAAGGTTTGTCGTCCTCATCTGCATACTTTTCCCTCAGTAATGGATCCAATGGGCTATGAAGTGAATGCCAACTTGAAACATCGGAGTAGGATGGCGCTGTGCCATCTTGGCTAGATATGGATAAAAGCTTTTCAATGAAGACGAAACAATCTTCCTCTTCCTCCTTGGAACCATAATAAGTTGTGGAGGGTTTTGACAGACAAAGAAATGCTCTTTCTGGATACTCACCCCAGGAAAGAGACCGGGCTACAGATCCTATAGGAGGTGACTTGTCGATCAAGTTAGATTTAAGAGACTGGACCGGCAGTTGTTTTCCTGTTATAAATGAGAAACAATGTTAGAACACAACAAGGAAATAACATTTATGAGAAATTTCTCACTTATATGTTTTTAGTATATCTATGTAGAATTTAAGCTGCGATACCAGAGTATTCAGGAATTATACCAGCATCTTCTTCAAAAGACAGTTCTAAAACTGATATTGGGCTTGGTTGGTCCTGGTTCTCACCAACATTTCCCAGAACAGGCTTTGATACAGACAATCCAACCTGCAGCAAAGAAGTGCAATCCATTAGATCAGAGTCTGCGTCAAAGCCTCGATAAGCAAATGCTATATAAAACCACAACCATGTTATAAGCCACCTGCAGTTGAATGTCTGCAATTCAACAAAACTTATAGTGATCTCAACAAAGCATCAAATTACCAAGGGAAAGCTCCTACATGAGCAAGCCAGAGGACCCAGACACGAAGCAAAGACATAGCTATCGGAAGTGACCATATCAACTAATTAGTTATCAAGAGGAGCAATATTGCAACATCAAGGTTTTACTTAGATTGTGATGAATACATAGAAGACATCACCATTCATTTGAAGCAAATACAGCATAGAACTAAAAACCCGCACATAAATGTCAAATTTGAAGCAGACCTCAAGTCACCCTACAATACGGAATATTAAACTACCTCTTCAGAGACACTGCTTTCGTTTTGCACCGTACGCATGGGATGAGTAGTTTTGTTCAGAAGCCCATGTCGAGCAGAATTTACAGAAGCTTCAATTTGATTTTCTTCAAAATATCGAGAAGCATGGTTGCTGGACTTCCCATAAGGACAGATAGAAGATTCTCGACTATTGACACCGGGTAAACGAGACTCATCAGCAGATTCACTTGTGCCAGATTTTTCGTTGCTCGATCTTTTACTTCTAGATGAGAAAAAATTTGAAACTCTTCCCTTGAATGACAAACTAAGACCTTTTTCCTTAGATTCCTTGCGAACATGCATATCGGATGCCTCAGGATCCAAAGTTCGAGTGCTGATTGCATCACTGTACAACATTGAGGATACAGGGAGAGATTTTGATCTCAGAAGACTCTTCGGTGACTCGGCAACTTCTTCGATTTCAGATGAGTTATTCCTTGAGCAGGAAGCTGATATCCTTGGTTCCCGCTCAATATTGTTGCCGCCTTCCCCTTTTCTAATTGACACCTTTGTGTCCGAAAGCGCAAGCATCTCACCCAAGGTACCAGAGGTTTTGTGGATATGCCTTTGTTCACGTGTATTCTTATTAGATGCCATAACTGCCCATCTCTCTGAGAGACGCTTTTTCGCTTCTCTAGAAACTGTTGATTCGGGAGAATAAGATGTACGACTCAACGAAGATGCTGAAAGGGGGCTATCGAACCTATTGATGCAGTCCCAAGAATGCCTTGAAGCAGGTGACAAGACTTCTGAATCACTGCAATTCTCTTGTGGAAACTCATATTCCGATTTATTAAATGAACTGCCATCACCACTATAGCCATTAGAGAAAACAGAAGATAGCAGCGTTTCATCTCTACGGTGTCCCTTCATACTTTCTCGGACATGATGTGTAACCTCCTTGGCCGCTTCTCTTGATAATTGCACATCACCATCTTCAGCTTCTTCAAAGAACTCCTCATCAGGCAACTTTTTAGATATCGTGGAAGGTGGAGAAATAGACTTAATTTCATGAGTTTGGCCAAGACTAGGCTTCAAAACCACGATTCGAGTTGGTTGAGAACCATGGTCACTGCCATTTCGATCGACATAATCAGGGGAGCCAACAGATCTACTTTTACCCCATCTAATCTCTTGGGATGCCTCAGCTGGTCTCTTTGCCAGATTTTCGTTCTTCTTTCCCATCACGGGATATTTCTCATTGTCAACCATCTTAGATGGTCTGAGAACAGTGATGCGTTTTGTATCAGGAGGGGCACAGGTAGACTCCAATTCCTGGAGATGCTTGGAAAAGAGATTATTGGGTTCTTTAATAAATTCAAGCAAAAACTCTCTCTTGGAATTCAAAACTTCCAATGCATCTTGCAACTCCTTTGACCGGTTAAGCTTTTCATCAGTTTCTTGGCATTTTGCTTCCATGAACTTCTGCTGAATGACCGTCTTTCTCTTCTCCCTTCCTTTTCCACCATACCTTTCCATCTGTGGTGATATTTCTCTTGCAGAATTTGTCTTCTGAGATATCTTTTCTACTTCATAAATGTCTTTGTAATCATCGATCTCTCGGTATTTAAAAGATGCATCCTTCATCTGCTCGTGCACAAAGGTATCTCCTTGCAGCCAACTTTGACACGGTACATCTTGCGGAATTAAACAAGGCGATGAATGGTTTGTTGATGGGCTTACATCTACAACTGAATCAGGACTTTGTCGTGGAAGGCCATCAAAGCCCATCAACTTCGCCACTACATTAGGTGAACCGTGCTTAGACTCCACTTCTCGAGACATTTCTTGTGCAATTAACATCTTCATGGGCATGGAGTTTGATTGTCTGTTAGGTGAACTTCTCCTCGAGTTCGAAGTGATCTGCAGTCCCAGGAAATGCAGGACCTGTAAGGACATAATTTTGGATCCTTTGTTCTGTATGTTGCATGTTTGCTTGCTCTTTTCAGGTGGGGTGGGGGAATTGTCTTTCTATCTCTACTATCAGATTATACTAATCGACTAATTAATATACATTCGAATGTCTTACCATTTTTTCCTCTATGTCATTTCGACAAGATGGACTTAAAATTCTTGGCACATCTGGTTGACTCCTTGTGAGTGAAGGATCTGCAAAGTGACAACTCTATGTCAAACATGGTTATCTCACCATACCAAGATATACATTAGACAAAAAGCAGAAAGGATGAACAGCACAAAAGATGACAGATTAAATGGAATCTATGTGAATTTGTCCGTGAACAAAAAATAAGGGGCACAAAGTAGGCATACACAAACTTTTACACCTAATTGAAGCCACCAAAGGGGAAAAACCCAGAAAGGGGTGAATCATGAGTCAATAAGTATAAATAGAAGAATCTGTACTGTCTATAACGGACAAAGAGAATCATTAGAAGGGAGGTAATGGTATGGTCTATGAGAGTATACTTAAAACAGATTAAACTCGGCTCAAGCCAATGAATACATGATTCAAGCAAAAAGAAACTCATACTGACGGAGAACTATCCGAACTGAAGCATAATTACTGGCAATGCTTGAAGTTCTAAAGCACAATAAGTATCTGACAAAGGCCAAGAGGTGCAGCGCACACCATCATAATGCGGTTTATACGTGAGAAGCTTCTTTGAAGCTGCCCCTGTGCTTAGATCAAAAAGGTTCACCATTCTTCCCAGGCATCCTGGAAACTGTTCCTCGGTGCCTCGAGCTTTATTATTCCGAGCTCTATCCATTTCAACGCCTGCAACATCATCATGAAAGAAAGAAGGGATTCAAATCAAAACGACCCATTAAATGAAATGGACCAAAATCCACAGAAAGAGATTATTCTTTCTCTTTTTTGGGCCAGCAAGCAAAGGCCTCCTCTTGGTACAAGAGACGCTAGGGAAAATAGAGACGATCCATGTTTACAGATGTTCAACACGTATCGGGTACTACCGCAACAGAGTCGGCATCATGCCCTGGACAGATCCCCAGCACCTTCAGTTCAAGAAAGACATAACACAAACACCAAGCAGTTCCATTTCCCAATTAGAACCTCAAAGTACCTAAATCGATTCCATTTCACTCGACAGAGAAGACAGGAGTATCACTCTACAACACTCGAGAACCCCTAAATCCAACTCAATCACAACGGCGACAGCCAATGCAGCTAGATATAGCCAAGACACACCCCTGCATTGAAAACTAGAACGGCAATTCATGAAGACGAGTACTGAAAAATGAAGTAATTCATGAAGAAGAGCACCGAAAAATCAACTGAAAAAAAAAAAACAACTTGCAATCCCAGCACACATGCATGCTGAGCTACGAATCACGCAAATGCCGGACGCACAAGAGAGAGATTCAGCCACTGGGAAAAAAAGACGACTGCTTTTCGGCTGCAAAAAAGCGAGATCGAGAGAATGCATTGAAAGGTATAAAAGGTCGCCAGCATGGAGAAGCTACTTTTCTCTCTCTAGAGAGAGAGAGAGAGAGACAGAGAGAGAGAGCGACCTTGAGAGAGGGAGCGGTGGATGCCGGCGGCCGGAGCAGGACATCCCGGCGGGGACGCGGCCGGAGCAGGGGGGGCCGGACCGGCGGCCGAGATCCGCGCCTGCGGTCCGCCGCTGCGCACCTGCAGTTCGGGTCGGATGCAGATGCGGAGAGAGAAAGAAGAGAGAGAGAGGAGAGAGAGAGAGAGAGGGGAAGAAGTAGAAAAAGAAATGAGTGTTGCTTTTGAGTCCACTGATTCGACGTCGAGCTCGGGGAAAGGCAGCAATTATTATTGTTTTTTTCGCCTTTTTCGTTCCTGATGATTTGTTCCTTTCTTTCTTTTTTTATTCAGTTATCTACAAATTATTATTTCGGTAGCTTTTTTCTTTTATTCAGGATTAATTATTTATATAACGAATAGACATCGGTAAAAGAAAATATTTTTGGATGTAACTTTTCTATTTTAAAAAAAAAAAGTTGGAGAGGCTACTCATTTAAGTTGGTAATTATGTATTGCATGCAGTAAATAAAGTACTGGTGTGAAAATAATAGATTATTTCGTTCGATGATATATTTAAAGGTTCGATCAATTAATTCATTAATTGGGACAATAATCGCATATAAATCACATGCGGTATTTGTCATAGAAACCTAAAATGCATCGAGTATCCGTCAATCTCAACGGCCGGATATCATCTCTAAAGATGTTGGCGATGTGCTATTACTTATAAAGGCCTAATTTTGTCATGTTTGTTACATGAATAGAGATGTACCTAACTATCTATCATGTGCTTCACAATAATCATATATTCAATACAGACTTTGAGATTGAAAAGTGGCATCATACCAACTATTTTTTTTTTTAAATGATCATTCTAGTCAATAACCAATGTTTTAGTATCGATAATAATTTATGTTTAATTTTTTTTATAAACAGTAAACAAATTCAATTCATATTTCGTAAAATAAATGCATCTAATCCACGGTCAAACTCAAGATACCGCAGCCACCTCCAACAATTAATTAATTTAACTTAACTTATAATCCATCCTTAACAATTAAACCCCTCCGCTACGCACGACGTGCAGTTTCGTAAACTTTAATCTTTGTCCAAGTGCGTTGTCTTATGTGGGCAAGCAAAACGACAAAGCGTCTGCCTTCCAGTCGCGCGACACTTTTCCCCACTACCAAAAAAGATATTCCCATCCCATCGAGAATCCTCATCCCCGGAACGAGGAGAAATCCTTAATAATGTTCCACTATCTCGCACCATTTCCTTTTCAATTTATGTAAAAATTTCTTAATTTGACAAGGGAAAGCGACGGGAGTGATTCCCGCGATGCACGACAAAAAGCGCCAACAAATGTTGTCATGGACGACCTTGTATTGGATGAGATCAATTTTTTGGGTTAACTTATCATTAAAAAAAATTAACAGAGTTGTTAAATATATTTTCTCATAGCTACTGTCAGCATTTCCCGAATTTTAAAAAGAAAAATTTGGAGATCACACGATTTTTTTACTGATGGGCTGTGGAGAATACTGTGGAGTGGTTGAGCTACTCCGAGGTCAAAGTAAATGCAGAATGCAGGCTTGCATGGACCGGGTCGGCCACATCTTGGTATGGCATTGACATTTTGGTGGCGTGATTTCTCAATCTCGTCGCGTGGCAAAAGCCTAATTGCATCGAAGAAATTGTAAGTTAACTCGGGCGGATTGGCTTAAGGCCGGCCCGACATCGATGGTTTCGCTGTTGAGAGCGACTCGTGGGATTGCCGTGCAGAACTGTACAAGTCTGTTTCATGCATGCTGTGCGGGTTTTCCGAACCCGCACCGCAACATTCAAAATAACCAACTGCCTCAGGCCAGTGATTTGGGGAGATTCAGCACGGTTTTGCTCAGCAGCTACAAGGAGAAGTTGCTGAAAAGCTCTTCCAGATTTTTCATATATTAACACGAGAACACTTGCATGGGTGCCTAATCGACAAGTGGGCCTGGGCCCGATTGAACTATTGGGCCGCAAAGCTTAATCGACACCCACTCGTGATCATAAACGTAATGAAATTCACATCAAAGTGTATTAAAGAAGATACTAAGTCATGGAACGATCAGAATGTTCTATCATGTGACAATTACTGCTCATCTCACCTGAAGTAGAATGAATGTAGAGAATATAAATTTTCCATCCCAGAAAAATAGAAATTTGAAGAACTTAGCTCTCTTCTTTGCATTTGGACACTGACATGCCAGGACTTATTAGAACATGTTATCCACAGAAAGAGGATATCGTACCCACGTGGCACAACCCCAGTGGAAGCAAAGATTTTGGTAAAAGAATATCTGATGATTCTCTCTCTCTCTCTCACTTTCTCTCTCCCCAACATCACACAAGCCCACTTCATTCAAAGCCGCTCAATCTCGGTCCTCTGTTGCTTTACTAAGCTGTTTTTCCTCAACATTTGATCCAGACAAAGACAGCAAGAGAGAGAGAGAGAGAGAGAGAGAGAGATACCAACATACACAAGGATGGCTAGCTGGAGCATGGCTTCAGCTGCTTCTGGGTTGGTACTCACACCCAACGCCCCAACCAATGGGAACTCATCTGCTAAGAACAACATGGTGTTCTTTGCAAAGAACAATAACCCTTCTAGGCTTGTGGTGAGAGCGGCGGAAGAAGGGGCGGCTCCGGCGGCAACCACCGCAGCTCCAGCAGCAGCGGAAGCTTCAAAGGCCAAGCCACCCCCAATTGGACCCAAGAGAGGAACCAAGGTGAGTCTTACAATTCAATTCTACGATCGAATCACGGTATAAGCATGCTCTGTTCCCTGCAATCACGAATATAAAAACACGTGGTCATGTATTGATTTCAAATTACAAAGTAGCATCTTTCTGTTTACTCTTCAAGTGTCTCCTCCGAGGGAATCAATCGATGAGTGTAAAGCAATCGAGCATGCTATATTCATTGAAGTAAAACTAGAATTAAATAACTGACATGACCGTTGGAGATGCTTACTTCTGCATCTATTCTATAAGAGAGGCGTTTCATTTCCAGCTTTTGAAAGTATCTAGTCAACATGAAAAGATAATAGAGTAAACCTTACTGCTATTCTGAGGACAAGCTCAACATTTCTTCCGTATTTTCATCCAAAGGTAAAGATTCTCAGGAAGGAGTCATACTGGTACAATGGAATTGGCTCTGTAGTTGCTGTTGACCAGGTAACATTCATCTTCATCATCCCCATCACTGCATTCCCTTTCGACACTATCCATCCTGTTGACTTTCTGTATTGGTTTCATCCGAGCAGGACCCAAAGACGCGCTATCCGGTTGTGGTTCGTTTCAACAAGGTCAATTATGCGAATGTATCTACAAACAACTATGCATTGGATGAGATCCAAGAAATTTAATGAGCTATGAGGACGCTGCAGTTTTAGTTCTTGCAAACTATTTTCAGTCTCCCCAACTTATCCTTTAGTCTGTATCATATGCGTGAGCGTTTTCTTGCATGACCATTTTTCGCCTTCCCAAGAGTTCAATAACTTACGCAAAACCACATGATGGACATATACCACTTCGGAATTCAAACAATGTGACACATACCAGGTTTACCCTCATCCTTGTGATGTAGCATGTAGAACTTAGAATTTTCTCACTGCCCTCCTCCCTTCAGTTGTCCCTGCTTTTTTCCCGCCCTGTCAAGACTCAAGTGCAAACAGTCAGTAACTTGAAATGGCACGTACAACACTTAGGTAGCATAACCACAGCTACAAATCTTCCTCATTCAGTTTTTGAGGTGATATGCCATCATTCCTTCCTCTAGTTATGCAGACATATGTGAACAATGTCAATCAGGTACATCGGACAAATGATCTTTACTTTAATCGTCCAGTACAATGAAGATGCATTCAGTTCATTCTTCTAACAGCAAATGGATTGAGGAAAAACCATGTAAATTTCAAAAATTCATATATGATGCCATTGTGTGCTCCAAGTTCCTTGTTTAATACGCATGGTTAGATATACAAGAGTATATGGAATGTGAGCCTCACGCAAGGCCTACGTGGATGAAGAGCTTATGTGAGTGACTACTGACATTTAGAAAAGAGCAAGTACCAATCTCCAAGTCAAATTGGAGAAGGTTATTCTTAAAGAGATTGACTGCAAGAAGCTTATCAAATGCTCTGTCATTTGCAAAGCCACTCCAACATGTGGGAAATTCAGTAATAAAAAGCCTTTATAATTTTAAAGAAAGTGTTACAGACAGAGAAGCAGGGATAACAGCTTGGGTAAGTATAAGTCATCTTCATCAGCCACATTTCAAGACATAAGTTCCCAAAATATACGATGTGTCTCAAAGGGCCTGAAGGTTAAATTATAAAGGATCTTACATTCTGCAACTTCATTCCCCAGTCGTTAATAGTCTTAGATACTGAATTTGTGACATTTAAGTTAAAGACGGAATAGGATACCATCTTGAATTAATGTCCCTAGACAATATAAATCTGCAAACAGAAAATCTTGTGGTACTATAGAACATCTTTAGTTTAGATGGACTCTCAAAGGAAGTTCTCCTGATTGAAGACAAATCTAGTGGTAAAGCATAATTAAGAGGAGTTTACATATACTAGTCTGGAAGTGTAATCTAAAAGTTTCATGATTTTAGAGAATCGGATCAAAGGATGTAACAATATTTTAGCATCTCAGAGGACCTCGTAAATCTGCTGATTGAATTTGATTTGTCAAAGGCCGTGGAAATATCTAACAAAAAGAACAGGCCTTGGACACCTAGACTGTTTTAACCTAATTGCCAAGATAGAGTAAACAAAGATCAACAGAAATTAATGGAAGAAAACTTGTATAAGGAAACAGAGATTTAAGTTGTTCCTATGTGGAGATTACAAACTATACAGTTTCTAAAGGTACGAAAAGAATTATATTGGTACAGCAGATAAATAAATTATGCCCGTCAATATAAGATGCAAAAACTATGATCCTATTTCGTAAATATACACGATTGCATGCTAAGAGAGGGAAGACAACAAGACAGCATGCAAAAGATTGATCTTCATTTATCTAGAGTCTGTTCCACAAACATTCTTGAAGCAGCCTCAATTTTGCAGTGTGAACAGAACAGGGAATCCTATAGCTGCACAAATGTGTGTTACACTGGCTGATGTTTAAACACAGAGATTAGCGTCGCTCATCATCTATCTTCATCCCTTCGTTGGATGTATGCAGCATGAAGAGTTGGAGTGGGAATGAATTATAGTGTCAAAAAGGAAAATATCCTTCAGCTACAAAAAAAATCTGTCATTGCTATGCACACTAAAGAACCCTTCCATCCATGCCATCAAGTAGTCCAGACCACATTCCCTTTACAGGAGGGAGCTGGACAACAAAGGCATTCCAAGGAGGGTAACCAACACCACTACCACGAACACGACCATCCAGGCGTAGAGATAAATACCTGCAAAAGGAACATGACGAAACAGACATTTAGAAAAAGTTTACTCACTGAAGTAGATCAACTACCTCTGAAGCACGTATATCAATTGATACAGTGAATCTACATGAGATGCCTCCTTTACCAAAATCTTCTACTTCAAACATTATGAAAGCTTTAGTAATTTGATTATGCAAAATTCACGTATTTAAACATGGAAAAAGATAAAGAACAGAATAAACGCTAAGGCTTAGTTGCAAGCTTTGCACCAATTGAGGTCACTACATATGCTTACTGAACCTATCAGACAATAATTGTCGATTAACATGCCTCCACTTACACTGGAGAATCAGGAGAAACACCAGCAAGTTTCTTCTGCTCATTTAACCACCTGTAGATCAACAAAATAGGAAGTCAGAGAGATATAGGCGGAGAACGGGGGAGGAATAGAGAGTAATGACACTTTCTTTTATGTTTACCCAAATCATACTCTTACTTGGTCCACTCAGAAACATAAACAGGAGCCAACTGCCAAAGCCTCTTCCTTTTGTTGGTAATCTCTTTCATCTCCTCACTCTCATCAAACTCAAAAGCAGGTGAATTCCCATCTGTGGCAAAAGGCACTACAAGCACCCCTCGATCCAAAAGACTCTCAGTATAAGGTTCACTAAGTTTAAAGGACTCTGTAATAAACGACACTGGGCCAGCACAGATCACGAGACGAGCAAGTCCTCTCAAAGAGCTTAGAGAAATGATTCTCCTTTCATCTACCCGGAGCTTCAGATTTGAAAGGTTTTCCTCTCTAGTGAGTCTAGCCACTTGTGCATTCTTAGCATTGCTCTCCCGATAATAGAGAAATGCAAATATAGAAACCGCCCAACATCTATGAGAAGACCTTTGAAAATCTCAGGTACTGCATCAGCTTTAGCGGAGTTTGTCAGAGCAGCAATTAGTTGTGTAGTGGCAATCAAACCTCCAATAGCACCACTGGCAATGAAAGCAAGGTAGAAGAACATCCGCACAGACCGGAATGGAGACAGGACCTCACTCCTAATCTTGGCTAATGAACTGTAAACAAACCAAAGACCAAATTATGAGTACCAGGTGGCAAGACTTCCAAAGCAGAAACTGATGGAGAAGGCAACACTTAAAGAAACTTGCACCAAAGAAGAGATGAAGCAGCAACTAGCCAGATTTTAAATCTTTCAAATTTACAACTCCTTTCAGCTGAATAGAACACATTTTGTATCAGACAACAGACATAGCCCATATGAATTAAATGCAACTATACGAGCAACATATTTTCCTTCTTTACTAGTACTTTCGGAATTGTGCAAAACCAATTAGGAAAACCTCAAATATGGAAGTACTCAAGTATGACCTAAGAGCATCTGAAATGAAATAGCTGAACCCACAAATCCAAACGTTTATGAGTATGTGCTTAGATAGAAGGCAATACTATTTTGGTCCCAAGAAATCACTAGAGTTGCCAAATATAGCTGGGTTTCATATGCCAAGCTTCGCACATGCCACATGTGATCACCAATTCCATTGTTCCAACTATGAGCTTGCAAGTGCACCAAGAACCCTCTTCACAAATACGACACTGCTATTAGATTCTAAACAAAACCAACTCTTCTCCTAAGCAAATTTGGAGTCACAACGAACATAATCTAGGCTGAGACCAATCTCCTCGCGCGACAAATGGCAGTATTTAATTGCCGAAAACATACGGTGCCCATCTATCCTCTGACTCTCCAAAAATTAAACCCCCAACACATTGACACCAACTCTCCACGATAGCATTCATCCTTCCGCACCATCAGAGGCTATCGTTCAGCTGTACTTCCCAGTTTACCATGACCGATGAAGCAGTTCCTCTCCCCACCCACACAAACTATTTCCTCAACTCGCGCGCCATTCGAAGCCGCATCGCATTCTATGCAACTCAGAATGTATCCGAATCCGCAATCGACAAAATCAGATTTTTTTCCCGCAACAGAAATCCAGCCAAACTAAAGCCTACAACTTTAGCAACCAGGCACCAGCTCCAGAAAAGAAAAAAAAAAAAGATCACCGAACTCCACTTCAAGAAAAGAAAACCACACACCGCGATAATTTAAAAAGAGCGAAACGACTAGCCTGGCTTCAGCGGAGGAGGAGGGTTTGTTGGAGGCGGAGCAGACGACCGAACGGCGGGCCGGGGCTCGCGCGGCGGAGGCGGGGCGGCGGCGGACGTGGAATGCTCCGGCGAAGGGCGGCGGCGGAGGCGCGCCTCGGGCGCCGCATTTGACGTCGCGAGCGCAGCGGCGGAAGACGGAGAGGCCGTGGATGGTGGGGAGAGAAACGGAAGCCATGGCCATGGCTACTCTCTCGGCTCCGTCATCACCTTCACCGGAGCGAGCTCGATTTTCTTCGCGCCCCCGGTGATTTTCCCTTCTTTTTGTTTTTTAAGAAATAAACAAAAATAATTTTGGGAGGCGGCTCACGAGTGACCGGCGTGTTGCCACGCTTGCCAACGTTCCCCCACTTCTCTTGAAAAAAGAAAAAAAATACTTAAAATATAGGTTATCATAATGAAAAATCCAAAACTAATTACGATATACATCTATGACATATATATTCTCAATTAATTTCCATCAACTTAAATTAATATCACGAAAAATTATAAAATTGGAAGGTAAAATCCTAAATTGATATAATCACTAATTACTACGTACTCAACTGAGCAATACTAAAACTAATGAGAAAGTAAATTTGTTATAGATATATAAAGTTGAAATTTGTTATGGTCGAAAAATTAATACAAGATAAATTTATCACGATTGTATTAATTTAGAGTTTTTCGTGCCATTAATCCTTAAAAAAATTAACCAAAATGAAAACTATGTGAAGTTTTTTTCATTTGTTCGAATAAGAAAATGCAAAGTTAGGAAGAAGAAAATTTTGGGATCAATTCACGTATAATGTTAGAAACTTTACCCATCCATGGATGGTATAGTTGGTTAAGAGTCATTTCCTCGTCACTAAGGTCAAAAATTCGACACCCTGAGTTGTTAGTGATTTAAGTGGAGGGTGACGATGGATTGATGTGGTAGTCTTCCCCAATGTATAGAGACCCGACCCTCAAGAGCCGTTCGGGCACAGAAGCACGCGGTGGAGTCCTCCGTCACCAAAAAAAAAAAATGTTAGAAACTTTGATATCGATATTCTAGCATTACTTGACAAGTGTTGAATAAGCTGATGTTAGACTTGACATATCTACGTATAGGACCCATTCTTCATATTTTTCTGATGTCCCTCTTTTTTAAGGATATTCTCTATCACTTTCTCTCTCTTTTCTCCGTTATTCACCCTCGCGGTCGCACAACTAGCACCATCGTTTGAGGTCAAACGGCCAGCCAGAATCTTGACAGCTACTTTCCCCAACAAAAGTACGCGAAGAGAGAGAAGGGGGGAACGGAGGGGAGGGGAAGGGAAGGGAAGGTTTTGCAGCAAAATGGGGACTGCAGGATGATCAATTCATACAAATTGAGGCTATTCTGTTCAAGAAATGGATTTGCAGGCTAGCAGCTAGCAAACACAAAGTAACCACCGCCATCTTGCACTCCTGCGGTTCGGCTGCAGCTGAGGATGTCTATGCTGCAGCTGAGGATGTCTAATGGCAAAATTCAATCAACAAGATCACAAACAAAGAAGAATGTAAACAAAGAAGAATGTCCGCCGATCTTGATCAGCTTGGAAGAACATCTTTAATCCCCCATATCACCTCACTCACTGCTTTGTTAAGCATCTTGGAACTGGCATGATCGGATGATTTGCACCCAGTATGCAATCACAAGCCTCAGCACTAGAAGACAAGCATTTCGATTACAAAAGTTGATGAGAGACAATCAGATGTCAATGAAAAGTAAAGCCACATTGTCTTTCACAGACTGTCCCCGGGAGTAAAATCTCTCCAGAAAGAATAATGGGGCAGGGCTAGTTCTTAGCATTAGCCTCTGACAACAGAGGTTCGAGTTCTCCGTTGCGGTGTAATTTCACAGTATCTGCATCACAACAAGTAAATAACACAGAAATCAACCCCTGCTAAATTTAAATGCCCTATCAAAAGTGAACTTGGCCTCACCAACAAAAGATACTATAGAATTCGATCGACTTATTCATGCTTAGCCAAAGACACGGGACTTCCTTTGCTGACTCAAAATCCTAAGTTAAAAAATTACGAATGTCCAAGCAGTTTCCACAGAATGAAAGATGGAAAAAGATAATTAAATGAAAAGGCAGCTCAAAACATCTAACAAAAAGTTTTACACGCATTACAACAAGAACATCACTATATATTAGTGAGAGGACAGCAATAATGGGGTAAAGAAGATGGTTTAAAAACTAATCTCCAGGTACCATCATGAAACAATGGAATCAAAGGTGTAGAAAGGGTTATACCTGTACAGCCGCCGATATGTTGGCCCCCTGCACATGAAGATAGAAATTATCTCACTAGCAGTTGATAAAGAAGAAGAAGAAGAAGATCATAACATAATTTGGATTATCAAAAAATTCAGGACATAGAAAGGATGATCTTTCCTCAAAAGTATTTGTGAGTTGTTTCGAACGACACTTCTGACCTACAATTAAGCAAACTAGCTACCAATTTACTTACACCACTGCTGTAATGAGGAACTTATTACTGTCAATGCTCGAAGCTCTATCTGTTGAAGCTCACAAGTTCAATGCCATGAAGAGATGCCTTTTTTTCCTCCAAACATAGTGTTTCGTGTATATGTATTTGCATATACTTATTCATGTCTTGGCTTATTCAAACAGATTAGCTGCCAACTAAAAAAGATAGAAATCTAAATTGACATGAAACAGTCAAATCTTCCCACATCATATGAAGTAAACAATGAGACAGACTATTCTTTTTTCTATTTGCTGTTATATTGCCAAGTCTACAGTAAAGATGTTGAAATTTTCCTTTGTAATAGCCAGTGACTGCATTCCCAGGTTCAGTCAAGAAGCTCTCCCAGACTGAATTTCTTGCTTTTACAGGGAACTTAATGAGTCACGCTACTTCATAGTTGACAGAGCAGCATTACATACCAATGAAAACATTAGGGACGGTATGCTGCCCTGTAAGCCTCTCCAAGACCTTCTGCAGCTGTGGCCCCTGCGGTCCTGACAATATCAAATAGTGTTGGGCCCATGCAAAATTAGATCAGCCACAGAAGGATGAACACTTCTCCGAGAAAAAGACTGCTTTTAATAGGACCACTAAAAAATAACGTGTACTTCGTACAACCATAGAAAGTTGGATTTGAAACACAAGAGGTAAGAATGTGATGCATATCATGGTAACTAGACCAGTAGCGTGGGGAAAACGCATATACTTGAACCATCTGCTTTATGCAAGGATCAGCACGGATGGTTGGCTTGAAGATAATGCGAATGCAACGAGAGAAAAGCCAATGGAAGTATGAAGGGATGTGTATAGTTCATATACCTTGACTAAAACAGAAAATATAAGCAGCCATTAACACTAGATTCTCCTTACACAATGACGATGGAAATATAATGAAATGGAATTCCAAAAAGTCCTAACCTGTGCTTGATAGGCTCTCACCCAGTGAGCCTGAACTATTTATGAGTACAAATTTCTTGGGTCAATTTCAAAGGGCTCCTCATGTCTAGTTCTAACAACGGAAATGCCCCGCAGATACTATAATCACCCGATGAGAACCAGTCTAGTTACATTCTCCAAAAACGGAGAGAAATAGTTCAAATTTTTCCAGCACCATGTTGTGACTTATTTTGTTTGTATGACTAGTATGGCATGTCAACAGCCTCCCCTAATGTCTCTCACCTCCAACTTCATGAGAACATCTAGTTTCTATTCTCTTCTCGAAGATAATGCAGCATGAACATCTACGGAATTATACATATCTAGTCAAGAGTAAAAAACACATGGGGCATTTAGAAACAATTCCCATCAGCAACATCAAACTATGCACTAAAATAAGACACGAAGTCGAAGGAAGAAAAAGGCGAAGCTGACGAACCTAATTCATCCAACTCAATCACCAGAGGATCCACACCGAGCCTCTTGAACAGAGATTTCACCTCGGACGAGTACCTTCAAGGCAACCCAGAAACGAAAGATTTCAAATTTCGCAATTCACCCCTCGGAGCTCTCTCACAAAGCCACAGGAACACAATCAACGCGCGAGAAATCGAAACTCACGAGCACCAACTCTTGGAGTACACGACGACGGGGTTCTCGGCCACGGTCTTCCGCACGGCCTCCTCGAGCCGCGACCCGAACGAGGACGACGAAGACGAGGGAGACGGCTCCGAAGCCGCCGCCGCCGCCGCCGTCTGAATCGAAGCCCACCGGCGCGCCCCGCGCGAGCCGACGGAGGCCGGAGCGCGGCCGCGGCCGACCGGGAGGCGAGCGGAGCGAGGCGGGGCGAGAGGAGCGGAGGGGGCCGTCCGGGGAGAGGCGAGGGCGGCGGCGGCGGCGGCGGCGAATTTGGGGAGGTGGGTCGCGGTCGACATCGTCGCCGGGATCGGAAATCGGTGGAGGCGAGATGGGGATTTCGGTGGTAGCTGCCGGTGGTCGGTTCAAACCGGAAGCGTCGGTGGTGATCGCAACGGATTGGAAAGGCTCGTTCCTCTTAAGAAGCCCATCAGCCAATGGGAACACGAGGTTAAGCCCAAAGTCTTTCTAGGCCCATGGGCTGTAGCTATTAAGAATATTTCAAGTGAAAAAGCCTGATCCACTCTTGATTTGAGGATTATAACTGCCCCGTTCTCTCATACTAATGGCGAATTGGGCCGCTTGTGTAGACACGTGTTATGTTGACGGTGTATATTATGATTACTCTATTAGATGTAATAAAATGGGAAAAAGCTACGAAAAATTCCAATCTTTACCTAATATAACAAATTTACTCAAACATTTTTTGTGATACAAAAAATCTCAAATTTTGTGAATTATGACACATTTATCCCAACTCTATCATTGAAGGACATTTTCATCTTTTATTTTTAATTTCTTTTTTCTTTTTTCTTTCCTTTTTTTTTTTCTTTTTTTGTTCTTCTCTCTTCCCTCCATTATAGTCACCGGAGGGAAGCCAGACTTAGGCAAGGGGTTGGGCGAGGGTTGCCCTCGCCGAGGTTAGCCCTCACCGATTCAGTGAGGGCAACCCTCGTCTAACGCCGGCGAGGGCAGCCTTCGCCAAATCCAGCCCAAGAGAGGGCCACCCTCACCTGAGTCTGGCTTCCCTTTGCCATGGCTAGCTAGTGAAGGGAAGAGAAGAGAAGAAGAAAGAAAAAGAAAATTTAAAGAATTTTTTTTTAAAATGTAAAAGATAACAATGTCTTATAATTTGAAGTAAATGTGTCACACGGATATAAGTTTGTAGTTCTTTATATCCAAAAAAAAAGTTTGGAATAAATGTATCGTAGTTGGCAAAGTTTGGGATTTTTATATTACAAACAAAAGTTTGGTATAATTAAAGTTTGAGATTTTTGTGGTTTTTTCCCCATTAAAATTGGGTTCGCAGATTTGGCATGTCGGGTGATGTGACAATTAATAGATTTTATATAGAATGGTGGCATTCAAGCATTGCAATAACTTGCGTCATATTTTATTTTAAGGATAAAGTATTTTAGAATTATGGAATTTCCGTCCTGCACCGTGATTAATTCTATCGGTCAAGCGCGGCTCATTCATAACTAACTGATTTCGGTTGCAGGATGCAATGACGAAAGGTTTCTTGACTTGGAATCCGATATGATGTGTTTGAAGATTCATCTCTGGACATTACAAAAGCGCGTGGGGGCCGGGGCAACTTGTGCTGTTGCAAAAACATGGCTCGTCCGCGTGAAAATCATGGTCACTGAACTACACATTTATTGTGTCAGATGATAATGTCCCGAATATAATGCCCCCTCTCTTTGTACCAAATGAAAATGTACCAAAGACTGTATTGTATAACTTATTGGTCAGTTTCATTTGATATACAGGAGGAGGACTAGTCCGGTTCTCGATTCCATTCCAGGTATGGAACACTGCCCATTGGCTCACCTAGACCGAACTAGTACATATATCGCTTTTGAACAGCAATTTCAGATTTCCATTTAAATTCATTGGATTTACAAACCGAACTAAGTGTATAACCATGCAAGCTACCTTCTCTTTTTATCAGGAAATACTCCAATTAAGAAAGGAAAAAGAAACAAGAGTGCCACCACCCTTCGCCGTAGGCTGGTGCTGTGCTGTACCTTCCTCTCCACAAAATCCAGCTCCAAAACAAGAGAAGCAACTAAATGAGTAGGGACTGAGTTTTGCAATGTGACAGAATGAAAGTCCGTCGGCCTCTTGGCGTGATGACAGATGAACTTGACTGGCAGCACGCGTAGAAATGCCGCCTCACAGTACAATCATATTGTTCTCTCTGTTCATCTAACATGGACTAACCATAATTTTATATCCTGATCGACAATGATAAGAGGGACTTGCCTTAACTATTTTTGCTTCCATATCAGATCAGCATACTCTGGATGAATCAGCAAAAGGATTTCTATTATACTGATAAAACTTGTGTATTTCTTAGCAAATAGAATGGGCATCCGAGATTATAGAGATTGTAGATCGGTTCCATGGACCCAACCATTTAGTTTAACCGGTCCTTATTGGGCAGTTCCCGATTTTAGGATAGGAACCGCCCACCCTAGAAACGATCACCTCTACTATATACGACCACAAAGCTTGATCAACCAAAACTATCACTTTAGTTCTAGGGCAGAGCTGAAAACAGTTCTATGGCGGGCACAAACCATGCTGAAAGCACAAGAAATGTATAAGAGCATGCGCACATTCTTTCTCCGTATCTCTAGTCGCGTCGAAATTGTGAGAAACATGCACAGAATTGCAAGCAAAACCAATGTAACATTCAATGAGCTTAGGTGGGGTCATGATCTTAGCCTGGAATCTCCGAGATGGAATTGAATCAAAATCCTCAGAACCGAGCAGGTGAGTTCTCTCACAGCATGCTTCCATGAATCCAAGTTGTCACTCATAGATTCGTAGCGACCTTTAGTTAAACCAAACAATGTGCTCTGAGAAAGAGAGAAACTGGGACCTGCTTATAGTGGGGCTAAAATTAAAGGCGGCCATAGCGGTGGTAATAATTCAGTTGCATCTACAGTGGGTATGGTATCTGGAAACATGGAAGCTGCGTTCACACAAGGGACAAAATGACAGAACACGAGCTGCAGCTGCAAATTAGCAGTCCGCGATTTTGAGGATGAGCTGATCTTTGGGTTCAAGAGAATGGGACATATGGAGACCATGGACTTGATGTCGTTTTGTCTTTGTATTTTTTCTCATTTCTCCTTTCTTTTTTTACCTCCCATCACTCATTTTTTTAGAATCTGCGGTACCATATGGAGTGCATGTGGGCTGTTCCAAGGACATCTTGAAGGGATCCTGAGGAACAAAAGTCTCCATGAACACAAACACAGAAATTTAAAGATAAAGATGAATAGGAGAATGAGATCACCTCTATCAGAAAACCAATCTTGTGAGGCTACTGCATCTGTCGCTATGTTGTTGTTTTGGTCTCTGTTTTGTTCCATCCACTCTTCTGAATCCTTCCCACAAGCTTAACATTCGACAGTGCAAAGCCTTTTCTTTTGTGGGTTAACATTGAATATCTGGACTTTCGGCCCAATTTATCCCCAGGAATGCACATAAACCGCCTTATTCACGTCCATTTAAGTGATAGGCATGAGCCCCGAGGTCATTTTGAGTAGAAAATACTGTGATTGGAACACAGAATATGCCGAATCAAGCATTTAATCACTCAACTAATCCTTTGAGAGTAGTGAAAAGCCCTTTTCGAAATTTTGATGGTCTGATTTGATTTTCTAATCAAGACTGTCCAACTTGGTCCCAATTTCAGCTAGAGGCAAGCTAGCCCTACTGTCAGGGACAATTATTTGGTGTGCATCCCCATTGTTTTGATGCTCGTCGAAGCTTGTTGTGTTGCTCCACTGAGGATATCGTGTGTGCACATGAACATTATTTGATTTCCAAGCACGGAACACAACCGCAAAAGTTCGCACTCATTTAAACCGTACTTTTGGTTTAAGCTAGTACTGCAATTTTTGGTTTAAGTCAAGTCTGCAAGTGCAACGTCCTTCTGGTTTAATTGCTGCAACCTATGTATTGTTGCAGAAGAAAAAAGAGGAGGTAGACATGCGTATTGATTTGGTGAATTTGTGCAATGTCGATGCGGACAAAGAAGCCAGCGTGCATATATGAACTAACTTTAAGTCAAAAGAAGAAAATTACTGGTTCACGCGTGACAGGCAAATTTGAGTAAGTTAAAAGAAAAGCAGCTAAAGCTTCAAATCAAGTCATTCCTCGAGACTAAAATCACGGTTGTTCATTCAACAAATGCTGATCAATTAAATAGATCAGTAGATAATTCTACAACTAGTCAAGTTCGAAAAAACTTCGAGACCGAGTAACATTTCCAAAAACTGCAAAAAGTTTTCGCCCATTTTTTCCTTTACGGTATTAGCCACGAAGCTTGTTGTGTTGCTCCACTGAGGACATCATGTGTACACTTGAACATTAATTGATTTCCGAGCATGGAACACGACAGCAAATAGATCACTCATTTAAACCGTACTTTTGGTTTAAGCTAGTACTGCAATTTTTGGTCTAAGTCAATCTGCGTGTGCGAAGTCCTTCTGGTTCAATTGCTGCAACCTATGTAATGTCGCAGAAGAAAAAAAGAGGAGGAAGACGTGCATTTTGGTTCGGTAAATTTGTGCAGTGTCAATGGAGACAAAGAAGCCGGCGTGTATTTATGAGCTAATATTAAGTCAAAGAAGAAAGCTACTGGTTTGCATGTGACAGGAAAAGTTGAGTAAGTTAAACAAAAGCAGCTAGAGCTTCAAATCAAGTCATTCCTCAAGAGTAAAATCATGGTTGTTCACTCAACGAAAGCTGATCAAATAAATAGATCAGTAGATAGTTCTACAACTAGAGTCCAGTTCAACAAAACTTCGAGACCGAGTAACAGTTCCGAGATCTTAATCTGGGATGCTTAATGGACACGTTGCTAATCAAAACTGCAAAAAAAAAAAAATTCGCCGTTCTTTTCCTTCACGGTATTAGCCATGACACGTAACTTTTGGAGTTTCCTAAAATCAGCAAGCAACTTGCCGAGATGGCTAGAATGCAAAGTGTATGACCCACCTATATATTGAGCAGAGTAATGATAGCGATTGACTGCAACGTCGTTAGGATGCATTGTCAATCTCTGTTGGATGAATCCCACGATGGAAGGATTTTTGCTTATTTGGACCATGAACTGAAAAAGGCCCGCTCAGGTTCCTTTCATTTGCAATTAGAGGAGAAGGTTGCAGAGAATCAGATGGATCGAAAAAGAAAGACTTTTTTCTCATTCGACTAGCTGAAACACAATATACAGAGTACGTAAGAAGTGTCCTAAAACCGGAAATACATAGAATAAAAAAGGCAAAAGCGCGTCGAAAGGGGGAAAAAAAAGCCTCATCATCCTCATCAGCTACAAAATGCCCAAACTGAACCAAAAGCTTGGGCCGTTCAGAGAGGGCTTGTCCGTAAACTATGTCTGTTCTTTTTTCGTTTCTGTGACTGAACTAAAAGAAGTAACATTCCTACTCATTTTGTACATCCGAGAATTGTGCAAAGAATGGGTGAGTCATGAGTGTTCCTTCAGTTCAGAATAGGGAGATGCACCTCCTGTGGGTAGGAGTGCTGGTTTTCTTTTGCCCCGTCTCCTCGTTCCACTCCTTGCCGATGTCTTGGGCGATATTAATTGCGTCCGAAGATGCGCCAGAGAGCCCTCTCCTCGTGAAACCGACTGCGTATAGCCCCGAGTTTCCCTTCCACCCGTTTGGGAAGGATGATTTCGGGAAGCCTTCCTTTGAAAAGAACTCGCTTTCCTGCACATCACACGATCAAAACACTGATCAGTCCTCGTTTCCTCAATGTCACTCAAGAAGTTCCTACTTAATTGAGCTAGCTTAGTTTAGGATTGCGGCAAAGGAATTTAGAGCTCTGTTCTCACCTTTAGCCAATAAGGGACATTGCTGCGGTAGCCGGTGGCCAGAATCACCGAGTCAACCTCATGCTTCTCGCCGTTGACAAGCTCGACTTGGCGACGTGAGAACTTCTTTATTCCGGGAACGACTTTGATCTCCCCGGATCGGATCTTCGCAAGAGCACCGATGTCCAGAACTGGGGTCTTGCCCTTGGTGTTCTTGAGCTCCATTGGACCCACCAATGGCCTCTTCAGCCCGTACTTTTCGACGTTGCCGAGAACCAGCCAAGCCAGGATAAGTAACAGCTTATCGACCAACCAGAGTGGTAACCATTTCATCAGCAGAACAGCCAATTCAAATGTAGATTTTCCCATAACTTCTCTTGGCAAAACATGAACCTGTTCATCATGAAACATGAAAAACAGAGTCAGAAATTTAGAACCCAACTCTTTTGAAACTACCTTTCCGTTAAAAAATCTGAGAGTATGTGATCCTAATCAAGCATGTGGTAGTAGCTTACCGAGTCGCGGATCACCATGGTCGGCAATGCATCGTGGTTGCACAGATCAAGAGACAATTCCATGCCAGAATTGCCACACCCGACAACCAGGACCTTCTTCTCTTTAAACCTCTCGCCTGATTTGTACTCACGGGCGTGCATGACATCTCCACCAAACTCTGCCAGGCCCTCGAAGTCTGGCCTCACACACTCGGCGTTCTCGCCTGTGGCCACGACGAGCCACCGGCAGAGGTACTCAACCTCGCCGCGGCTGCCCCCTGCCGTGGACACAGTCTGCACGTGCCACCAGCCACTTGTCTCATCGTACCTCGCAGACTTGACGCACTCATTGAACTGCGGGTTTATGTCGAACCGCCTCGCGTACTCCTCGAGGTAGCCGATGAACTGCATCTTGGTCGGGTATTCAGGGAAGTCCTCAGGGAACGGCAGTTTTGGCAGTTGGCAGAACTGCTTAGGCAGATGGAGCGTGAGCCTGTCGTAGGTGTGTTTCTGCCATAACGAGGCAATGCAGTCGGTTTTCTCAAGCACCACAGACGGGACTTTCTGATCACGGAGCAGGGCCGCCGTGGCCAGGCCAGAAGGTCCGGCCCCGACGATGACCGGCCCATTGACCACGACACAGCGCCGAGCAGAGGAGTCATCGTGGTCGGCTAAACGGAATAGATTTTCCATTGTGGGTATGCTGGGAAGTGCCATTTCTTGAAGGCGTTTGATGTGCAGGATGCAAGTGTCTGATGAATGTCTAGGAGGAGATGAGAGAGAGAGCAATGAAGAAGAGGATTTGACTTGGTTTGGTAGAGGTTGATCATGGGGAGGGCTTTAAATAGGGTCGGCTTGAGGCGATTGGAAGAGAAGCCCCCTCTCTCTCTCTCTCTCTCTCTCTCTCTCTCTCTAAAAAAAAAAAAAAAAATCATAAGATTCTGAGTGGCTCTTATTATTTTTATTGTCCCAGTTTCTTCAACTCACTATTCTATCGGGCACTAACATGTAATCTCATACATAGCTTAAAATAATGTGCACTCTGGATTAGAATATTTGGTTATTCTCTTCTCGGAAAAGTTTCCACAATGATCGTTTCGAGATGCGAGGAAGTTTCAGCAACGCAATTACAAAACCTTTCAGAATTGCAGGTGCAACACCAAATGCAAGCGGCGACCCGACTCTCCAATAAAGATTGAACCCGCGAGTTCTTAATTGATCGATAGGTTTCATGTACACAAAGCAATCGGTCGAAACTTATAGGGCCATACCCAATATACAAGAGAAGCAAATACTCTATAGTTTGTAGTAAATCTTGAGCTTTTGTAGTTACCCATTCTGCTGGAATCGATGCATTCACTAATTACATATTGTCACTCACTTCCTTTTTTAGGAAAAGATTCTTGAAATTGTCCAAGAAACTAGCTGTTAATTCCTAGAAGTTCTCCATATTTCAATTACACAATTATAATTATAAAAATTTCAGTTGGTGAGGAACATAAAAAATCATTAATAATGTCCTAACGGGATAATTATCCAAAAAATCCTAAATCTATTATATAGCAACCAATTTTGTTCTAAAGGTTTCAACCGTGCTAATTTAATCCTAAACCTGTTATATGGAAGCCAATTTAATCTTAAACCTTTCAACATGCCAATTTAGTACTAAAACTTCTAATATTTTAATGATTTGTCAATGTAATCATTTCGGATAATTTTTATCAGAAATCACCAAATGAGTACATTGGCAAATAATTAAAAAATTTAAGACTAGATTGACATAGTTAAAGGTTTAGAATCGAATTAAATGTCGTACAATAAACTTGGGCTTTTTGGACAATTTCCCAATGTCCTAACTAACAAGACAGTATTACTGGTGTACAACTTATGCCAAAAATGGTGAAGCAACGGTGAATTGGGGAATAAGGAAACCGTCCCATCATTCCTCATCTGAGTCTTCCCGGGCCCTGAATTTCTCATTAACCAAAAAAAAAAAGAAAAAAATAAAGGGAAAAAAATCTGCAATTGGATGCCCACGTGGCATTGCTGATTAGGACAGAGAGTGGTGATGAGGCCACGTGCCCACAAAGCCTTCAAAGTCTTCAAAGCCCTTGGGGTGGGGGAGGGTGGGGTGGTGACTCGCGTGGGCCCGAGCCATGCCCACAGAGCCCATCCCGCCAACTGGGTTTCACACACTTCTAGTGTCGACCCCACAAAATTTCTCCAAGATTTATTTTATTTTATTTCATGCCTTTTTTTTTTCCCTCTCTGCTTGCAGTTCTAATTGATAAGAGAATCAGCTTTACTGCCGAAAAGGATTATAGCACTCATTCAATTCAATAATCGGGAAGTATTTTTCTATGCTAGAGCTACCTTTGCTTCTCTCTCCCCTCTTTTTATTAGTTTTAATGGGGGAAGACTTCAAGTTTGGGACGATTGATTTCAAGATGAACAGGTTCTAGATTTGAAATTTTGCGATCTATCGTGTTAGAACCGATTTTAATTATTAGAACTTAAAACTCACCATGTTTCCTTGAAATTGGTTCTAAAATGCCTTTTCATTCTGGTTTTGGGATTTATCTGAGAACTTATTTTTATTTGTTACTTTTTATGGTTTTTATTTTTTATAGCAAAATTATATGAGATATAAAAAGGGAAAATGTCACAAATAGTCCCTAAACTTCTACTTAATGTGCAATCTTGTCCCTAGACTTTTAATTTGTTCAATTTGGTTCCTGAATTATCGATAAATGTCCGATCTAATTCCTAACTATTTGAAAATTGACCAATTTCGTCCTTCCGTTAGTTAAAGTTAACGGAATTTGGCATTTTAGTCTCTTTACTTTTTAATATTTTTCCTTTTTTTTTCTTTTTCTTCCCTCTTCCTCTCGCCGGCCATGGCGGAGGGAAGCCGGCATCCGGCGAGGGTCACCCTCGCCCGATGTCGGGCGGGGCGGGCGGCCCTTGCCCGGTGTCGGGCGAGGGCGGCCCTCATCGGCGTCGGGCGAGGGCCTCTCTCGCCGAGATCCGGCGAGGGCACCCCTTGCCCGATGTAGGCGAATGGCGACGGTCAACTCAAAGCCCCGTTGCTCGCCGCCATCATCATCTTCTTGAACTCCTTGAAGTTGACGTTGCCGTCCCCGTCCCGATCGACCAAGCTAATCATCTTCCTGCAGTCCCTAAGGTTGTGCTTCTGCCCCAACTTCTTCAACACCGCGGGCAACTCACTCACCAAAATCACCTCGTTCCCGTCGAGGTCATAAAGGTCGAAGGCGTCCTTGAGCTCGTTGGCCCTGCACTCGGGCCCCCTATCGCCGCAGCCGAGGATTAGCTCCGCAAACTCATTGAGGTTGATGAACCTGTCGCCGTCCTTGTCGATCTCGGACATGGCGGCCCGGGCCTCCTCGCGGGTTGTGGGGGAGGAGCCGAGCACATAGAGCACCTCGCAGAGCTCATCGCAAGAGATGTCGTACTAGGTGAACACCTGCCACACCTGGTCTACGTTGCCCAAGCCGCCCACCGCCTTGCCCGCCGTTGGCAGGGACGCTGGCTTCCCTCCACTAGCTCCGTCATGGTTGGCGGAGGGAAGAGAGAAGAAGAAGAAGAAGAAGAAGAAGAAAGAGGAAAAACAGTCGTCACTTAACGGTTTGGACGGAAGGACTAAATTGAACATTACATAAAACTTCACGGACCATTTGTGACATTTTCGCATGTAAAAACGATTCAAAATAAAAGATGATCAATAGAAATCCCTATTCACCAAAAATAACGATCCATATGATCAACAACTACTACACATACAATTCTAAATGATAAAAAGTTTTAACGCATAATGTAAATCATAAATTATCCATCCCTCTTTCATCCATAACAATATTACTCCAAATTCTGACAACCTTAAAACAAAACAAATAACATAATTAAATTTGCAATAAATTTATATAAAACCTCAGCCTAAAGGTTAGAAACATATATAGGGTTTTTACTTTTTTTAGCTTTATAAAACTGGTTCCAAAACCAGTCTGGTTAATCAAGTTCCTGGGTTCACTTGAAACCAAGAACTGAACCTATTTTCAAGGTGCTTTACACACTCCTATCTCGCGCTTAGTGATCTTTCCGTAGTAAGATTACTTAATTTCATATCGAGTATTTTAACGTCTAGCGTTCATCATCCTTATTGTACCTATGTCTCCATTGATAACGAGTCAATTGAGAAGCTCATAGTGCGGTACTGCTTTGAAGTGTAACTTTATGGCATTTGCTCTTTGATTTTCATTTAACGTGAAGCACTTATACTTTTGAATGTGTTTAAATATTGACAAGTAGCCCGCATCCGACTTTTTTCATAATTTCTTGGTCATTTAGAATATATCTTCTTCTTTTTGCCATTTTTCAAAATCTTAAAGAGAATACATTAGATGTAGTTAGAAGTGGAAATTCTCTACTTTATTTCCACACAAAAGAGAGGCTCACTGCCCATTGAAATCGAAATTAATTAACTTTAAAAGGCCCTTTGTATAGGCAATCCACTAAGTATCCTAATAGGGAATATGGTAATGTATGATTACAAAGTTTTGGAGCACGAATCTCTGCATAAAAAAAAAACAACCTTAACCTTTTGCTCTCGGCAACGGAAAGCTATGTGAAAGACGTTATATTCCAATCAAATCGATCCACATTGCGACAGAGCTTTCTCCCCAACGTGATCATCATGCGAGGTGATCGATTAGCTATATAAAACTTCATCATACTCGCCTTTTTTGTACTTGGTGAGATACTCTGAGATGTGCCATCCAAGTACAACTCTGATACTATGCACGAGAAGAGTTTCTGAGTCGGAAAAATGATGGGTATGTGCCCCACGCCCAACCAAAGTTTGGTACTTTTGAGAGAGAATCATCAGAAGAGAGAGAGAGAGAGGAGGGGGCGGCATGTGCATGTAGCCTATAGATCATTCGTGGAGTCTCTCCTTTTCATGAAGAGAGAAAAGGGGCAGGGGGAGGGAGAGAGAGAGAGAGAGAGATGAGTTCTTGGCTCTTTGGTCTGTATTATATTAGGGTTTTGGGGTTTTAGGGTTTTAGGGTTTTAGATATTGGGTATGTAGCAGTATGATAGTATCGTGGTTCCATAAGCTTGCTCTGCAGTCCATGCCAACTTTTCTATGAAAAGCCAAAGATACAAATGAAAGATTACAAAAAAAATGGTTAGGAAAGAGATTGATGGAACTTAGTCATATCGCATGTATATAGTTTTTATTATGAAGATATGTGTGCCTTTTTAATCATCCTCCTTGCAGCTTCCCACAGCCGTCCACTGCTCCACACAGCTAGCTTGGGAGGCTCTGCGTGGAGGCTTGCAACTTTTTCGCAATGATAGAGAATGCCCTTTGCATCATTTTCTAGTATCTCTCCTTTTCGACATCTGAAAATTCGATTGAAGTCTGCCCCTTTATTCACAGTATATAGATCTCACGCGTTCTTGCGTTGTTGACTCTACAAGATACATGGGCAAAGATATTTCTTAATATGCAAATAATTGACAATTAATGTCTTAGAAGTAGAAGATAGGGTTATACTCTTAGTATATATATCTAACTGGTAAGTTACAAATCATGGATATCAATTCAGACTGAATGTTAATAATGTGTATGTTCCGTAATCCACTGATCAAAAGATTACTAATAGAGGATGTAGGACTAGAATATATATATATATATATATATATATATAGTACAACAATAATGACCATTATAGATAATCGAATCATAAGTACGAAAGCACAACTCAAAGTTACCAATATATAAAGGAAGTATTGTAATTTATACCCACTCTAAAAGACAAAACAATCACGTTTACGTTAAAAAGCAGTGGCACACAGACTCGACTCAAGTTAAAAATAATGCACCACGCATATTTCTACACTATTATATATAATTAACTCTATCTATCATATCAGCAGTCGAACGAGACTCATAAATATAGTACTTCTTTGTTCTCAACCCATCGTATCATCATTACCCTTCGCTGATAAAGAATCCTATGATTATTTTTTGCCCATGCAATGTAAGAATAATATAGTTTGCTATATTTTTATATTTTGGTTTCTTTTTTCTTCCTCTACCCTCATTGCTTTAAGGCAAGGTCCTAGGGCTTTCCTTGATGCCTAACCTTTATCTCTTTCTGTAGACGGCGGTACCTGCTCCCTACGAAGAAAAATCGCGTTTTGCGATAAATATAATGACTATAAAATATATACATCGGTGCTGCTAATAGATAATAAACAAAGTAATGTGGAACTTTCATTGCGAAATCTATAATGAGTTTTGTAAGTCACGCGCACGAGAAAAGCTCGAGAAAGTACTTCAATTTTATAATTTGCATGATTGCTAGCTTTTGGCTGAAACTCTCATATGCCAACTTTCACTTTTAGCAGAAAGCGAGTATCGTTTGGTGCACTGTGTGTATTTTCTTTATAATATCAAGAGTTTCGATTCGGCTTATCTGTACGAATATGTATGAACCACTCCCTCCACATGAATCGTGTAGAACTACACTTATAATGGGGCGAGTGAGCTCTCAGGTTTGAGTGAAAGATGCTATAATTTGAACATGGGATATAATGTGTACAAATCGAGCATAGTATATGAGAGAGGCGGTTCCTAAATGGCCATTATTGTAGTAAAGAACATCAATTAGGAGTAAGCAAAAGAATCGGACCGAATCGGCCAATTCTTGCAACCTCTCTGCCGACGCTCGTTGCTCAATCTCAGTCACACCTCTCGCTCGTGACGGCTATGCTCACTTTCAGTCTCGTTGCTCGACACCACCCTCCGTCCCTCTCTGGCTCGACGGCTTCCCCTCGCGTGCGACTCGATGCCACCCTCTGTCCATCACTTCCTCTCTTGTAAGTCCCCAGTCCCTCTCTCGTCCGGCGCAAAGTACCTAGTTAGAGTGGCCTACATGAGGAATTGCACTATGAGAAGGTCCATTATGTTTCTTGGTTTGGAGAGATGATTAAGAATATTTTACTTGGATTTATCCATTAATGCTATAATGGGACAAAATTGATAATTGTGCGAGGTAGTCTCTGCACTCAAATTTGTGATCAAAGCATGAACCACTGGTTCCTGAACCAACCCAAAAACTAGACCGATCAATCCTTAAACCCACCTAAAAACCAAACCGACCAATCGGTTCCACAAACTAGGAACCACCCCTTCTGATCTGGTTCTTGGTTCCTAGGCAGGAATCGGCCTACCTTGGAACCGACATCAATTAAGATGAAATGAAATCAAAATAAGAACTTCAATAAACTAAACAAGATATTTAATTTATTGCCTTTTCTCTTTAGTGATTATGTTAAATAAGAAGAAGAAAACAAACCAAAAAGAAGTAGCAAATAAGGGTTTCTGCTTTGAATATCTTTATATTAACTTGTTTGATGTGCTCTCCATCTTGTCGAAGAACGTGGTTGAAGTTTGCTGCCTTTTAAGGCAAATGACCAAAGATACAATAGGATACTAACAGGAGGATGACCAAACTTTTAATGATTGCCCTCTATGTGCCCCGTTGGACGAAATTTCTTCCAATCCGGGAGGCGAGGATGAAAATGCGGCCCTATATTGGCCATTTAAAGATGTTATTCTCCTCATGACTACTCTCGTCTTGACAAAGATATGATGACACATCTGCCAACCTCGAATTTCCAAACCAGTGATGGTAGGAAGTAGTTATAACTCAAACCGAATATTTCAAGTAGGAGTGAGATTCTTGTAGTAACACACACACAGAATCCTTAGCTCTAATCACTAATTTCCATCCGTTAACCTTGAGCTTATTTACTTGTGGCCGAGAGACAGACATGCTACTCATAGTCTAAGGTTCCTTTGCCAAGTTTTGACTTTTCTAGGAGTAGCTAGGGCATATATTACAACGTGTTTATATGCTCGTATGATTTTTAAGTATTTTGTGTCAACAACTCTCTGCCATATTTCGAAAAACCCTAATTGTCCTTTCCTCTATTTCGCGGATTTTGGAATATTATGTGTGCCTACATGTTGCTCTATTGGAGCTTTCGATTCCATTTTAGCTTACGTGTGCACATGCGTTTGCATTCAAATACATTTATAAATTATTGGAATTTAACGCTTTACTAAAATGTAGCGTATTCTTTCACTTATTCTAATCTTACATCCTTATTTGATTCCATAACTTAGCAGGTATTTGATTTCGTGAGATATAGAGATTCTTACCTATATAATTACGAATGTCATAATTTTCATACAACGCTAATTTAATGTCACGACCTCTCAATGAATCACTTGAAAATCATAATTTTTTTAAAAACACTCATTTGAATTACATCGGCGATTTCCCTTGCCGGATTCCTAGCATTTCATGGCACTTTTGATGAACGTTGTATTAGAAAATTATGACACATGAATGATCGACTGAAAGTCATGGCATTAAAATAAGTATCATACAAAAATTATGAAAATTTTTGAGGTTTTCTCCCTAGTAAAAAGAATTAACTCTAAGGTACCATTTATTTCACAAAAAATGAATTATTTGGAAAACTTTTCTCTAAGACGAAAGATATTTTTATTATTCACAAAAATATTTAAACATAAAGATAATGAAAATATTTTTATTGACTATGTATTTCAAGCAACATGACAATCATTTTTAGAAATATATTTTTCAAATTATTCATTTTTGGAGTGATAAACGTATTTTAAATTTGAAAAATACGTGGTATATTTTGTGGTTATTTCATTTGTTATTCAAGGGATGATCTCGACAATCATTGATGAGATAAGCGGTCATAGAGAGGTGTTCTGTTTGACTCTTATCCGATCCCTCCAAGATATGTGGCTGGGTGTGATCGATTCCTACTCCGGTCGTTCGATCGATCCGACGGCTATGAGTGAGAATTGATCCCTTTTATCTTTCGACCATTAATTTTACGAAAACAAGGTTACTTTTGACGGTCGAGATTTCCCGAAATGCCGAAGAGACCATCCATGTTAAGCACGTCGAATCACGTGAGCTCACTAAACTCAAAGGGATCGAAGGTGCAATTGTGTATGCTCCACTCCATGCATTCAAAAAACCTCTCCTGAACTTTAATATATTAATATAAATATATATATATATATATATATATGAGTAAATAACTGTGCCAAAGGGTATCTTGATTGGAGAGCGCATGACGTGAATAATCATGTGGGTGACCTCACGACCTTAGTAAATGTATTATCATTCCCCGTCATTAAATTAATGTTAGACCGGTTTCCAACGGCCATGTTCTGTTAATGAGGTCGGTAATTCAGTTTGGTCCATTTAATTCCTTCTGAACTCATCTTTAATTTATTGATTTTTATATTATTAAGTTAATCATCATCCGAGTACCCCGTTAAGGATCAATGCACCTGGCAGCTTTTCTTTTCTTTTTTTCAATTATTATTCTATTTTATACCTATGTCAAACTAATAATTTAATTTATTTTAATAGTAGGACTTGTCTTCATCCTAGGTACCGCCCTCCCATTGTTTAGCAGAATTCTTTGCATTTTCACACATTTTGACCAAAAATAAAAAATAAAATTCCCAAGGGAAGTAAGAGAGAGGGAGAGAGAGAGAGATTACTTGATTTTTTTCCCTCAGTCAATATCATATATTAAAGAAGGGTTAATACCTTGAAAAACCCCAAACTAGTACACTTGTGACAAATTTACCCCAAACTATTTTTTTGACCATAAAAAACCCCAAACTGGTAAACTTGTGACAAATTTATCCCGACTAACTATAAAAAACCCTAAACTAGTACATTTATGACAAATTTACCCCAAACTAATTTATTCGACTGCAAAAAACCCTAAATCGGTAAATTTGTAACAAACATACCCTATGCTAAATTGGATTAATACCACAAAAAAATCATAAAAATTGTAAACGTGACAAACGGAACGTAAAATCCTAAATTGGTATACTTGGTTAACTCGTCACGTGTTATTTAACTTAATAATTTGAGAATAAAATTTAACGAAAACTAACATAGGGTAAATTTGTCACAAGTGTACCAGTTTGAGATAAATTTGTCAAAAGTATACCAGTTTGGGGTTTTTGGTGGTCAAAAAAATAGTTTGGGGTAAATTTGTCACAAGTGTACCAGTTTGGGGTTTTTTAGGGTATTATCTCATTAAGGAATGTCCTTAACCACTTGCCATGTTAGCATCGCACATGTTAAAGAAGCAAAAAAAAAAAAAAAACCATCAACAGAAGCCACATCGGGTTTCCGGCATATCACATGAGCAAATTTACCCTTTCTCAAATGCCTCATAGGACCCGGCTGCACGTTGAGTATGACATCGAGGACTGTCGGCGCGATTTTCCTTGCGAAAAAAGAAAGGGAAAACTTTGCAGCGCAAATTCAGCACGATGTAACTGCTAGAGGATTCGCAGTTGCGCCGGACGGGGCTCGAGAAACGGTTAGATCCATGCACGTAGACATTATTCGATCGGGAGGGAATGAAGCTGTGAGAAAAAAACAATGGCGATGCTTCTCGAGAAACACATGTGTCGTTTAGGTGTTTCCTTGGCTCTTTCAGCTGCGAAGAGATTCACGCATCAGCCCCCACATTGTATTATCAAACGACGAGCACAGTATCGTTTCGTGCTCCTCAATTTTCCCGAGAAAATATCGAGCAGACGTATGAGAAACGCGTCGTCCACGTTTCTGTCGGCAAAACTTCGTTTCCCAAAGTGTCGCTTTCCTCGGAAGACTCAGACGAGATCAGGGCAGATCTCTGAAGGCTTATTTTCCAGGAAAATTTGTTTAATATTTCGCAATATTTCGCAGGTTTTCTTGTTTTCCACAAAGTGCTCTAACGCACTTGATAAAAGTATTGATTATGTTTCGAAACTTATTTTCTTTTAAATTTAAGAAAACAATTATAAAAAATCCAAATTATACTTACTGTGAGATATTTACCTTGAAATAATTTTATGATATCAAAATCTCAAACTATACCCATCCCAATATATTTGCTCTAATTTTTTTCTTATATACTCATGTAACATGGTTACCCTCCATTAAAGTTCGATCAATGAGTATTGTTAAAAATCTACCTACATAAACATAGGAAAACAAATAGTGTTGACATAACACTCATGAAAAACGTGTCGTTTTGGCTAGAAAAGCATATGATCGGTTAATCAATTTGTATAGTTAAAAATCTTACTACATAGGTGCCAGAATATAAACACTGTCGACATTACGCTCACATGACTTAGATAAATTAAAAATGTTTTGTTTTGGCTAAAAAAGTATATAACGAAATCTTGACAGAGAATAAATATGTCATAACGTTACAAATTTGAGATTGTTGTTGTTATCGAAAAAGTTTAGAGTAAATGTGCTATGGTTGATATAGTTTGGGATTTTTTATTGACTTTTTTCCTCATGACTTATTATTTTTAATGTGCATTAAAATTACATTTATGATTTATAAATTGTTATCAAGTGCCTCGATGCTTATTAACAAATATATCAATATGTACTTCTACATAGCTATCGACTCGTTGACTTGGGTTTAACTTGTTTAGGCACACATGAGAGGTATCATCTAAGGCCGGTATTTGCTGGGGTCGGAGGATTTGTGACAAACTTATACAACAATTAGGGAAAGATAAAATGGTGACGTCACATGTATATATTAATTAATATAAGGTTCATTAATTTCGTGACCATGTTCAGTCAAGTCATTATCACGACCAAAGTCTCGTTTCCCGGAAGAAGAAAGCCCTGTTTTAAAATTTGAGTTCATTCAAGCGAGTCATGTCACAAGAGCATGAACCTCTATAATCTCGATGAATGAATGAATAAATAAATAAATAAATAAATTATATATATATATATATAATATTTTTGTGTCCTTGGTCACATGCATTCTTGCTTGCAGCAAATAATGTCTTTTATATGGAAAGGCTAAGACAAGGGCATAAGCAAATTTCTATTTTTATTTTAAAGATGCGTTTTGAATTTCTATGAATACTTCTTTTTATGCCAATGGTGAAATAGGGTTGCCTAAAATATATGATTTGCATTGGGAGTTTTGGGAGATTCTAGGAAGATAACTTGCCATTATCATAACGCAAGAAGTATTATTTGAGAGAGATCTGAATTCGACGCAACATGGATGCAATTATACTCTTTAATTCCCATAGTTCAACACATTCCGAACCTTTCTTTTGTTGTGGAAATTCCATTTTCACCATGCTAAAAAGATATAATTAGCCAAAAAAGAAAAAAGAAAGAGAAAATGGCAGCATTGCTCATTCGATATTTTCATCTCGTTCCAGATGCATCTTCATATGTAAGCATGTGATTTGAGCGGCCGCTCATTCATTACTGTTATGTGATGAACGTGAGGAAGGCCTGTGCCACGCTGCTGACCGAATTTGACCATGTCTTATTCTAACTCTTATGAAATCAACTGACAAAACGAATATTTAATATTGCTGTCTCTTCTCATTTTTTATTTATTTTCTAACAATGATGTAGATGAGATGCCTAACTAACTTCGTCAACCGTAGAAACTGCTGGAGCAGTTAATGAGATTACATGTCTGCTGCACATGTTACATAATGGGATACTCAGCTTCTGGGAACAAGTTTGACCACGGAATATTCATTCAGAGAGAGAGAGAGAGAGGGGTTGGAAACACATGATCGGACCACATGGAAATGGCAGACGAGACAACTGCAACTTGGGGTAAGAATAATGTGACGAGCTAGAAACCCTAGCAAGAAACCAGATTAGGTCGTCAAATGATGCTCTTCGCTTTTTAAAGTTTGATTAACCAAGCGGCTAACATGGGCAACAGATAAGAATTTGCATCTCTTGACCAACTGTAGCAACCTTCCCGAGGCGGGCCTTGAAGGGGTTTATCGGATAGCTAGGCGAGCATTAATAAACTTCTCGCGACGCAGCGCCGGCGGACTACACAGACTTTAGATAAGTAGGGATGAGACTCTACCAAATGATTTTAAAATGCGAGAACAAGAAGTTCGACGTATGACATAATTTTTTCTTGGAGGAAAACGTAAAAGCATATGCAAATGATGTTTTGATAAGAAATTTAGGTATCGGTACCAACCCGAACCGACTGCCAGCATATTTATTTATATTGAAACGGAAAAATAAGCCTCGTATTAGCTGTTAATGGCAATCTTAGGGTTTGCATTCAACGCGCAGTCTCCACAAACTTTTCCTAGCGTCCAAACCAAAGAAATTCTTATTTTAATTTAATGAATAGGAATAGAATACACCTATTTTTGCATTTGAGGATGCAAGTTTTCTGTCATGACATGAAAAGCTAGAAAACCAAATTATTAGGTCGATTGAATATTCTGTGACAAAAATTAAGATGCTCTTAGGTTAGGGTATATTCAATGCATTTGACCCTTTTAAGTAGCTAATAGATTAGCAACTATATAATAAAAGATCAAATTAAGCAAAATTTCCAAAATATTCTATTTTTTTTCTAAAACCCTCATATTTTATAAAGATCGCATATCAATATCTAATCCAAATTTCAATCTTCTCTCGCCTACTCTGTACCGCACCCCACAAGGAAAGTTTTTGTCATAGCTCGTTATTTCGACTCCGGTAGCATCACCAGCAAAAGTCGCCAAGATGACCACGACCACCTGCCTCCCCTTCCTCCCATCAAGCGCATGTGTGCATCCAAGTGTATATTGCATTTGTACTAATTTAGTCCTACACCATTTGATTGTGTTGATTCAGTTCTAGACCTTTTGACGATTTGATAATGTAATCTTTTCCATCAATTTTGACCTAAAAATGCTAACGTGGCAATAGGCAATACCAACTATATTATATGACGATCGGTACTGATATGAATAAATTTTTTAAATTATTTTGGATATTTTTCTTTTTTCCCTTTTTTTTCCTTTTTCTTCCTTTTTACTTTTTCTTTTATTTTCCTTTTCATTGATGATCAATATCAAGTGATAGCCAACAAGGACTGGGCAAGGGTCGCTCTTGCCAAATCTCGATTAGCACCACCTTGCTTGCGGCCAGTGAGGGTTGCGATCCTCGCCAATGGCAAGCCCTTGCCTAGAGTCAACCCTCATTAGCCACATAAAGGAAAAAAAAATAAAAAAATAAATTCACATTAAAATATTAAGAAATTCACACAATTCACAAAATTGTAAAAATTGTCCACATTAACGTCGGTGATGTCACACGGGATGGCTAGCATTTACGTCAATGATTTATTGTTAAGATTGATCGCATAGATTATGTTGGTAAACTGTCAAAAGTTTAGAATTAAATGTTAAGATGCATGTATAAGTAAATTATGTCAGAGAAATCTCACATCGAAGAATTGAGGTGGTGTAAAGCAGTTAATATTATCCTAATTGACCTATAATTCATTAATTTAAGCTTTTAAGTGAAGATGAATCCAACTAGATATATTAATAGGCTTGAAATTGGGTTTCCTCTTGGTGATCTCCCCAAAAGAAGGTACCATATTTCTATTGCACACTCCCAACAAGTGGTATCAGATCCGATGGTTACAGTTTCCAAGCAAGTGGGTGTCATGGTATAGCAACACGGGCCCGTAAGGATTCAAGTTGAGATAATTTGGTGCGGAAACATACTTAAATTAAGGGAGAGTAGATCTAACACTGAGCTCACACGTTTGGAGGAGACTATTAGGATGCATGTGTAAATAAGTAGTGTTAGGGAAATTGATGTGGTGTAGATCAATTAACATATCTTAATTATCTCATAACTTAATGGCTTAAGTTTTTGAATGAAGGTGAATCAAACTAGATATATAAACGAGTCGGACTTGGGCTCTCTCTTGACAATCTCTCCGGGTGACAATGTCGAGACTTCTATTGCGCACTCCTAACACCACAACACAACAAGTTTTAAGATTTTTTTGGTAATTTTTCCTATGATTCTCCTTCCTTTCAAAATTGGAGGTGTCTTCGTTAGGATTGAGGGGCCATTTGGAGCGATGCCTCTTTTGGTTGGTCGGATAATCAAGAATGGTTGGTCGGAAGGACTAAATCCTAGAATTGACCCGGTAGGAAGGGCGTTCCCATATTTTCTACTTCCATAACCAATTATTGTGGATTCAACTTCTAAGGAACTCAAATTTATATAGGGGCTTTTGTGCTAATTACTCTCGAAGTAACTGATTACTTACGACCATACCTTATATTATCTATATAGAAAAATAAAAAAATAAAAAAGAGAGAGAATAATTAAAAGGATACGTATAAATTTCACCCATTATGTATCGATTTCTTTCATCAGCACATACGCAGATGAAATTTGACGATCCCAAAGTTCAAAATCTAGGAAGAACCGGCGGAAATTTTGACAAGTTCCACTCGAAAGATCCGAGATAGTCCCCCGGTGATGTAAGGCTCGTGGAAGCGCGCATGCGCGTGCATGCGATTACTACCACGGTGCACGTCGGAGGCGGACGTTGCGGGGAAATCTTTAGGTCTAACGTGTGGATTACTGCATGGAGAAGTCAAATTCGCACTCAACGACGCATCGAAAATCAAAACTCCAAACGAAGTTCACGATGGCGGTACTTCGTCGTCGTCGCCACCATTCAACCCGCTCGACCCTCCGACTGGCTTCCGCAGCATCCGTCTTGGATCGTGACCACACGCTGCACGAACATGGAAGACGATAAAAGATGATATCACAGAGAGAGAGAGAGAGAGAGAGAGAGAGAGAGAGAGAGAGATCCATTGGATGGCCGACATTCACGTCAACAATTTATTGTTAAGATTGATCACATAGACTACGTTGGTAAACTGTCAAAAGGTTTAGAATTGAATGTTAAGATACTGTGTAAGTAAGTTATATTAAAGAAATCTCACATCGGAAAATTGAGGTGATGTAAAGTAATTAATATTATCCTAGTTAGCCCATAATTCATTAATTTAAGTTTCTGAGTGAAGATAGATCCGATTGGATATGTTGATGGGCTTAAAATTAGGTTCCCTCTTGGCAATCTCCTCGGAAGAAGGTATTGTATTTTTACTATGCGCTCCAACAAGTGATATCAGATCTGATGGTTGCATTTTTCAAGCAAGTGGGCGTCATGGTATAGCAACACGGGCCTGTAAGGATTCAAGTTGAGATAAGTTGATGCAAAAGCATACTTAAATTAAGAGAGAGCAGATCTAACACTAAGCTCACACGTGAAGAGGAGATTGTCAGGATGCATATGTAAATAAGTTGTGTTAGAGAAATCCTACGTCAGGAAATTGATGCGGTGTAGATCAATTAACATATATTAATTATCTCATAACTTATTGGCTTAAATTTTTTAGTGAATAGGAACCTAACTAGATATATAAACGAGTCAGACTTGGGCTCTCTCTTGACAATCTCTCTGGGTAAAGATATTAGACTTCTATTGTGCACTCCTAACACCACAATGCAACAGGTTTTAAGTTTTTTTTGGTAATTTTTCCTATGATTCTCCTTCCTTTGAAAATTGGAGGTGTCTTTATTAGGATTGGGGGGCCATTTGGAGAGATGCCTCTTTTGGTTGGCCGCATAATAAGAATGGTTGGAAGGACTAAATCCTAGAATTGACCCGGTAGGAAGGACGTTCCCATATTTTCTATTCTCATAACCAATTATTGTGGATTCGACTCCTAGGGAACTCAAATTTATATGGGGGCTGGGTTTTTGTGCTAATTACTCTCGAAGTGACTGATTAATTACGACCATACCTTATATTATCTATAAATAAATAAATAAATAAAGAGAGAATAATAAAGGATATGTATAAATTTCACCCGGGAAAAGTGCCAAAAAGTCATAAACATTTTATCTTTGTGCCGATTTAATTCTAAACCTTTTTTTGGTGCCGATTTAATCCTAAACCTTTTTACGTTGTTCAATCCTTTCTAGCCAATTTTGGCCGGAATTTGCTTATTAGACGCCGGGCGGCTGACGTGGCCCGATCGACGCCGACGTGAACTACTTTTAATAATATTTTACTATTTTTGAATTTTTTTCCTTTTTTTTTCTTTTTTTTTTCTTCTCATTTTCTTCCTCCGGCCGGCGAGGTCGACCTCGACCTCGCCCGCCACCTCGCCGGGCCACAAGGGCGACCTCACGCTAGGCGACGAGCCTCACCCGCCCGGCGCGAGGTCACCCTCAAGGCCGGGTCGGCGAGGCTCACCCTCACCGGATCCGGCGAGGGTCAAGCCTCGCCCATGGCTAGCGAGGGCGAGCCCTGCCAGCTCGGTGCGAGGAGGCGGCTGGATTCGATCCTCAAGGTCTTACGGAACCGAGGCCTATCATCGTCCTCCTCCGACACGTCGACGCCTAGCAGTGTGGAGGCGAGCTTCGCGGCATGCGCCGAGAGCACCTTCGCAACAATTTTCAAGCTCGGTCTTCATTCACTTCCTCGTCATCATCATCGTTGCTGCTGCTGCCGAGCGACGCCGCAGACTTCAGCTTGTGCTCCATGTCATCTCCTTTGCCAAGCCGCGCCGTTAGCTTCGCTCTCCTCCCCATGCTCCTCGCACCGAGCTGGCGGGGCTCGCCCTCGCCACCCGGGCCTCAAAGGCGGCCTCGTGCCGAGCGGGCGAGGCTCACCCTTACCGAATCTAGCGAGGGTTGAGCCTTACCGACCATGGGCGAGGCTCGACCCTTGCCAAATCCGACGAGGGTGAAACTCGCCGCCCAAAGACGAGGCCGCCTCACGACCACTGGCGAGGTGGCCAATGAGGTCAACCTTGACCTCGCCACCGGAGGAAGAAGAGGAGAAGAAAAATAAATAAATATAAATATAATAAATAAATAGATAAAATTCAAAAATTAAAAAATATTAAAATATTATTAAAAGTGATCTATGTCAAGACCAATCAAACCACGCGTCGGCCGACCGGTGTCAAATAACAAATTCAGGCCAAAATTGACCGGAAAAGACTGAATTGGCATAACGTAAAATGGTTTAGGATTAAATCGGCACCAAAAAAAAATTTAAAACTAAATTGGCACAAAGACAAAATGTTTAGAACTTTTTTGATACTTTTCCCAATTTTACCCATTATGTATCGGTTTCTTTCATCAGAACATACGTAGATGAAATTTGACGATCCCAAAGTTCAAAATCTAGGAAGAACCGGCGGAAATTTCGACCAAGTTCCACTCGAAAGATCCGAGATAGTCACCCAGTGATGTAAGGCTCGTGGAAGCGCGCATGCGCGTGCATGCGATTCCTACCGTGAGGCACGTCGGAGGCGGACGTTGTGGGGAAATCTTTAGGTCTAACGCGTGGATTACTGCATGGAGAAGTCAAAGTCGCACTCAACGACGCATCGAAAGTCAAAACTCCGAACGAAGTTCCACGATGGCGGTCGGTACTCCGTCGTCGTCACCGCCATTCAACGCGCTCGACCCTCCGACTGGGGTTCCGCAGCATCCGTCTTGGATCGTGACCACACGTCGCACGAGCATGGAAGATGATATCACAGGGAGAAAGAGAGAGAGAGAGAGATCCAATGGGAATCCTTCTCTTTCCAGACTGTGCGATGGGACTTGAGAGTGACTGACTCGCCCACAACATCGCCATCGATGTGGGGAGGACGAATCTCGAGAATGATGTGATCGTGACTCCTCTTATCGTTGTGTTATTATTTTCTTGATCACATTTTGGCGTCGACTAGAGATATGAACGCGACTTCGGTGAAAACGATGGCGTCGTTTTGTCAATCCTTTCGTAGTCTTTCTTTTTTTCTTCTTTTTTTTCATAAATATTTCGATAGCGACGGCTTCATCACCACCGTCTCCACGTGATTCGCTTGACCAGGGAATAGGGATGTTTTGTCAGCATTTGAAGAGCGAGGAAAACTAATGACATTAGCGTCGGCAACTCGGGATACATCGGTCTCGAGAGAAGCTCGTCGTTGTCCATCATAATCTTTTTCGAAGTCGCATTTCTCTCCATAGTGGCATTGTCACGTCAATGTGAAAAGTCCACGTCCCGGAAAAGCTCGACAGTGAACTTTTTTTTTTCCTTTCTCTTTTTTTGTCTTCATTGTTCCATCGGTAAAAGCCGTCTCGTATCAAGAAGCATCCTTCAAGAGATTACTGGCCCAATGGCATCTTGTTAAGACTACGCATGACAACGCTTCTATTCCGAAAAGAGTTTTTTTTTTTATTTCGAAATAGTTTTTTCTATTTCCGTTTCTATAACAATTTCTAATAAAAAAACCCGTTTGATAACTATACAAAAATTTCTACTTATAAAATGAAAAAGATACTAAAAATACGTTTGGTAACGTAACAATTTCTTTTTTTATTTATTCATTTTTTATTCTTGCTCACGATCGCCGATCGCCGCCGCCGCCGCTACACGATCGGCCGGCCGCCGACCGTCACCGCCGACTGCTGCCACAAGCCCATCGGCCGCCGACGATCGCCGGTTGCCGACCAGAGGCCACGGGAGGGGGCGAACGATGGGCTTGCGGCGGGCAATGGGCAATGACGATCGACGGGGCCAACGGGCGAACAAAGGCGACGGCGGTGGCGGCGGTGGCGACTAGCGACGGCGGCGGTGCAATGCCGGCGACGTGAATAGCGGCAACCGACGACCGATGACCGACGGCACTAGCGGCAGTAGTGGGTGGTGGCTCCGCGGTTGAAAGAGAAATAAAAGAAAAATAAAAAAGAAAATTAACTTATTTCTAGAAATTGTTCCTGGAACAAGAAGCAATTTTTTTGCTTCTCGTTTTTTGCTCCAAATCTATTCCCGGGCTAATTTTATACTCTCGAATAAAAACAACTCGTTACATTAAACGACTTTTTTTTTTTTTGTTCCTTTAAAAAAAGAACAAAACCATGAGAAACAGAAACGTTCTCATGCACTACCTAAAAGATTGGGAATTCAAATTTCGAGTCTCACATTTTTGCGGTGAAATAAAAAATGGAGAAACTTATAGAAATGCAAACTGAGGCATTGTAAATTGGGCAAATAACAGAAATTGGTGGGATGGTTGATTGACGACGAGACTGTCAAATTCGTGTGTGGCTGAGAAGCATTCAGTCTCTGATGCAATCCATTGGATCCCCAACGAGTGGGGGACCTAAAGAGATTGAATCGAAACTGCTATATGTTTCAAAATAGCTATCTAAAGTCATCGATGGCTGGACCAAAGTTTGAGAAAGTTCAGGTGAACGACGACGGACTCCCACGTGGGGTCCCATCGGAGCCGGCGGCCCGATCCTATCCCCCCAGCGACAAAGGCCTATCCACTCGTCCCGCTCGTGCACGTGCCGACCCCCGTAGCCCACGGCGGGCTCCCCGTGGCGTGTTGGACCATGCAAAGAAATTGCGAATTGATCCTCGTATTAATAATACTATGGGAGAGATTTGGAGGGAATACAGTTGTACTGCTTTTGGCAATTTTCGTACGGGGTGGTCCATTTTGAAGGGGTCCTTGAGATTAATGACAGTGGTTGGTCCCAGGGACGTTGGTGAGGGGCTATTGGTGGATCTTGGAGGGTTAGGGGTGTGGATGGGGCGCTACCATGTGAATTCCCACATGGGTTTGTGGAAAATGCTTGAGAAATCGAGAAATTCATTGGTTTTCAAGAGTCAATTTTAGTTGCTGGTGCAGCTGCTGCTGCAATCAATGTGGGGAAACGAAGACAGTGTTTCCATGGTCCGAACAGATGGTGATGTTCCTTTGCTACATTCCCATTATAGAGCTCGTCGATATTCCCCCGCTTCTTAATGTCGAAGATTTGTGACCTAGGGATTCGAGTCGGCACAATTCTCAGCTGCAAGCAGATCCATTCATCATGACAAGCAAAGAAAAGCAGGCTCTCGACTTCAGAAATTGTAGGCATTCGATCCGTGATGGTTCTCTATATGACAATGGCGTACTACAAGTTGTGGATGGAAAAATCTCGAGTTGTGCCTATCATTGAAGATTTTGTAAAATCACAAATCAGTGTTCTAAAAGCTTAAACTACGAAATGAATGTGTGATTTATTATTTAAATATTTTAACACTCCTTAAGCCTAGCCTACTATTAAGAATGGAAATTTAATTAAGGAGGCAAAAGAGGTCTTAAAAATTCAAACTCAAACTCTCTAACTAAATAAAATTTTGTACAGCACAACCAATTATTCTAAAAATTTAAACTATTAGATAAACGTGTGATTTATTATCTAAATATTCCAATGAACAGTTGCTGATTGTTTTACGGAAGAGTGCTCATAGCCACAAGTTGTTCTCTTTTAATTTATAAGTTTTATCTAGTTTTGCAGCTTTCTTAAGATTTGCTTTGCTTGGAAGTTTTATATATTTCTCTCAAGTCTCAAATGAATGAAATTTTCTTTCGACCAAAGATTAAAAAAGCCAACACATTTGATACACACGATTCAATCTCACTTGTGTAAGAGCTTGATCCTCCTCGTGCGCAAGCACGCTCAAGCATACGCTCGACTGTGAATAATACAGGAAGCTGTAATAATACAAAGCCCGACAAAATTCTCATTGGAATCTTTCAGTCTGTGCTTTAATTTTTGTACAACAAAGTCCAGGTGGAGAGTGCAATTTCTCAACCACCAAACAAATGACCCATATACAAATTTGCCATATGACTTCTAGCAAGAATTGGTAAAAATACAAAAGACCAGAACCAAACAACAAACTCAATCGAAAACTATAACCCTGCCGTTTGCCAACTATGCATATTTTACAGGTAGGATGTAATTAACAAATGAATAAATAACATGTCGGCAGGGTATGATGTAGGGCAAGAATTAGACGCCCCAAAGTAGATAAGGAATGAAAAAAAAATTTACAAATCGCCATTGCTTTGCCAAAACATTTGAAATCGCAACGGATGCTGATGAGGAAAACCAGGGATGAATAATGCTATGTCGAGCCTTACAGGTGCAAAATTGGAAGGCTGGATTTTCCAGCAGCTCCTCCGCAGGCTCCACATCATCAAATTCCTTCTCTTGGAGTGTATTGGAAAGTTCATCGACTGAGAAAGGAATGCTGCATTCAGATGAATTAATTAGTCGACCATCACAATGGCTTATCGAGAGAAAGCAGAAAATAAAGGAATCGTCACTGTAGGAGGCATGTATTCTAAGTTCTTAGTAAGGGCGGGTAGCTTCTAAATCTATGTTTCCACAAGAACAGAGATGAGGCTATCGTTTCTTCAACTTTCTTTAACCTTCTAACTTAACTTACGAAATATCATGCATCAATATTATAATAAAGGATCCTTAAGATTAATTTCGTAAACTTATAGAAATGAGGGCACATTGTGCTGAAGTCAATCTCACCTAGAATTATCATCCAACAAAAACGAACTGCTCACAGCACTGTTGGAATCTTCTGTCATCAGTACCCTCATGCTGGAAATTACCTGCACGACGCATTAGGTGATTCTTGGATTCAAATAAAGAACTATAACAGGCAACTTGAAATGTAACCCATTGCAATAGTACTTACTTCAGGAGACACGCTTTTGGTATTGTAGCTATCATCCCAGTAAAGTGTACATATTCTGTACAGTTGCTGTACACTCAGCATCTGAACAAGCAGCAAACCAACAGAATTTAAGAGAGAGATCGAGTGAGAGTTTGCACTATCAATATGCAAAACCCCGCAAAGAAGACAAGGAGCATCATCGAGAGCCGCAAGAGACATGAGAGATGCAAGTAGTTTTGCAGGTGATGGAATTCATATATTGACTCTAATCAAGGCAAACAAAGTTTTTTCAGTTATTTGCCATAAATTCGCCTCAGAAGTCACTGTACATTCAAAGGCACACATGCTCACAACACGCACCATGCGCCTGCGGGGAAAAGCCGGGGGGGAGGTAGGGTGTGGTTGAGAGAGTTACCTGGCATAGATCATTGGTGATTTCATCATAAGAAATCCTATACTTCTGATGTATAACCTGTGGATAAAGTGGCATTGCAGGCAAATAATTAGATGCAAAACTGGCAGATTAGCACTCCAAAGAATAGCATGATTACCAAGTGGTACCGACATCTAGATAACACAGCCAATCCATGGATGACAAAATAGCTACCAGAGATTCCACTTGCCACATCTAATAATTATTTTATCTCTCAACAAGAATGGAAGATACAAGTAGACATGCATACACTGGTAATGGACAGTTAAAAAAGATGCTATGTCAGTTCTGCAGACTCAGCAGAAAAGCAAGTCCAAGTATGATTTAGGCATTAAGAATCTTTTAACCTAAACCAGAAACAGCAAGCATGCCTTATCATCAGAAAGTTAACAACACAGCCCAAAAGGAAAGACAATAACATGGATCATATAAAAAATATGTGCTTCAGAGAGATCGAAAGTTACCAAGAATCCCACAGCCTGTCTAATGTGTTTAAGTTCTTCCCAGGACGAGCCTGCATACTGCAATCAGTGACATCAAGCTATAATTAGTAAGTTTACAGGCAAGGAAAACTCCACACCTAGGACAATGCAATGGTTCCATTATAAGATGAAATTAAAAAAAAGATAATGGTACACAATTACCTCTTCTTTTGCTTGACAGCACCACAACTCCAACTCAGCTAATCCAGCTTTTACATATTCCCCATTGCTAAAAGTACAGCACTCACGGCGTAGAAGAAGACTGAAATTTCATAGTCCAAGTACACTGATGAGGACCTGCCGATCCCCCAATAATTCAGTGGAAATAAACAAAAAAAGGAAAATGTTTACCTGTTGAATAGTTGCACGTTGATATATGAAAATGTCTGAGAGAAAATCTTTTGAACCAGAATTGGAGGCACCTAAAAGCAATAAAATATAAGCTTACAAAAAAGCACCAAACTTCATGTGGCAGAGAACAATAAATGGGACATGAAGTCACATACAAAATTTTCTTTCAGAGTACAGAGAAGAGTGTTCAAGCACTCGATGATGCTCTGCCAGTGACCCAAGGGAGAATCCTTGCCAAAGGACCGTCCAGATCGCAGTACACTTCCTTTAGATGTTCTTGGTGCCTAAAGTAAAGCATAAATATGTCAGTGAAGATTAAATTATATATTAGAATACAAGAAAAACATTAAAAAATTATATATATATCTCCGGCAACAATGACAAATGTTGCAAAAGAAAAAGGTAAAAGCTAAAAAATAATCTTGGCAACCAGAGGACTGATGGCAACCAGTTAAGAATTCCAATCCCTATAATGCTCAGCAACTCACACAGTTCTCTCAGGAAAAAGAAAGTATATACACATAAAAAGGACAACATTTTGCCAAAAAAAATTAAGGGGAAAAATTCCTGTAAAGCTTAGTTTTTGACAGAATCTCTCTTACAGATTCATGAGTAAATTTGGCTAAAGGTCTAAATGCTATGAATCAGTGGAATTACCTAAAAAATACCAAACTGTGTCCAACTCTACACTTTACCATAAAACCACTGAACTAGTGAGCTGATATTCCATGGTGAAATGCATTTTTAGTCATTCCAACTCAAAATTTGACATAATTCTATCAAGCAATTGTATGACCAAACTACATGTGAAAGATTACAACAATTGTAGCCATTCTCATCTACAACAATTTTAAGTGCAGTATAGCAAACGACTATAGTACAATCCATTCTCATCTACAACAATTTTCAACTTGCTGCATTGCCTGATAATTATTTTTTATCTCTTCCTCATTGGACTAAGCTGGAAGAGGAATTACTTTTTAATGAAGAGAGACCAGCGAAGAAACCTTCTGTGTCAAAATAAACCTCGGTCATAAGTGCAATATATGTAGAGAGGCAAGGATCATCTTTTCAAAAAGAGAAAAAACTGTGAAGCAGTAAAGGGAATAACTTAGAAAAGCAAGCATAACAGCAATGGAAGCCAGGCTGTACCACGTGATATATGACCTTAAATAACTCTTGCATTGGAACAGGGAAGTCATTTGGATTATACCTGGATACAAAGGGAAAGCAAAGACCCAAGGTCTTTCTTCAAGTTGTCCCTTATAATCCCGTAAATTTTCTCCACATAAGCTGTGAGCTGTTGCTTGAAAAGCAAAGCTGGGTATTTCGCCTCCACTTGACGCACTGTTGCAGCTGCTGCAGCAGCTGCAAGGTTTGCGGAAGAAGGGGATGAACGAAATCCCTGAGCATAAAATGACCAATTTTTCAGAATACACAAGATTCAAGAAAAATATGCATTGCAAGTTACTTACTACTACAAAAATCAATCAGTTAATGGAGTGCTTCAATTCCCACACATACCATGGTCATCCTTCCGAACAACGAAGTTGGCGCGGAGGCTTCCGATGTGGGGTTGAACCATTAGATCCAGCGCCCTTCAGACTTCGTTGGAGCAAGAACAACAGTGTGGATGTATTTGATAACCAATAAGCCATATGATCATTGCTATCTTCACTCTGCCAGTAAAAAAAAAAGAAACACATTGTCGCTGCTTAATTTCTAAAAATTCCTGGAGATGAAAAAGCAAAACCAATGAACGCAGATGACCATACAAAATCGCAAATTTGAAAATAATGATATATCTCCAGCAGTTTCTTTAAACGATAAATTTACGAAATATACAGAGAATGACCATAAATTAGTAATTTCTTTGCCTATAATAAATTTGAATTGCATAAAACATTTGTCAACAGCTTCTTTTTATTTCTTTCTTTCATAGCAGGTTTCTATCAACTTATACTCCAACTTGTCTATAATTTTTTATTTTGCCAGAACTCTCTGTGATTTAAATTGTTTAGTGCCGAACCAAATTTAGATTTCTGAATTTACATGGCAAAATAAAGTGTAAATTTAGATTGATATAGGTCCTAAATGACAGCACTTTCTACACTTATATATATCTACACTGATGATAACAGTTGAAACTCAAAAACTGACTTAAAGAATAAGAAACAACAATCAATAAAGCAATTAAGAAACAAGTCAATGAATATCAATGGAACTGGGGAAAAATTTGAATGAAGCTAGTGGAGTACAAATTGCAATGCAATTTGACAGGCTCGGTAGATACTCCAATGTAACCAGATGAAGTAGTGTTTCTATAACATTTTCGAAGCACATTAAACAGCCTCGGGTAGATACTCTCATACTATCTTGATTGGCTTGGGATTCTCATTACTGAGACCCAGTTATGGATGATGTTATTTGGATTACCTCAATTGCAGAACCGATCATCTGAATGAGTCGATCAAATACGCTAGTCCTTTCGGCTTCAAAGGACTTCCAGTGGAGAAGAGACTTATAAATTGTAAATGCTGCTATAGGCTTCCCGTGGCTGAAGCCAATGTTCTTCACGACACAGTTAATAAGAGCATCGATGTTCTCCTACAAATTCAGGATATAAAATCAGCAAAAATGAAACAACGGCTTACCAGGAAGAAAGAAGTGTAAGAAAAGGCACGCCCTGATTTATGCAGGAACAAACCTGTTGGCGTTCAATATGTGATCTCCTAAATTTGCTGTCAGATTCTGTACCATACTTCTTCACAGGTGTCACACTCTGTGGTTCCTGCGTATAAAGATTTTGAAAACAGATACACCAAGTGAGATACGGTAATGTACATCCAGAACAATGAGTAGAGATGGTGAAGTTGAGCTTTGTTACATTTATTCTATTCTCCTCAATTACGTGGTGACCATTCTCCAACATCTGCAAGTTAAAGATCACAATGTGAGGAAGGGAGGGATGGAGCCACAGAGAGAGAGAGAGAATCACATTACATAAAATTTTGTTAAAGCATGCTTACCTGAGATAAGGTCACTGGTGAGTTCTCTGACAGCATTTTGACGGGGGGGCTTAGCAATGTTTGTTGCCTAAGTATTTGGTTCTCAGTTTCCATGTCAGAGATTTTCTCAACAAGCCTTCAGATAAGAAGAAGAAAAGCCTTCAACATGAGAACTAAGGAGAAATCCAAAAGAGAAAAAGAAGAAAACTGGAAACCAACAGACTAGTTGAACATTGCATTTTCCATTTTTGACACAGATAGCAACCATAGCAAGCAAGAAGAAAAGAACCTTTGCATGTCTGTCTTCATCTTAATTATCTTTGACTCTGCCTCCTGAGCTTGCTTCAGTCTTTCTTCACTAATCTTTTTCGTCTCCTCATACTTTTTCTCAGTATCATCAATTTTCTTTTCCAGAGAATTGACCAAACCCTGCAATTTATGGAAAAAGGCAATTCCCAATGTAAAAATAGGACCTCCATACAAGCATATTAACATTTTATAACTCTTGCAAGTAGATGATGGTGAAGATGCAGATACTGCTCCAACTATCTTACCTTGAGTTCTTCGTTTTCACTTGAAAGCTTTTCCATCATTGTATGATCAATAACCGGAACCTCCTGTATAACAGGGACTATCTCTGCTGCTCTTTTTGCAGCCTCCTGTTCCTTTAAAAGCAACTCTTTAGTTTGCTTGAATTGAAGTTGTACGTCATTCAAAGCAGATTGTAGTTTTACATGTTCTTGATTCTTTGTCTCTTCTAAATCAGCCTGCAAAATTTTAGTAAAATGAATAAGAAATTAGAACTTTATACGATACGTATACATTACACGAATCCTTGCCTGAGAAGCTCATTATTGCTTCTCAACTTCTCTGATTCTAAGCCGCAAAACAACAAGTAATGAAAGTTTCTGAACAAAACAATAAATAATTAGCTAGCTATCAAGTAACTTTTCAATGACTAGAACTCATGGAAATAGTTAAGTCCTCTCAGTTGCCTCATGCTAAATTAATTGCCTAGTCGCCCCAAGGTCATGAGATGCCTCTTATATTTGTCCAAGGCCCTAATCTTGCATGCGTTCAAAACGAGACAGCCAAAACCAGTCCTTATACTGTGGATGAAGACCTCCGACCATAAAGCGGCACATGTATAGCCTTGCTCTCCATGCAAATGAAACAGCAATAACACTATTGAACCATAATTTCAGCAAATAAAATCTAAAAAGCTGTAGTATAACTGACAGAGACCTTAAGCATACAATGCCATGGAACTTACTCTCATGCGTTTCTCCAGTTGTAATCTCCACGTAAGTTCTTCCACTTGCTTTTCTAACTTATTTTTGGCGGCTTGCAGAGCTCCAGTTTCCCTTGCAGACTGTGCAAATACAGGGAAAGAACCTATAAATAAGCTGAAAAGAACAGGCACGGTCTCCAAATTTTTCAAAAAGACCACACAACTAGAAAAGAAACATAGGCAAGGAATGCATAGCAACTTCAATTGTTTACCAAAATTTCCACTTTGAAAATGAGTCCCAGAATTTGAGTAGTCAAACATACAATGGAGATAGCAACATAAGCAAATCACTAGGTCATTATTTGGCACACTTTCCAGCCCTGATGATTTATCTTCCCTTACAAATACCACCATTCAATTCACGCCAGCCTGGCTCCTTCATCCAACTTCCAAAATCAGATTGTCCTACTAATTCAATGTACCTTTTTTCCTGAAAAATTGCACTTACTACACTGCATCGATATTCTTTTTTGGACAATTGGAAAGAATTAAATTGATATCATGACTTATACAGCAGTTATTACAATCAGAGAACAAGTCTAACTGAAGTTCCACTAACAATATACCAAATGATCAAGAAAAGGTCATAAGATGAAAGAAAACAATTCACCATCTTAAGCTTCCGCAGTTCTTTACGAGCAACTCTCCCTCTCCATGCACACTGAGTTGTAATTGCTGCTTTTTTAGTATCCAAATATTGGACCTGTGCCAAGTATTTGCGACAATGACTCTGGAAAAAGAAAAAAAAAAACAGAGAGAGATTACTCCAAAGTGATATCAAACAGAAAAGAGATGTATGGCATACTATAAAGATCTGTTGAGCAAAAGAATAATATATTATTATGCAAAACCTTTTACAAGGTAAACAGATGACACAAACATAAGCAAAGAGAGAGATTGCTTCAAACTCCTTAGATTGCAAACCACTCTAATGAAATATGGACACCTACCTGAATAACGATAGCAGCTTTGATTTGCTTTCTCAGTCGTAGCTCACATCGAGCAGCCATCCCACGTAAGCCTGTCTGTATATATATAGCTGAGGAATATAAGTCCTTGTATGCTTTTCTAGCAATATGCATACGCAAATCTTTCTGAATCCTGAGGCAGGCAGCTTCACGCCGCATGCTCTCATATGCTTGACGTGCAAGTTGTCCTGAAATTGGCAAGAGAAAAACTTCAGGCATCTATACACAACCAGTTCCATGTTTAGTATGTGAAATGACGGAAATACAGATTCCCTCAAGTAAAGGAGACAAGTAGGACACCAACTGAGCATATACCTCGGCAAACAGCTTGAATAAGCATAGTAGACCTTCGGAGCAAGACAAAACTTCGCCTTGCCAAATAAGAACGCGTTTTTCTCTGAATGATGCTTGCCGATCTCCCTAAGATCTCAGTCCTACGAGCATCCAATTCTGCCATTTGACCAGCTCTGAGAAATACTTTTGTTTTACCAATCTGCAAATGCAAATTACATCTTAGTTCATGGGACTTTTACCCATTGCCGCAAACAATCACCGCAACAGACATTGCATTGCCCCATTAGAAATTGTAAGTGATCTTAATATATGGCAGCAAAATGCCTACATGACCGAGGCCATTATGTTGTCCTTAAAGAAATCAAAAGTCACGAAAAGACAAATGACCCTCATCAGTTACTCTTAACAATTATGATAACTTGTCACACAAAACACATATAAGGCTACTGCATATACCAATTATACATTACGTACATGGCCTCCACCTTCCTCAGATTGCCATTCAGCCTCTGTTCTCTTGGTTCCTAATTTCTCTCTTAATATATCTATATATACACAAATGCACTCTGAATGACAGAAACTATGCAAAATCACTCAGGAAGCAAATAAACAGGAATCACATCATCATCATTTGATATGATTAATTCAGAGGATGCAGCATCATTGTGCTTAGACAAGATCAGTATATATTTATTTGCTATTTCAATACAATAAGAAGCACTGGCAACTTCATGCAACTCTTTTGACACAATGCCAAACAAGGCATACATTAGTATAAAAAAGAAATTGAACCCTAATGATAGATGAGAACATCACATGTTTGTTCATACAAGCTGGTATAGAATAAATTGCTAAAAGATTCCTAAGTTTGGCTCAAAAAATCAAACAGTATTCTGTCATAGGAGAACGCCAATTCAAGGGAAAAACCACGGACAGAAGCAATCACTCGTGCAAAAAATCCTGAAGCAAATACCATCACTCAATCAAATATGTAAAGAAACATTCCGCAGTGCCAAAAAGTTCTGGAAGCAACTTTGGATATCTATCTACTCCATACCTGATAGCCCTTTAATCCCACTTTCTCCAATAGCCTCTTGCAGATGGTAACCTCATCAGAACTGTCACAACTCAGGGATCAGTCCAAGAGGCACAGTGATATGGCATAAATGACAAGTTACAGAAGGATTCAAGTTACCTGCCGTCTAGAACTTCAGGAGCAAGTAGACCAAATCGGTCCACAAATTCAAAAAAGGGCCTTCTTGTTGGAAATCCAGCACAACTAATCCTAATGGCCTCCATAACACCCTAAAGTGCAATAGTGAGAGAGAGAAAAAAAGGTCAGAAAGAATTAAGAATAGAAGCAGATTTGTTTGACAACTAAACTAGTGCCAAGGCAAACTGAATTCTAGCAAATGTACTACCCCACAACGCAGTTGCTGCAGAACATTTTTATTCTCAAAGATGGCTGGCTTGAGAAGATTATTTGGCTTCACACATCGTATATAATGTGGCTCAGTAGCGCTCAAAGTTTCAAGCAATGCTACTAACTGTTGCTGCATGAGTCAATAAGGACGCGATTAGTAAGACATAAAAAACAATGAAGTCCGCAATCAGGCAAAAGAGATAAAAAACATGAACCTTGAATCGAGATCCTATTGATGAGAACTTTGACTGTTTGGAAGACTCCTCAGCCAAAAGTGGAAATAATCCAGAAACAAAAGAACATTGAGAAGCACTCAAGAGCGCTTGATGTTCTGCGATAACATAGTCTTTGTTCTTGTCCAAAAAAAGTTCAGTCTGATAGGTTACCTGCAGCATAAGGTCAGCTGTCAATATCTTTTCTTTAAATCCAATAATGAATTCTCAGTTTTTCCTGCTGACTTTACAACTTGAAAGCTATTATTCTAATAAACCAAAAAGTAGACCATACTCACATCTCCAGCATAATGACAGATTGTAAAGTCAGTCCGTGACAATTTGGGCTTGCTGAAGCGTTTGTGGTTCTTATATGTCTGGTAAAGCTTCTGAGCAAAGGTTTCATGCGTTGATCTAGAAACATACTACAAATACAAATTTTGCAAATTCAGACCGTAGAAGAGTCAAAAGATTAAATGGCGGTTGCTGGTCTTCCATGTTCACCACATTGATCTATGATCACAGCACATAATAAAATGGTTGCAGTGGATATTTTTCCATTATTTTGTACTCACCAGGCTTCATCAAGAAGAGCGATTATGCCACCAGGTTTCTGTAAATGGCAACCAGAAAGAATATCTTGAATAAATAAGAGCGACTGAACTTACTTTGCTTGGAAGTTAAATAAGAAACTATGCAGCTTTCTACAAAACACTGAGGGAGGAATTCCATAAGTATTGGTCAATAAAAAAGCTACTCATACTGAATACAATAAAACAAATTGTTGGGTCATATTTCGAAGGAACCTTTATACCCTGGTCCTTTGTGAGCTTTATTGGTTATTTTCACAGTGGAGGTCGAGAATAGGACAGTGATGGGTATTACTTCTATTTCTAGATTACTGATGATTCCATCTTTTTTATCCAGTTAATGGTGGAAATACCTCATGCAATCTTTAATGATGCTGAAGGTACTCCCAGATATCTATGGCTATAATAGGAAAGATACTCTTGCCAGATTTGAGCTTGAAATACTGTCAACATATGTTATTACAAGCAATTCTAGAATTCACAATATATCCAAGGTTGTCCTAAGTGATCATTGTATGCCCATAGCCACTTGTTTTCCTACCAGGCAATATTAACTAAGAGGCGTACAATGTAGTCAGAATGGCGATCTGATTCATAAAATCATATGATCATAATAGTAAAATTAAGAAAACAGAGCTAACTCACGGTTGAATAATTTATCTAGTGAGCTCAGAGTAAAGTCACAATTTGATTCGGCAAACTCGCCAAACTCATGAGTCAACTCGTATGAACTTGGTTCTGATTCAACAGCCTATTTTCAATTTCAGGTGCTAGCTCCTAGGCCTTTGGGCTTCTTTAAAGCCCAAAAATAAGATAAAATTAGCCAGATGCCAATAAAACACACTTTCATTGATGACAGAGTAAAAAGGAATTTGATTCTCTGGAAAAAAACAAGGAATTGAGAAGAAAAAGATGGAAGCAAGTCCAATCTGCTTTCAGATTAGGGCACAACAAAAGGAGAACCATCTAGGGTTTTGGCTTTCTTTCTCAATTGAAACAAAGGGAACATCCAGTGTCTCTAAATTCCAAATGGAAATGCCACTTCATAGAAACTCTGTCAACATAAAATGGCGCTAATGCTGACAGAAACCGATTTTTTCCTTCTTTTTCCACAACCGAGTTTGAATGAAGTTTCAGACTCTCAGATGCAATTTGTGTAATAAATTTATAATCTTTTCTCTCCCTTCCACAAGAGTCCAAGAAATTTCCTTCTAATTAGCAAAAATTTTTGGGGTTATTTTTTAAATTTTTATAGGTGAAAGATAAACTGCTAGAGGGCACCAAGGGGGCCAAGTTAAAAACACATCTGGGTATTTGCAAATTAATGAAGATAAAAGTTATTTGTTGCTTTTAGTAGTCCAGAGCTTGCTACCAATTTACATAGGACTTATAAAACAGTTTGCGTATACTTTACGATTGTAAGATTTTACAACTGTACAATTGGATCTTGTGATCCGATTTCATGAGGACCCCACTGATCCTAGATAAGAATGCGAGTTTAACTACCTTGGTCTCGTGGGTTAAAGAGTTTACTCGCATCTTGATAAAGGTATCAGACTAGATGAGATATCATTTCCACTCTTCAAAAGATTCATGTGTCCTCGTCAGCTCGAATAAAGAAGTTGAAAAGACTTCTCTGGTGGACCATATAAAAAGCATTATTAGGTAATACTTGTTAGTTGTGAGCCAATTACCAATGGGTGTCTGTGGTCTTGGTAATGATAGTGTAAAACGATGTCTCAAACGTCAAAAGAGAAGATATTGTAGTGTTTCCACAATTTCCTTTGGCACAAAGTGATTCTATAGTAGAATGACCTGGCTAAAAATGAGTTGCACACAGACATTGGAACAAAATTCCACAACTCTAGGTTGCTAATATTAGAGGTGATCTGTTAATTATTACTGTAAAAATAAGCTAAACTTCCACCGGAAAGAAGATTTCTCATTATGCCATGTACAAGAGCTAAAGTTACAATTCACAAGATGGTCATCAGACTCGTTGCATGTCTGGATGCATAGTTCAACTTATCAAGAAAAGCAAGCAATTTGAAAAGAAGTTATCAACTAAAGGTCCACCTTAATCGTATATAGGAACTAAAGTAGGCATCTGGTTAAATATTAATTGAGACCAGTTTTGCGTATGTAGCTACCCTAGTCTCAAGCATATGCCAATGCTACTCACCTTTTCTATTAGATCTAGAACATCTTGATTGTCAACAAAATCGATGTAGCTCCAATCAATTTGTTCTTTTGTGTACTCTTCTTGCTCCATTTTGAACACATGCTGCAAAATGATGTGAGAGCATCAATAATCTGCTCAATGACAATTAAACATACAAGCTAAAAGAAATGAGAAAAATAAGAGAGAAAGTGAAGAATAACCAAAAGAAGAAAACCTGGTTAAAGTGTTGCTGAAGTTTCTCATTCGTCAAATTTATGCAGAATTGCTCAAAGCTGCAGGTCAGACAAATACCCTCCAAGGTTATCTTCACATATTAGAATTCATTATAAAGTTATACATGCTACAAAAAACTGTGACATGAGGTTTTAGCAAGTATCTACTAGAGGGAAAACAAGATGACATCTTCAATTATAATAAATTGGCCTCTGGCTCTTATGGGCGCGAATGATAACCATTCTTGCCAGAAATTGATTTCTGAAAAAGAAATAGATTTTTCTATTTCTATTTCTAGATGAGTTTCTAACCAAAAATACCCATTTGATAACGACACAAAATTTCTACTCTAAAAATAGAAATTCGTTTGATAACAATACAAAATTTCTCCCTCTCGGACGGCGGCCGGCAGACGGTGGTCGGCGGTGACGGATAGACGACCAGTTCATAGCAAGGACGAACGATAAGAAGAATTTTTATTTCTGATTTCTGTTCCAGAAATAGAAATTTTTACTTCTGATTTCTATTCCAAATCTAAATCTGGAACAAAAATCTATTTCAGAAATAGAAAAATTGAATAATTTTATCAAACGGATTCTATTCCGGAAACAAGTCTGAAATAGAAAAATTGTTTCTGGAACAGAAATTGCAATTTGTAATGCACCCCTATGATACTTAGGCCCTGCATGGTAAAAAGTGTTCATGGAACATATTTTTTGTTTTTCTATTCCCGAGAACAAAAAAAAGAACAGAAACGCGTTTGGTTGCGTTTCTGTTCCTTTTTGTTTTTTTTCCTAACAAAATTGGAGCAAAAAAAAAGAAACACAAAAAGTTACTTTGCTCCAGAAACAATTTTGAAGAAACACTTCCATCTTCTCTCTCTTCTTTCTTCTTCTTTTCTTTTTCTTTTTTCTTCTTTTTCCTTTGGCCAAACGCCGTCGAGGGTCGGCGACCTCGCTGAGCGTCGCCGCCCCCGGCGAGGCCGAGCTCGGCCCCGGCGAGGCTGCCGGCCCGTCGGCCGGTGACCGGCCATAAGAAGAAAAAAAAAAAATAAAGGAAAAAATAAAAATAAAATAAAAATATTAAAAAATTAAAAGAAACAAAAAAAGAATAAATTTATCAAACGCTGTTTCTATTCATTTTTTATTCCCTAACAAATTTACCAAACGCATTTTTCTGGTCAAAAATTGTTCCCCTAATGTAAACACTTTTTTTTTTTATTTCTGTTCTCCTAACAAAAAAAGAATGCGTTTCCATGCAGGGCCTTAGTTGAGGAACAAGAGGGTAATGGCCCATAAAAAGGGACTAGTTCCCGTAATTGATAGTCACTGAGGCATAAATTAGATAAGCACCTGTTTGTCTTAAAGCTCTCGAACCCATATATATCGAGCACACCAATCAAAGACTTGGAGTCAGGATCTTGACCAATGGAATTATTGATCTTATCAACAATCCTGTGAATCAATGAAAGATAAAACATCACCCAGGCTTCACAACATTTCAACAAGCACCAAATACTCAAAAGAAAAAGGAAGAAACACTGAAGACAAATAAAAAAATGAAAACTAAAAAAAAAAATTCGAAGTCTATACCCTTCAGAAACTTACCAGTCAAATAACCTTGAATACACAATTTTTGCCAGAGCATCTCTTTGGCCAGCTGCAGAATCTGGATCCACAAACTTTGTTATGGTTTCATCACGAGTTACAATCACACGCTTGCAAAGTGAATCCTCCAGTCCGTTTACATCACACCTGAAAAGAGCTCACATTTAGAAAGCTGCAATTTTTTTTGCATGAGAAAATTTTAAGTGTAGACAGGATAACATGTCGAACACTTCTTGTATCAGCAAATGAAATCGAGTAATACATTAATAGCTCAGCCGCAGTTTTCAAATGAAACCAAGACTTTTCATCCTTGGGCATTGAGGAATCTATTTCTTTTCCCTTCACAAATTCGATGTTCCCAAGGTGAAGAACTGCAGCCACCACTCGAAATATTGCATCCTGAAAAGACACAAATAAATGAAAAGAGCCAAAGGGGTATGTGCTCTAAAAGATCACTTTATGACTTCCCTCATATACCTGCTCATGAGAACTTATCCCAACAATATCCATTGCTCTCCTAGTCGCAAGGTATTCCTTCGAATCATCAACACCATCCAACGCAAAACAGTTTGATTGATTCAGATAATGAAATGTTCTTGGGTGCCCTAGCTTGAACCTCTGAATATCCTGTGAAAAAAAATTGAACTATGAGAATCTTCAAACGATCGAAATCTTTTAATAGCTCTTTAAATGAAAAGAACCAAACTTTCTGTAAATCACAAACTTTTTGAGACAGAGATAGCTCGAAATGTTCGGTATGTCCTTAAAGACCTACCTTCAATACTTTTTCTGAGAAATCCATAAATAAAGTCACTTCTTATTTTACTGCGAGTGAAGTATATGGAAAAGTACAGTTATGCATGAACGAAAACCAAAATAAGAATTAAGACATGATGACACATCTTTGTAGCATTGAATATTGAGAAGTACCAAAGAAAGTACATAGCCCAATAATTCAATTTAATGAATGGTCACAAAAGCAAGATTCTAATTGAAACTGAGATTCCAAACCCCCCATCCCCCAGGGGCCTTCCCTAGGGCTAAAATTATGCTTTCAGCCATCTCATGGTCATAACATCACACTTAGCAAACAAATGCCGCAATCCCAAAGGTTAGACAAAAAGCCAACCACCATAGTCCTTATTCTGAAAGCAATGGGTAAAAGGAAGCAGAATATGGACGATGATGGGAAAACAGATGAGAGGGTCTCAGATTAATGCTAGATGTTGTCAATGACGCTAATATAAATGAAATTTCTGTATGGCACTCACAAAGAAGTTAGCCCATATCGAATTCAAAATACCACACCGTTTGGGTGCACTTGAGGATATAGCCTATGTGGGGAAAAGAGATTTTGCTTGAACCAAACATTCAGTAACAAAGTCTTGAGTTCAGTGACAAGTTCACTCGATAAAAATGGAAATTTGCCAAAAAAAAAACACAGCTCATATTAAACTCCTAATTACCAGTCTTAATTAGAGGTTAATGATAAGAAATTGATCTCATATTGAAACACGAAAGGGTATAAAGAGATTATATTTCATTACAAGTCTGTCTGTTTATTTCTACAGAGAACAGAACATAATATCTAGCCATGATATGTTGCAGTCAATTTTACCTCCTTTAGAAAGAACAAACCATCCATTAATCTAGTATAATCAAGTTTTGTCCCTCTCATCTCTTCTCACAGCTCTTCTCCAAAAGTCATGCACTTCCATGGCATGCTTTTTCTTTGGTAGTATAACATAAGAGGATGAGGGCTTTGTCTAAACATTTAGAAAGAATGCTTGATTGGAAATCTAGATTCTTACCTCCTGAGGTGCAGCACAGAGCATATAGAAACAGTGATAGTTTCTCTCAGGATCAGAGATCTGACAAACACGTGACCTTTCCAACAAATAAGTTCTGACAGCAGCTCCAGATATCCGTCCCCTTTGGTCAAACTGAATCTCCACAAACTTACCGAATCGACTGAAACCATTTAACAAACGGAGAAGATGAGTTCAACCTGGTGAGGCAACAAAGGATCTGAGCATATGCAAAAATATTTTATGTCCATACAGAAAGATAATCGCACCTTGAGTTGTTGTTCCTCACAGTCTTGGCATTACCAAATGCTTCTAGTACAGGATTAGACTGCAAGATTGCAGTATCGTAAGTGTATGTCATGCAAGTCACGTAATTGTAGAGGTAAAATACTCAATATTCTATGGTGTACTTAGTTACCTCCAAAACTTGCTGCTCAACAGTTCTGCCCTCTGCAACAGCTCGCCCACCCATATAAGCAAGATAACGCATAAGTTGCTTTGTGCTCTCGGTTTTACCCGCCCCACTTTCACCACTAACCAAGATTGACTGACTTTTCCCTTCATTGATCATGAGTCTACACATATCAATAGCACTCCCATTACATAAGAAGAAAAAGGTCATAGAAATTCAAATATTAAGATTAAGCAGCACCTGTATGCAGCATCTGCTAAAGCAAAAGGATGTGGACTCAGCTCCCCAAAAGCTGCCCCTTTATACTGAGCCATCATATGGCTATTGTAGAGATGAGGTAATTTTGTAAAAGGGTTCACAGCAATCAGTATATTTCCTGTGTAAGTCTGAAACCAAGATGCATTTAGCATTAGCATGCTAAACCATGAGAGTAAAAATAACACTATCTTCAGCCGACACCATCCGTTGGACTCCTCCAAAATCAGTCCAGGAAAAGAAGACAACTTAAAGACAAAACAACTCACATATATTTCATTCATATCGTATCGTGACCTCAAATTCTGCAGAACTCCTGGCTCATGCAAATAAGCCAGCTTTGTCATATCATCCACTCCACATGGTGGTGCTTCAGCATCTTTAGCATATACATCTGAGGCCTTCACACGGACCTGTAACTCCGCCAAAAGAAGAAATCCACAATGAAAAAGCTCAGATGTCAGGAGATTTGAGAGAGAAGTTTCCACAATAAGAAGAAAGATATATTCCATCCAATCTCTAAGCTTAAGTCTATTCAAGTTGCTAGACATGACATTAACATATGCAAGCAATTTCTTCAGCAGATTATGGAAGGGTTTTCAAGGCAACGGAACAAAAGAGAACATTTCAGAATCACGATATTTGGCAAATTCCATACCGTCTTGCCCGATGAGCAGAGGACTTTCAGCTCTGGACCTTTAACTTCCAATACTTCACCATCGATCCAAGCCACATCAGGATCTTCCAACCAAACAAAAGATCCAACAGTAGCCTGCATATGGACAAAAAAATATTAGGGAGTAATGATTATGGTTCACTGAAGCCTCTATCAATTAAGGCATTGTAGAATGAGCTCCTTGTGTCCAACATCAACATGGAAGAGCTGGTGCAAGGTTAAAGCATACAAATCACAGGTCTCAAATAGAACTCCAACTAAAGGTGACATTGGAGTTCTAATGAGCTTAAAGCACATCCAAAATAGAACGGACGCAGAGAAAATCTAGACTAAGATTAACAGAATTTGTTATGATTCAGAAAAATGAAAAGGAAGCAGTTATAACTGGATGGAACGTGCAAATCAGAAAAAGTTGAACTCTGTAGAACACCCCCCTAGGCTGAGAAAAAGTTGAACAAAGGTACCAAATGGGAGAGATAAGCAGGTTTTTATGTTTGTAAAAGCTATTTTCTCTGAAGTTTAACTTCACTTGCAGTGGAAGGCATGATCTCTAAATGCATCTACATGCGAAACAGACATAGAGGCCAGCCAGCATATAAGCACTTACAAATATCAGCCCTTCCCAGTACATCTGAATAGCAATGTATTTACACAATTAAAGTGAGAGATACTAAAGATTCAAATGCTTTGTGCTAAAACTGGATTTCAACAAGAGAGCAATTTTTCCAGAGAATGCCGCTTAAGCTAAAGAGAATATTATATAACGAGGCAATAAGGCTAGGAATTCTTCAAGGACAGGGTGCTGGGCAGTTAAGCAACAATATGTACGGAAAATGACTGTGGTAGAGGTGAGACTGCTTGGTTGCATATGCAAACACACGAGAAAGGATAGGACTAGACATGTAATTATTTAAGCAAAAGTAGGTGTGGCACGAATGATGGTAAGCCATAAGCTCATTAGAGATTGTGTGGTCATGATAAATGAAGGCCTTTGGCTCTAGTATGATCAGGGGATGGAGACTCAAGCTAGAAGGGGCAGGAGAAGTCTTAGAAAGACATCAAATAAGACGACAAGGAAAGATACAGAGCACCTAGACCGTACAAGAGACCGGATAGAAATACGAACCCAATGCCGTAACTAGATTTGTATAGCCAACCCCACTTAGTGGAATAAGGCTTGGCTTTGTTCTTTTTCATGAGCAAAGTTTTCTTGAGATTTGGTCTAGTAGAGAAGTACAAAAGATTTTTCCCTATGAATAAAAAACAGGACAAACAAGCCATGTTGTTAAAAATTAAACTACAAAGACAAGAACGTCGTAGTGTTTTGATTGAGCCCATTATTTAATAAACTCATTTCCCTAGAGAATTCATGTCAAAATTTGCCAATCTCCACCTTTCAATCGAGCACAAATTCAAGTCAAACCCCAGCTTCCGCTAAAAATTCACAGCATCTTCAATCTATCCAGTTTCACCAACCAATGAATCAAGTGGATGTTCATTGCCGGTCTCAGCCCAAAAAATGCTGCCGAAACCAGCAAAGCAAGCGCCACTATAATCACCCCAAAATGTCCAACTTTGAACCCATTCCGACCGACAAACCATCACCACGCCACCCTAATCTAGTCAAATTCAAGTCTTTTCACATGCAAACCGCTGTTCCATCATCAAAAACACCGAACGCCGCACTCAGATTCGCGAGCCACCGCAATGTAGTAGAACGGCACATCCCGGAAAACACGCAGGAAACACGACACTACGAGCAGCTACATTCCCCCTCGAAACATTCATCTACCACACAGATCGCTCCGTTAGACTGAAGAAACGAGTCAACAACCAAAATCCCGCCGAAAAAACCGGAATCCGGAAAAAAACCACGAGAAAAAAGTCGAAACGCCGCCGCGGCATCATCACACGGCATCCTCACCATTTTCGACCGAGCTCGATCTAGTCCGAAAAACTCCGCTCCCGCCTCGATCTGCTCCCCCGCCCGCCGCACAAGATCATCCGATCCCCGGCCCGCCGGAGCGAACTTCGCAGCAACAGCAACAGCAGCAGCAGCGACGGCGGCGGCGGCGGCTTCCTCCGAAGCAGCGAGGACAATCGCTCCACGCAGATCGAGCGGCTTCGAGCTCGGCGGATATCGATCGGCAGCAGAGATTTTTATTTTTCCGAAGCTGCTTTCGTGCGCTTTCTGCTTCCTCTGCCGCTTCGCTTTGCTTTGCTTCGCTTTTCTTCCTCGATTTCTGGCGAGATTTTTATTCCTGCGTTCGCTTCTTCTTCTTCTGCTTCTCCGACCGCGTCGGGCTTTTTGTCTAAGTCGAGGAGTCGAGGAGTCGAGGAGTTTTGTTAATTACGACTAAGCTCGTTATTAAGACATCCGAAAACGCCTTTGCGGGCCATTTTTCTCGGGCGAAATCCCGACACTGACCTCGGCCCGCGTGGGTTATTACGAGAATCCCGTCAGGGGGAGGACAGCTCACACGCGGTCCGATCGGGAGTCTCCCGCCCCGCGAGTTATTGCTCGAATCTAGCGAAAACTCGAAATCTCGGAGGCGGTAGATTAATGGTCGGAATTATTGCATTGCCTCTTTTTTATCAACCCACCGGTAAAAAAAGGGGAAAGTAATTAATCCATAATGTCGAAATGTAATTATGGTAAATTTCGCGTGGCACCATAAAGATAATATTTTCTCTTTTCGTAGCTTATTTTTTTTATATGGTCTTAATACGTGTAATGTGATTTGTATTGTATTAAAGTAGGAAGTTTATCGGTGCAATGTTAAAATGAAATTTTTGAGTAATAAAATGGATTGAGGGTATATCATTTACTGAAGAAAAGAATCGGGTGGAGGAGGGGATCATGGTAACAAAGGAAATACGTGGATTTGAGAGGAAAGAGAAGCTGACTAAATCTTTCTTTTTCCGTGTAAGAAGTTCACCTGCTCTATTTGCTTTTTTTTATTATAATCTTTTTTCCTACATAACTTTGTTCCGTTTCATGGAAACCTTCTGATTGATTTGAAGGAATTTCAAATCCAATTTTTCAATAACGTGATATCGTTCAAGAATTTGCGCCGTTTCAATCCCCCCACCATATAATCGATCATATATCCCGCATTGACATGACAATATTTTTGTGTAGGTGAATATGATAGTCAGATTATTATTTTAATTAAGGTGATTTTTCTCGTATTAGAAAAAAAAACTATGTGAGGGGGATAATGCATAAACCAACCTTTTTATTTTTTATATTCTAAAAATTCTATAAAAAATAATATTTTGAGTTTGAACTTTACTCGACTCAATTACAACGTGACTATGTTTCACTGTGACGTGTAGGCATTAACTCATGTTCCAATGGACCAATAAATAGATTTAATTTACATGTTCCTTACTTTCATGGATGCATCATTGTGCATTCACCTCACTTATCTACCACTTCATTTATGTTGTTTCAAAAGGAAAAGGTAACCTTTTATTTCTCAGTAAAGTTTCAAAATATCATTCGAACTTCAAAAATTTATGAAATTTGATATGCAAATTCACGTGTTAATGTCTTTATATTGTAGAAGTGTTCATATATTTTAAGTTAAGAAAAAGTCAACATGCGTCGGCCACGATATTTAGATTAGGTAAAGACTAAAAATACAAGAAGTCTAAACTTATGCACCCTTAAATTTATGACCTTTCAGAGAAACGATAGATTTTTGAACTACTTGAGTCTAAGTAAAATGATTTGAACCCGACTCTACTAAATAGACCAATAGTCAAGCCACGTGAATTAATTTAGCTGCCTAAGTCTATCTCTTTAAGACGAACATGACTAATCTCAAATTTGATTCAACCTCATTCTTCAATTACTCCAACTCAATTTAACCTTGGATCTAATTGAGTAGGCTTGATTGGTTAATAAGTTACGCTTGAGTAGCTCTCATCGGGGTGAGTGGAATTTGCCATATGCCACAATCTCATACCCTAATGCATGTAAATCGTTGTGGGCACACAAACTCATTTTTTGCTATAAAACAGACTTAAAATTATCATCGGCATATATAAAATTGGTATTTACATAATGCGTCACGTCCTTTTATAAGATGTTCAATATTTGTTAGGGTTAAGGCTCATATATAATGGGATATCGAATTGACATCACTGCGAAATTTTGTTTATATGGTGATAAGGGACATTTCAATGTTTGGTGAGGTTAATAAGCGGCATTGCCAATATCACAACGCGTTGAGTCTACCCACTTTTTGGTTTATCCATAGGAAGTTCTTATGATATAATGTTTCAGACCCATCCATGCTCTAAAGCTGCCAACGAAGTTGGTGGGGGTTATCGGTGGTAGCTTTGGTGACCTCGATGGAGACCTAGTCCAATCAATTATTCTCCTTTTCGCCCCTAGCCCATCACTTCCTTTACCAGGTAAAAGGGCTAGTTTGAAACTTGCTGGTCAATGTCGTGACCATCTATTATGAATTCCAATAACACGGTACCTATTATTTATATAAAGACGCGCATCACTTCATCCACAGTAATTTATAATTTTTACAAATTAAACTCGCCTACTGTTGCATCGCACATTAGGAAAACACCTTAAGCTCTGCAATTCGAAATTGGGAAAAATTGTAGCATCGCCATGGGATCGAATGAGATCGTACGACGAATCCCCCGCTCGGCGTTTTCAAAAAAAAATCGAGAACACCCCTGTAGGAAAAAAGCGCAAATTAAAATTCAAAACCCTACCCACGTCGTGAGGAAATAAAATCAAATAAAAAATTGGAAAAAAGAATATTCCACGTCCTTATAATAATATATGCCTCCCAAAAGATCTCGCCTTTTAAGGAATTGGCCATCCAGCAGCTTCCTTGGCAGATTAGATTAACGTACGAGGCTCCTTTCCCCAACTGTCGCCAGGGGGACGTGAAAAGCACGCGCCCCACGCAGGAGCTCACGCAACGGGGTCGCGTGACGGCAAGACGCGACGGGGGCGCGTCGAAGCGCGTCTCGATGACGTCACGCGACATTGCAGAAGGACGTGCGGTCCGCGACGGTGGGACGTGGAGTATGATTTTGAAGAAGGAGAGAAGGGACGGTGGCGATCGCGGGGCCCCACGTTCGGTGCGATCGCGGCCGTCGGATGTGGGATGCTGTCAGGTTTGGTGGGTCAGCGGTGGTGATTGGTCGGGCCCCTCGAGAACGGTTGCGGCTTTTCACACGTATCATCAGCGACGACCCCAAAAAAAAACAATTTGCTAAAAAAAAAAAAAAAAAAACCTGTTTGCCTTCGAATTTAGCAGAAAAAGCAAAACAGATGCAATTTTTTTGGACCAACAAAGCAGATGCAATTAATGCGAGAAAATTCTTGCCTGAATTGGGGTCCGCTTAAATTAGTGTACAATCATAACTGTCCATCATGGGATCCGAGGCTACGTGGAACATGCGTTTATACAGGAATTTGCCTTCTATTAGGTACAGTCAAAGGTTTAATGGATACTTCAAGTCGATTTTGATTGGACAAGACCTAAGAGAAGTTCCTATCACAAAAAATTTTCAAATTAATATACACATGCTACAATTAACTTACACTAATTTTTGAATCACAAACGATTTACAACCGATAATACTCACGACAAATTTACATTTCTTTAGCTTCTATTCAAATCCCCATTTTAAATTATTAATTTGAAAAAACAACTCGGATAATTGGCACGTGACGTGGAAATTCACATGTATGGATATCACGATTGATATCGTTTTTGGAAAGACAATATGAAGGTGAATTGAGAATGGAGAACCTGCTAATTTTGCTCCAAGCTCTTCACGTTTCAAAGATCTACTAAAGATAGCAAAATTTGCCTCAATTTATAGGCTTGAATCCTTTTTTTTTAAACGAAACATAGTTTGGTGCAAACGTGGCATGGGTCTATTACTTTTGAAATTTTAAATGGTGCTAACCCTTCATCTTTTTTAAACTTTTACAAAATAAATTTTAATTCCAATAAGATTTCCCACTATTCTATTTACTTTAAATAAAAAACTCGTTTTCTCGCGTCGAGTTTTAACTCTGGACACCAGCTTGCAGCCTTGCACCTCGACGTTAGTTGCTATTCCGAATTTATTTACAAAGGAAAATTCGTTTTTTTTTCATCTCAACTGGGCAGCTATAAACTAGTCGAGGAAGTTACGAACTAGTTTCCCCAATCGTGCGAATTTAAAGCTTTCACACTTATTTTAACATTACTTAATGGAGTGCGGCGGGCCCGTGACGCACCGGTCGGTGGGTGCGCGACGTGATTTCAGACGAGGAGGAGTTTGACGTTGATGTGCTTCTTTTTTTTTTTTTTTGGGGTCAGACGTTGATGTGCTTCTTCACGTGGCCGATTCGATGGGTGCAAAAGGGTTTTTGGGCTTCCAAGGATCCTCAGACTAAATATTGAGTGATTGGGAACGACTTTGAAATTCCCATTAGGCCAAAGTTGGCCTTCTCAAAGCTGAAAACTCAAGGCAAGTGTGAGAATGCCTTGGGCTTTCAGCTTTCTCGACATACGCAGTGACCCAAGCGATTGTCGTTAGGGAGTGACGTAATCGCCGCCCTATCAGGGTCGCGACGATCGCCGTGGGTCGCGTGACCCCGCTGTGACCCAGATCTGAGGGTGACAAGGTCCTCCTACAATCTCAAGGTTGAAAACTCAAGGCAGGTGTGAGAATGCCTTAGGCTTTCAGCTTTCTCGACATACGCGGTGACCCAAGCGACTGTCGTTAGGGAGTGACGCAACCGCCGCCCTATTTGGGTCGCGGCAATCGCCGTGGGTCGCGCAACCCCGCCGCGACCTAGATCTAAGGGTGACGAGGTCCTCCTGTGATCTCGCCGCTCTAGATTTGGGTCGCAGCGATTACTGGAGGTCATGCGACCTCGTCGCGACCCAGATCTAGGAGCAGCGGGTCGCGTGACCCTGCCATGACCCAGATCCAGGGAGTGGCGCGACCGCCGCCCTATCTAGGTCGCAACGATTGCCATGAGTTGCCCGACCCCGGGCGGTCCTCGCCAGTGGTCTTTAGGGGTCGCTCAACCTCGAGCGGCCCTCCCAAGTTGTCTCTGAGGCTGCCTAAGTCAGATGTCGGTCGCCGGCGATAAATTTCGATTGCCGGTGGCCGCCTGCCCTTGCCAGTCACTTTTTTTTGATAATAAATATAATTCCTCCAAACACTATTTTGCTCAAAAGTACTTCACAATTGACTTTTAAATTGTAATTAAACAAACACAATTTGCATTCTGAAAAGTCCATTCAATCTAAAGTCCTTTGCATTTTCCCAATGGCTTTCCCTAAAAGTCCAACTAAACGCACCCGTTGTCTTCTGTCCTCCAACGATTTCCATCGTCAATTCATCTATCCGAGTCGATGCTTTCTTAGGCCATGTTGTGATAGACCAGGTTTGGTGAATGCACAACGTTTACTTGCTCCATCATGTACTCTGAGCACGTATTGTATTCGACGGCAACCGACTGGATGGCTTGGTAACATGCAAATCCACAAGATCTTGAGGTGTGACATTTGTTGAGATGTGGTTCATACTTCCCATTAATTGTATAGTGGTAGTGTGCAAAGATTGAGCTCATATTTTATTGGTAGTTTGGGCTTTGACTCATAAATAGCTATTATATATTTTATTTCTCTTATAGTTAATGAATGCAATAAAGAGGTGTGATGTGCTAATTATATAATAGAATCATCAATTGAAAAAGGTGAATCGAGATAAGACGTTGTGTCTCAAATTCTCTTTCTTGCTTTTATTATATATATTTTTTTTGTGACTATGTGGCGAATTCTAACACGATTCATGTGGATTTCATGTCCAACAGCAAGGTTGTAAGTTGTTGGATAAGAAATGTTTTCCATGTTTGTCATTGTACTCTCCTACGGTCGGTACACTTGCACGTAGCCATGTTCCATAACTAATTAGCAGATACATGTAGACTTGATCTTCATGAAAACTCGATTAGTGAACTGGAGTCCTGGATAGCAACTCCAATCAAAGACAAGAATGGATACTTCTTCTTGTTCTTGAGTTTCTTTCTCTCTCGCTGTTTAAGTTAGAGCCAACGACGGAGCCGAAAGATGAGTTTTATTCACCAAAAACACGTGGATTTTCATTCACTAACAGAGACGGGAGAGTATGTATAAGGATTTTTAAAATGTCGGGAAATCAATTTTGAAATAGGTAATGTTTAATGAAAGGATTTCACTGTGCTTTTTGAAAAAAAAAGGGTTTAGAACTTTATTAAATCAGGAGAAGATATTGGGTGGTCCGGGACCGCCACGTCAGCGTGGTCCCGGACCACTCATATGGCGCCACATAGGAGGGGAGGGGGACAAAAGAGAGAAAGAGGAGAGAGAGCGTCAGAGAAGTGGGTCCCGATTTTCGTCCTTTGTGGGCTTCCCCATACACGTGGCGCCGTGTGAGTGGTCCGGGACCACGCTGACGTGGCGGTCCCGGACCACCCAATATTTTCTCATTAAATCAGGTGACATGTTTGGGATTTAATTGCACTCTGAATATAATGCCTAGGACTTCCCGTGCATTTCTCCTGTTTGCATTGATTACATCTTCTTCGCGAGACATAGACGCTCAATCGTTTGCAATTATTGGGTTCACTAATGGACCGATGCACCAGATCGAGTTTATCTCGGTCCCACAAGACGAGCTGATGTAATGGATCCGAATTGGTCTTTTATTTGTTATTTTTATCTATTTATGTAATATTTATTTTCCTTGTTCTTTCCCATTTTCCATTTTTAAAAGAATGCTTAATTTGTCAACTAAAGTTCAGGTATCAAATAGCCACTTTTCTTTGAAAGGAATCTCGAAAAGGTTTCTTTCAAAGATAAATGAAACCTGGATTTTTGCCTGATGTCACTGTTACGTGGAAGGCTTTCTCTTTTTGATTTCGCAGAATAGCTGGATTGTCCTTAAAACAGGAGCCAAACATGGATCCATCCGGTTGGAAAGACCAGTTCCAGCTCCCAGTTCCTTGCACCCAGCAGCTGCCTAGAGTTGAATAATCATGGGAGGAAAAGAATAACTCGGAAGAGATTAATATGACAAAATCATGTGATATTCCTATCCTCCTTCATTAAAACTAAGTTTTATACACAATGCTGCAAAAAAAAGAAAGAATGTAAAGCATGTCGAGGACTTCATCCGAGAGAGAGCCTATGCATCAGCATTTGGACCTAAGCAAGTCCATAAAAGGCTTCCGCCAGCTTGAGGGCGGTCTCCAGGGGCTTAACCCCTAAGGAAAAGTGGGAAAAGCTGACACCCAGGAAAAGACTGGGTAGAGCCAAGTGAGCGGCTCGAGAAAGATTGCTCCCCCAGTGGTGCTCCGCCAAACTCCTTAAGGGAGAAGGACACCAAGCCTGATGGCCGCGATGCCGGCCCGGCGGTCCATGCTAATGCATTCCGCACATATGTAGGTCGATGATAAAGCTTACGATGCATAAGTACTTTGCAACAATATTATACTGCTGATCATGGGTTGGCCAGTTCGTGGTATTTGCATGATGATCTCGGGGTCTATGATTTACATTGTCATTAATCACACGACAGAACTTGAGTGTGGGAAACAGTTAGTTAGGACATGGAGTGAGCAACAAGTATCTGTTATCCGGATATGATTATGAAGCATGATTAACTGCACAAACAAGTAAAGAGTTTCTCACTTACGGTTGAGCCTACCGTAGAGAGTACCTCTAATGAAGGAATTGATGTTGCCAGTTGTGTCGATTACTTCTGATGGTGGTATATTTCCAGCAGTGCACGCGAATAATCTACCGATCGATGTCCTGATTCCGTTTGCTTTCAATTTCAGCACTTTCTGATAGGGAAACAGATAGTCGTTAATTTGTATTTCAATGTAAACGCTGCACATCAGACAATGTCGTGCATCTTCAAGCTAGAGAAATAATCTGCGTCCTGTACTTAAAGTGAAAAAACAAATTTCCGCCCCCAATAGTGTCATGTACTTCTAACACGAAAGGTATTATGAACTATCGGAAATTGCAGAGCTGTCCTAGAGCAACAACCATCCTAAGCATGACGTTAAAAGGCTTTGACAACCCGGAAAGACAGGGTAGAGGGTGGACGTGCCCTCGAAAAATATTCACGTTCAACCATCGGGGAGTTGAAAACCTTCATGGTTAAACCCCCGGGCTTAGATCCTCGTGAAGCCGGTTCCTGGTAACCGGATAATGTGAAGCCGCTAAAATTGCGAGAATATTTTTCTCCCCCAGTCACACCTAATAAACGAAGTAATCGGGACAACGAAAAATAGGGAAATTCTCTTTTGCTGATTGTACTGTAACGATTGTGTTTTAAAATCATATGTTATGATCCTAATAGTTGGGCATGGAAATTTGGATCCCACATCGATGGTGTGGGACTTCAATGTGTGGTTTCTGGCCTTGAATCTGTATTTTAAAATCATAAGCATGTAACTATTTGACTGAATTAGATCATGTTTGTTAACCATCCAAATAGTGTTAGATTTTGATTTTTTGCTCCTGAGAGTTTGCCGAATAGAATCGTGTTTGGTAAAAATTTTATTCATGGGAATAAATTTTTATTTTTTTATTTTCGGAAATAGATTTGGAACAAAATTAAGAATAAATAAAAAGAGTTGATTCTTATTTTTAGGAACAAATCTAAGAATCAAGATCATATTTCTCTTCTTCTTCATCTATCGCCATCTAGCGGTTCCTGTCTGCCGCCCATCGCCGCCGGTCGCCGGCAATCGGTCCAACGAGCTCACCGAAGGCTCGCTAGGCCAGGTGGGCCTCACCCAGCTCCGGCGAGGTTCACCTAGCCCCGCCGGCTTGGCCACCGGTGAGGGCTGGTGACCGGCCACTTGAAGAAGAAGAATAGGAGAGAGAAATGAAAAAAAGAAAAAAAAAAAAAAAGGAAAAAAGAAGAAAAATATATTTAAAAATTAAAAGAAAATGATTTGGAGTAGAAATTTGAGCATGATACCAAATGTAATTCTATTCTAGAATCAAAATTTTTTAATAGTTATCAAATAACTTAAAATGCTTAGAAATTATTCCTGGAAACAAAATAAAAAAGAATCATTTCTAATTAGAATTTGTTTCCGGGAATAGAATCGTTACCAAACGTTCCTTTCCTAGACTGTTGTGCTTATAAGCATAGAGGATTGACAAGGATATGCTCATTCTGAACAACTGTAATCCAGAAAATGGCTAGAGGAAGAGTATAACCAGCACTTTCAAGAGTAAAGTTATAAAGATATCTTGCAAAAAGTTCGAAAAAGAGATTCAGTCAGATCCAATGGGAAATTAGTTGGTGAGTTAGTGACTTTCTATTATCCAGAAATAAAAAGATGGATGGGCAAGGATTATCTTTCACACAAAGTTTTTTTTGGCCGATATGGTTCTCGAACTAAATAACTTTCTCCAAAAAAGAGGCTTTTCTGAGATTTGTTGTTTGTTTCAGATTTTGCGCCATTTTGGAAAGGAGGTTATGAATTCTGATGCAACTACGATAAAATAAAGCACAAGTTTCAAGCAATCGAAAGTAAATGCTTAATGGGGATAAGTAAAAATAGCCAAAACTGAGTATTGATGTTTGTTGTGCAAATGTGCGATCCCTAATGTTTTCTCAGCTATTTGTAATCTCGAGTTGTGAATAACCATTGTTACTGACCAAAAAAAAAATAACCATTGTTGGGTGGTTATCACTTTCAATTTCAAAATTTCCTAGAATCTTCGGTATTGCATTGATAACTGTATCATCTTGTCTGCTGCGTCTTCGATGGCAGGCTTCGCTCGGATTATTGTGGGCCTCTCTCTTGTGTATCGGGCTTGGTGGGCCTTGTTATTTGCCCATGACCTAACAGAGTAAAAAACTGTCAAGCAGTCAATCATTTCTACTGGGAATAACTTACGAAAGCAAGAATAACAGCAATGGAAAGCGGCGAAGCAGCATATTTGCAGGAGAAGCAAGCAACAAAAGAAATGAAAGGCCATCCCCCCTCGCTGTATATAAGGTTTACTTTGGAACAGGGAACTCATCTGGATATATACCTGGATAAAAAGGGAAAGCAAAGGTCCAAGGTTTTTCTTCAAGTAGTCTCCGATAATCCCGTAAATTTTCTCCACGAAAGCTGTGAGCAGTTGCTTAAAAGGCAAAGCTGAGTATCTTTCCTCAACTAGGCGGACCGTTGCAGCTGCTGCAGCAGCAGCAAGGATTGCGGAAGAAGGGGATGATCCCTGAGCGAAATTTCAGAACACGGGGAGATTCAATAAATATACGCTTCACAAGTTATATCCTACTAAATGAATCTTCTAGCAAAAGAATGCAGTACACATCAGATGGAGCTCGAAGTAACCGTATGAAGTAGTGTTCCCATAACATTTTTGAGGTGCACTAGCTAGGCTTGGATAGATACTCTAATGCTATCTGTATTGTCATGTGATTCTCATTACTGAGACCCAGTTATGGATGATTTCATTTGGATTACCTCAACCGCAGAACCAATCATCTGAATGGGTTGATCAAGTACTTGAGTTCTCTCAGCTTCAGAGGACTTCCACTGGCGAAGAGACTTATATATCGTAAGTGCTGTTATCAGCTTCCCATGGCTGATGCCAAAGTTATTCACGACCCAGGTCATAAGAGCATCAACGTCCTCCTACAAATTCAGGGTATTGAATCAACAAAAATGAAGAAATGCTTACAATTTTGATAATGCATGTTTACCTGAGATAATGTAGTTGGTGAGTTCTCTGACGGCTTATTCACAGCTGAGTTTAGCAAGGTTTGTTGCTGAAGTATTTGGTTCTCAGATTCCATGTCGCAGATTTTCTCGTTAAGCCTTCAAATAGGAAGAACTAACATTTTTGACATAAGAACTGATGAGAAATCCAAAAGAGGAAAAAGACGGAAAAATGGAAACCCATTGATTGACTGATTTAACATTGCATTATTCATATCTACAGGGATAGCAACCATGGCAAGCAAGAAGAAAAGAACCTTTGCATATCCATCTTCATATCGGATATCTTTGACTCTGCCTCCTGAGCTTGCTTCAGTCTTTCTTCACTAATCTTTTTTGTCTCCTCATACTTTTTTTCAGTATCAGCAATTTTCTTTTCCAAAGGATTGACCAAACCCTTCAATTTATGGAAATAGGCAATTACCAATAAAATAGATAGGACCACCATACGGGGATATAAGCATTTTATAACTCTCATAAGTAGATGATGATGAAGATGCAGATGCTGCTGCAACTATCTTACCTTGAGTTTTTCATTTTCACTCGGTACCTTCTGCATCGTCGTATGATCAATGACCAGAATCTCCTTTATAAGAGGGACTCTCTTGGCTAATCTTTTTGCAGCTTCCTGTTCCCTTAAAAGCAACTCTTTGGTTTCCTTGAGTTGAAGTTGTACGTCATTCAAAGCAGTCTGTAGTCTCGCAATTTCTCGATTATTTGACTCTTCTAAATCAGCCTGCAATTATTAGTGAAATGAATAAGAAATTAGAACTCATACAATTTGTATACATCACGCGAATCCTTGCCTGAGAAACTCATTACTGCTTCTCAACAAGTTTCTCTGACTCTAAGCCACAAAGTGACAAGATTTGCAAGTCCCGGAACAAAGCAATTCAATAACTAGCTAGCTATCAAGTAACTTTCCAATAACTAGCCCTCAAGCATATAATTAAGTCCTTTCAGTTGCCTCATGCCAAAAAAATTGCCAATTTACACCAAGGTAATGGGAGGCCTCTTACATTTGTCCAAGGCCTTAATCTTGCATGCATTAGAAACAATACAGCCAAACCTAGTCCTTATACTGTGGAGTAAGACCTCCGACCATACAACAACACGTGTATAGCCTTGCTCTCCACGCAAATGAAACGGCAATTACATTATCTGACCATAATTTCAGCAAATAAAATCTAAAGTTAAAAGCTATACTATAGTTGACAGAGATCTTAAGTATACAATGCCATGGAACTTACTCTCATGCGTTTCTCCACTTGCAGACTCCACGCAAGTTCTTCCACTTGCTTTTCTAGCTCATATTTGGCAGCTTGAAGAGCTCCAATTTCCCTCGCAGCCTGCACAGATGCAGGGAAAGAACCTATGACTAAATTGAAAAGAAGAGGAACGGTCTCCAAATTTTTAAGAAAGACCACACAACTGGAAAAGAAACATAGGCTAGGAATGCACGGCAACTTCAGCTGCTTATCAAAATTTCCACCTTGAAAATGAGTCCAAGAATTTGACAAGTCAACCATACAATGGTGGTAGTTAAGCAAGCAATTCATCAGGTTATTATTTTGGCTCACTTTTCATCAGCCCAAATGATCTATTTTCTTCATAAATATCACTACACTATCCAAACATTTGCGACAATGACTCTGAAAAAAAGAATGAGATTATATTAAAGTATTTGTTAGAATATTTGTATATTAAACTGCGTCTTCGCATAATAGTTTAAGGTTTTAGAATAGTTGGTAATAGTCTTACAAAATCTCAAGTGATATCAGAGTTAGGAGGTATCAAATTTTTCCATACACCATTTGCCTCCCCACTTAAATATGTCACGCCTAGTACTCGTCAAAAAGACCAGACTAAGTGTGAGGGCATCTTTGTCTAATAACTAAAGCTTTTAGAGTTAGTAGTTATCCTACAAAATCTTACATATCTACTCCATACCTGATAGCCCTTCAATCCCAGTTTCTCCAAAGGCCACTCGTGGATGGCAACCTCATCAGAACTTTCCCAACTAACGGATCAGTCCAATAGGCACAGTGATATGGCATAAAAGACAAGTCACAAAAAGATTCAAGATACCTGTGGTCAAGAACCTCATGAGCAAGTATCCCAAATCGGTCCACAAATTCAACAAAGGGCCTTCTTGTTAGATATCCATCATGCCTTATCCTACTGGCCTCCACAACACCCTTAAGTGAGACAGTGAGGGAGAAAAAAGGGTCAGAATGAATTAAGAATAGCAGCAGATTGATTTGAGGGAATTGAACTTGTGCACAAAGCAACTGATTCTAGTTAAAGTATTACCCCACAACGCAGTTGCTGTTGAACATTTTTATTCTCAAAAATGGCTGGCTTGAGAAGATTATTTGGCTTCACACATCGTATATAATGTGGCTGGGTAGCACTCAAAGTTTCAAGCAAATTGTGCAATTGTTGCTGCATGAGTCAATAAGGAAGCTATTAGTGAGACAAGAAAACAATGAAATCCACAGCTAAGAGATTGGTCCAAGTTTAGGGATTGTTAATGTTATCATCCCTCTCCTAAAAGAACAAGGAATCGACAAGGCAAAAACACAGCTTGTCCAATCTGCTTTGAGATTAGGGCACGATGGAAAGAGGACTGTCCAGGACACTGGCTTTCTTTCTCAACTGAAACAGAGGAAGCTTAAAAGCAACACTGTCAATGGAAGGTGGAGCTAATGCCCACAGAAAACCGATTTTTCCACTCTTTCCTCAACCATTGTTTGAACATAGTTTCAGATTCTCAGATGCAGCTTCTATTCTGGTAAAAGCTAAAGATGAGATTTACTTGTTGCTTTTTAAGCACTCTAGAGCTTTGCCACCCGACCTGCGTGAGACTCATTAGACATTTTGCATATAATTTACAACTTCGTTAGATTTTACAACTGTACAATTTGGTAAGACCTCAGTGATCCTAGACAAAAATGCGAGTTTAACTGCTGCATGGGTTAAGGAGTGCACTTGTCTCTTGATACTGAATGAATTTGTTCAACCTTCGTTTCCACAAAGTGATTTCACAGTAGAATGACCTGGGCTACGAATGGGTTGCACACCAACATCGGAACAGATGTTTCTACAACTCCAGGTAGCTAATATTAGAGTTAAGTTGTTCATCCTTATAGTAAACATAAGCTGAACTAACATGGGGAAGAAGATTCCTCCTTGTGCCGTGTACAAGCAGTAATGCCACACTTCACAAGATGGTCATCAGACTCATTGCTTGTGGAGATGCATCGTTCAAACTTCTCAAGAAAAGCAAGCAATTAGAAAAGAAGTTATCCCCCGAAGATTCATCTTAATCCAATATAGCAAATGAAATGAGCATGAAGTTAAAATTTATTTGAGACGAGCCTTGCTTATGTAGTTGCCCTAGTCAAGAACATATGCCGATGCTCTCACCTTTTCCACAAGATCTAGAACATCTAGTTTGTCAGCAAAATTGATGTACTTCCAACCAATTTCTTCAGTGTGCTCTTCTTGCTCCATTTTTAAAATATGCTGGAAAAAGATGTGAAAGCATCAATAATCTGCTCAATGACAAATAAAGACACCAGCTGAAAGAAATGAGGAGGGATAAGAGAGAAAGCAAAGAGGAAACATGTGAAGAAAACCTGGTTGAAGGATTGATGAAATTTCTCGCTTGTCAAATTTGGGCATAATTGCTTAAAGCTGCAAGTCAGATATATACCCTCCAAAGTTAGCTCCACAGAGTGGAATTCGTCATAAAGTTATATATGATCCAAAAGAACTACGACATGACGTCTTAGCAAATGTCTAGAAGATGAGGCTTTCAAACAACCAAATGTATGGTAAACAACATAATATCCAAATTAAAATGGCATCTTCAATTATAAGGACCTTTCTTTCTCGAAGTTCTCGAGCCCATTTATATCGAGCACCCCAATCAAGGGCTTGGCATTAGGATCTTGACCAATTGAACTATTGATTTTCTTTACAATCCTGTGAAACAAGGAATATAAATCATCGTCCAGACTTCACTCAATCTCAACAAGCGCCAAATAATAAAAAGACGAAAAGGGAGAATCACTAAATACGAATAATTCACTGAAAACTGAAACAAAAATTTTGCAGTTCATAATCTCAAAGAATGCTTCAGAAACTCACCAGTCAAATAACCTTGAGTACACTAATTTTGCAAGAGCATCTCTTTGGCAAGCTGCAGAATCTGGATCTGCGAACTTTGTTATGGTTTCACCACGAGCTACAAATACATGCTTGCAAAGCGAATCCTCCAGTGCCCTTGTATTACACCTGAAAAGAGCTCACACTTAGGAAGCTGCAAATTTTTTTGCATGAGTACATTTGAAGTGTAGACAGGATAGCATGTCTCACACTCCTTGCATCTGTAAATAAAATGGCTTAAATACATTAGTAGCTCAGCTGCAGTTTTCAAATGAAACCAAGACTTTTCATCCTTGGGCTTTGAGGAGTCTCTGTCTTCTCCCTCCACAAATTCAATGTTTCCGAGGTGAAGAATTGCAGCCACCATTCCAAATATTGTCTCCTGAAAAGACACAGATCAATGAAAAGAGCCAAAGGGGTATGTGCTTTAAAGGATCACTTATGACTTCCCTCGTATACCTGGTCGTCAGCACTTATCCCAACTTTATCCATTGCTCTCCTAGTCGCAATGTATTCCTTCGAATCATCAACACCTTCCAACACAAAACAGTTCGATTGATTCAGATAATGAAATGTTCTTGGGTGTCCTAGCTTGAACCTATGAATAACCTGTGAAACAAAACTGAAGCATGAGAATCTTGTTCTAAGAGCTCTTTAAATTAAAGGAAAGATATCGTTCATTATATCACAAACTTTTTGAGACGCAGAAAGCAAAAAATATTCAGTATGTCCTTAAAGACTACCTATAATACTTTTTCTGAGAAACCCACAAATAAAGTCACTCCTTATCTTACAGCGACAGGAGTATATGGAAAACTACAGTTATTGCATAAAAAAAAAAAAAAAAAAAAAAAAAACAGAAGAAGTGAGAGACGATGTTACGCTTTTTTGTAGAATTGACATTTTAATAGTGCCAAAGAAAGTATGTAGCCCAATAAATTCAATTTAATGAATGATCACAAAAGTGAGATTCTGATTGAAACTGAGATACCCCCCTTTCTAGGGCCAAAATTTCTGCTTTCAGCCATTTGTTATCCCTCATGGTCATAACATCACACTTAGCAAACAAATACCCCAATAAAAAAGGTTAGATGAAAAACGAACCACCTTTAGTACTGATTCCTGAAGGTAATGGCTAAAAGGGAAGCAAAAAACAATCGATGAAGTGAAACAGATAAGAGGGTCTCAGATTAACGCTAAATGTTGTCAAGGACCCTAATATAAATGAAAAATCTACATGGAACTCACAGAGAAGTTAGCCCACATTGAATTCAACAATAAAGATGCTACCCACACCGCTTGGGTGCTCTACAGGATCTGGCCTATGTGGGGAAAAGAGCTTTTGCTTGAACCAAGCATTCAGTGACAAAATCTTGGGTTCAATGATAAGTTCACTCACTGAAAATGGAAATATGCCAACAAAAAGTACATGGCTCATATCAACTTCCTACTGACCAATCTTAATTAATCTCATATTGAAATTGATCCTCACATTGAAACATGAAAAGGGGATAGGCCTACCTATAGGAGATTATATTTTGTTATAAATCTCAATCACAGAACATGATATCTAGTCATGACATGTTGCAGTCAATTAAACCTCCTTTAGAAAGAACAGATCATCCATTATTCTAGTATAATATAGCTTTGTCCCTCTTCATCTCTTCTCACAACTCTTCTCCGAAAGTCATGCATTTTCCATGGCATGTATTTCTTTGGTAGTATAAACATAAGAGGATTAAGCCTTTGGAAATTTAGATCCTCACCTCCTGAGGTGCAGCACAAAGCATATAGAAACAGTGATAGTTTCTCTCACGATCAGAGATCTGACAAACACGTGACCTTTCCAACAAATAAGTTCTGACAGAAGCTCCAGATATCCATCCCTCTTGGTCAAACTGAATCTCCACAAACTTACCAAATCGACTGAAGCCATTAGCAAACAGAGAAGATGAGACCAACTGGATGAGGTAGCAAAGGATCCGAGCATATGAAATAATATTTATGTCCATGCATGAAGATAATCACACCTTGCGTTGTCGTTCCTCATGATCCTGGCATTACCAAATGCTTCTAGTACAGTATTAGACTGCAAGATTGTGGTAGTGTAAGTGTATGTCACGCAAGTCCTGTAATTCTAGAGGTAAAATACTCAAATATCCTTTAGTACACTCAGTTACCATCAAAACTTTCTGCCCAACAATGTTGCCCTCTGCAGCAGCTCTCCCATCCATATTAGCAAGATAATGAATAAGTAGCATTGTGCTCTCAGTTATACCAGCCCTACTTTCACCACTAACCAAGATTGTCTGACTTTTTCCTTCATTGATCATGAGCCTACACAAATCAACAGCATGCCCATTACTAATTAACTAAAAGGTCATATAAAGTCAAAAATTAAGACTAAGCAGTACCTGTATGCAGCATCAGCTACAGCAAAAGGATGTGGGCTTAGCTCCCCAGAAGCTGCCCCTTTATATTGAGCCATCATATTGCTACTGTTGACATGGGGTAATTTTGTAAAAGGGTTTATGGCAATCAGTACATTTCCTGCTTAAGTGTGAAACCATCACAAGATGCATTTAACATTAGCATGCTAAACCATGAGTAAAAATAACAGTATCTTTGGTCGGCACCATCCATAGGTCACATGTATAGGACCAACTGGGGCATTGGTCATGGAATAAAAGATATTTTAGAGGCTCATAAAGGTCCATTTACAGGCCAGGGCCATAAAGGCCTATATGAGATCCTAACAATATCATGGCATGCTCAATTATCTCTTAACCTGTCCATGAAAAGGAGACAACTCACGTATATTTTATTCACATCATATTGTGACCTCAAATTCTGCAGAACTCCCAGCTCATGCAAATAAGCCAGCTTTGTCATATCATCGACTCCACTTGTTGGTGCTTTAGTATTATTAGGGTGTACATCTGAGGCCTTCACAAGGACCTGGGACTCAACAAAAGGAGAAATCCAAAATAGAAAAGCTCAGATGTCAGGAGATTTGATAGAGTAGTTTCGACAATAAGAAGAAATCCAATCTCTGAGCTAAAGTATGCTAGTTGCTAGACATGACAATAACATATGAAGGCAATTTCTTCTGCAGATTATAGAAGGGCTTGTCAAGGTATCTGAAGAAATAAAGAAAACTTCAGAATCGGATTTCTTGTCAATTTCATACCGTCTTGCCCGATGAGCAGAGAACTTTCACCTCTGGTCCTTTAACTTCCACAACTTGACCATCTATCCAAGCCACAGGATCTTCCAGCCAGACAAAAGATCCAACAGTAGCCTGCATATAAGAATAAAATTAGGACCTTCAATAAAATTGGTTTACTGAAGCTTCTATAGATTAAGGCATTGTAGAATCAGCTCCTTGTGTCCCACATCAACACAGAAGAGCTGGTGGAAGGGTAAAAGCATGCAAATTACAGGCCCCAAAAAGAACTCTGGTTAAAGGTAACATCGGAGTATTAATGAACTTAAAGTGCATCCAAAACAGAACAAAGGCAAAATCTAGACTATGATTTACATATGTGCAGTAATTTACGACACACATACTAAATGAAAAATCACAACAGTAAGAAGCAGGAGAGGCAGGAAAGGACATGAGGAGTTATGTTTTTTTTGGTAAAGGACATGAGGAGTTATGTTATGATTCAGAGAAACGAAAAAGGAATCAATTATTACTGGATGGAATGTGCATTTCAAGAAAGGGCTAACTTTGTAAAATACCACTCTAAACTGAAAAAAACGTTGAACAAAAGTACCAAACAAGAAAGAAAACCAGGTTTGTTGTGTTTGGAAGAACTATTTCCTTGAAAGTTGAACTTTGCTTGCAGTACAAGGCAGGATCCTCTACTTGCATCTACATTTGAACCAGACAAAGAGGCCCGCATTCAAGCACTTGCAAAGTATCAGCCCTTCCCACTATGCCTCAATCAGGATGTATTTACACAATTTAAGTAAAAGATACTAAAGATTCAAATGCTTCATGCTAAAACCAAATTTCTTCAATTGAGCAAACTTTCAAGAGAAAGCCGCTTAAGCGAAAATTATCTAATGCGGCAATAAGGCTAGGAATGCTTCAAGGACAGGGTGCTCAGCAGGTTCAGCACCAACATGCACGCAAAATGACTGCAGCAGCAGAGATGAGACTACTTCATTGGATAGTAAACAAGCACACCCTTAGGGTGGGTTTGTTCCAAGGAAAACTTCACGATAAAAGGAGAATGCTTTCCATGGAAATCATTTTAAAAAAGAATGCTTTTCCCCTTTTTCCTTATTTTAAGCACGGATGTCATTCCCAGCAAATCAAATGCGTGAAAGTCCGGAGAACTAATTTGCGGAAAATTCTGTCACTCAAACAAATACACCCTTAAAATCAGTTCCGATGGAGGTACCATTACCATCCTAATGTATTCTAGTCAATTTTAGTCTTTCTCACCCAAAACACTATCATCATCATCACCATACCGAAGCACCACATTTAGATTTTGCAAGCTACTACAATGCAGAATGGCACATTCCCAAAAAAACAGAGAAAATAGGATGCAATGAGCAGTCACATTCGACGAAAGATTCAGCTAGCTACATAGATCACTCCACAGACTGAAGAAATAAGTCCACAGACGCTCGTACCATTTTGACCGAGCACGATCTATTCAGAAACTCCTCTCTCCTCTGTATCTGCGTCCAATCCTCCAAAAAAGATCGTCCAACTGGCCACCAGTAAACTTCGACTTCTCCATCCTCGCAGTCGCTTTCGATTCACTCCTCCAAGCAGAAACTCCCCAGAAGAACAAACCCCAAATAACATTCACTTTACAAGATGAAAAGCTTCAAGCTCTTCCTTCTCTTCATCCTGCTCCTTCCCTCCTGCCTCTTTGTGCTTTCTGTCAAAGTCAACACTCGGAAGTTTCGGTAATTATGGCAAGCTTGTCATTAAGGTTTTGATTTAGAAGGCTGATAGAAAAACTTGTCAAGGTTAAGGTTTTATATCCTCAAACGTCGGTACACGTGGGTTATTGCCGCACTCCACGGGACAACTCAAAGTCAACACTAAATTAAGACTCAACTTTTGAGGATCTAGATTAACACTGAGCTATTCTTTAACCCGTGCTATACCAAGACTCACCATTTTATCATGTGACGTAGATATGGTCAACTTCCCAGGCGATCACCCACCTTGAGAGTACTCCTACCTGGACATACTTAACTTTAAATTTACAAAGTTAAGCATTGTCATTATGTCAAAATGATACTTTTGTGAGTTAATTCCAGTTTTCAATATATAAGAAACACTCTCCCAGTTTTCAATATATAAGAAACACTCTCCCTTGTTTATTGCACAATTCGATTCATCCCTGCTCCCTTGCCATCTTGGAAGTGTGCTAGGAGTTGCTCATTGTTGAGGCCCTTCGGCTGCATTGACCACTCTTTGTCCTCGTTGGACCGGGTCGTTACAATCAACATGGAACTTACTAATTACATCGAATTATACATCGCTTTGTCCATGGTCATATCTAATTTCCAGAAACTATACTCATGTAGTAGTATATCTTACATTACAAAAATGTTGTACATTTTGAAATTCAAAATGGAAAAAAAATGATAGTATTACTATCAAGTCAAATTGGATTGTTGTATGGTACATAATTAATTTGGATGAATCGATTGAAGCTAGATTCAATCAACCAAACAATCGTACTATATGTCGACCCAACTTGAAACCAGCTTGGCATTTTCGAAATAAAAATAGTGTAGGCAAATGCAATTAAATTAAAGATTAATACATGAAAAACCTAAATTTGGTACACTTATGGCAAATCTGTGAAGCATAGTTTGTGAATGAATCTCTCAAGAAAAAAGTATAGACTAAAAGTCTAGTTTGCACATGAAGGAGAGTATTGAAATACCTAATCCCACAAGATTTCACGAGATATATATGCCATTTGAACGTCAAATTGGGAAATGGAAAAGCATATATTATCTTTCAAGTAAATTCACACATTAGCCACATTAGGAGACAAAAGTCCCCTTCACATCGTATGGGACACGTGAAAATGATGTAGGAATAAAGGGTGCTGCTCCAATCAATAGTAGTTGAACCAAGAATATTGTTACATTTTAGCCGAGCAGATAAAGATATTTTCTCAGCTATATCCATTTTAGAGCTCGACGATGTCCCCTTATTGATGTGAAGATTTTGATAGTAAAATCTAGGGATTTATTTGACCGGGAAAAAAAAAATCTAGTGATTTAAGTCGACACAATTCATATGTAGAATTCGTCTCACTATCTCACTATCATAAGAGCTTGCAATCATGTCTCTCTCGCACGCGCGGGAGCAGAAAGACACACTCACTTATGCTTCCTTTATTATGGTAAACTTGGCCAATCATTGTACCATAATTATTTTACGTTCTTGCGGCGCTCCTTTAGAAATGAGACCACATTTCTTCGCCACATTATTTGAAATCACGGTGGATGCCGATGAGAAGAACCCGGGATGAACGTTATGCTGAGCTGTTCTTGTGCAAAAATTGGAAGGCTGGATTTTTAAGAAGCTCCTCTGGAGGCTCCACGTCTTCGAAATCCTTTGCTTGGAGCGAATCGGAAAGTTCATCGACCGAGAAAGGAATGCTGCATTTAGATTACCCGTCAATGGCTTGTCGAGAAAGCAGAAAATAAAAAGAATCAGCACTCTTGAAGAAGGCATGTACTCTATGTTCTCAAGAATTGTTTCTTAAACTTCTGGTGATGAGAGTACACTGTGCTGAAGTCAATCTCACCTAAGATTCTTCACGCAACAAAAACCTTACGGCACCGTTGGAATCTTCTACCCCCATTGTCACACCCCGATTCACAAGAAGAAGGGTATGACACGGCCGTCGTTTTTACCAAAGGACGCAGCCTCAATGTAACCAAAATTCAACCCAATATCAACATATATATATATATATATATTTGACAAAAAGGGGCACTTGGTTACAAAATCTATATCAGAGTATATCTATAATCCACAAAAAAATCAAAACACAAACCTTCTACAAGGACTAACTTATAAACCCATTAACTATGCACAAGTCATACCAAAAAGTTCCACCACAAAAGTCCTCCCCGAGTGAACGCTCACGCCTACTTGCGACTCGCTAAAGAGCCTGAAAAACAAGTATAAGAAAAGAGTGAGCTACGACGGCTCAGTGAGTAACACATTTCTTTTAAGCGGATCTAGAAATCACTATGCACATTTAAAACATAACTCAAATACATAATCATAACTCAAATACCAAAATACCAATGGTCCAATCCATTAGTCAATCTCGTAAAACATGCATCAATGGTCTATTCCATTGATTAATCTCATCAAATCATATTGATGGTCCACTCCATCGACCAAACTCAAATCACACATCAATGGTCCATTCCATTGACCAATTCATGCTCAAATGTCTAACCATGGTCACGCGTAACGCCCGTGACAAGACGACCAAGATTCCCCCCTTGGCAAGGTCTCCACATATTATTAGCCGGTGGCTTGGCCCACAAGAATATCCTAGAATAGTATGCGCATACCCACACCCCTCACAGCGATATTGAGCACCAATCACCAATTACAATATCCAGTAATCCAACATCAGAAAGAGAATCATACCACAACTCCGAATTTGATATATATAAATATCAAAGCATTTTCTACAACATTTCAAGATTCTTTCACAAAGAATTTCACAAATCCCTTTTTCACACAACCATTCAAATCAACGTCAAAATATAATTCCTTTCGAACAACAAAAATGTCAGCAATAGCTCGATCCTGTTTTATGCAACAAAACATGCTTTTTATCAACTCATAGAGTATTTAATCCACCATGTTTCTCAAAACATGAGTTTAAAATACAAAGAAGAAATAGTGTCACTCACCTGGGAAAAGCCAAAAATCAACTACGACGCTCACACGAATCGACGCATTCGGATTCCTAACAATTAACGGAAAAATATCAAAAAGTCGAGTAAAAATGATATTTTTATAACGACTCGCCTACACTAGGCCCATTAGTTGATAAACGACACCTACGCGCCCCAAAAGTTCACAATTTAGCATAAACCCATCATTTTCAGCTAGGCGCGGCCCATGCGCCAACTTCGTCACGCCATAACTTCCTCCACAAAATTTCGTTTTAAGCCGTCTTATAGTCTTTAGAAAGCTCTCTTAACGTACAACAACAACCCTAACTCAGCCGCTCCAAAACAGTACCGGAAATAACAAAAAAAAGAGACTCGAAGCCACTGTTCGCTACAGTATTAGATTGCGCCTCCAACTTCAAAATTCTGTTCCGAACAAATCGCAAGCTCAAATCACGATCCGAAAGATGCTATAGCTTCACACCATCCCAAAGTACCATTTCTAAAAAAATTTACAGCTTAACGACTCAAAAATTGGGCTTTGCCACACAAATACCCAAGAAATCCGAATTTCGAGCCCTAATTGCGGCAATTGCTTTAAGCAAGTGATTAAAGGCTTCAATTTCTTACCGGCCTTGCAAAATACACTTGAGTCGGCTTGATGAGGTGTCCGGGTCACGAGCGCGCCAAATTTTTTCTCTTTTTCCCTTTTTCCTTTCTCTTCTTTCTCTCTTCTCCCCTGTTTTGCGTTTCCCCTGCTTCTGCCGATATTCTTCTCTTTCTCTCCCTCTTTCTCTCTTTTTAAACTCAGCCGAGCTTCTTCCACTTTCCTTCAGCCTCCCTTTTTTGACTTTTCAACCTTTTCTTTTTCTCTTCTTGTATTTTATTTTCTTACTTTAAAGCCCATATATTACACCCATTCTGGAAATTACCTGTACGACACCAGGTTATTCTTGGATTTGGATAAAGAGCTATAACAGGCAAGGCAACTTGAAAATATAACCCATGGCAATGATACATACTTCAGGAGGCACGCTTTTGGTGTCGTAGGTATCATCCCGGTAATTTACGTATATTCTGCGCAGCTGCAGTACACTCAGCAACTGAACAGGCAGCGAACCAAGAGAATTTAAGACACAGATCGAGTGAGAGTGTGCGCTATCTATTGGAAAAAGCCCGCAAAGAAGACGAGGAACTTGAGCGAGAGACACAAGTAGTTTTCCAGGTTAGGCCATTCAAATATCAGCTCTATTCAAGGCAAAACAAAGTTCTTCCAGCTATTTGACATAAATTCGCCTTAGTAAGTCGCGGGACAAAGGCGCACAGGAGGGGAGTGGAGAGAGAGCGAGAGAGAGAGTTACCGGGCATAGATTGATGATTTTATCATGAGAGATCCTATACTTCGGACTGCAATCCTGTGCGTAGAGTTGCATTGTGCGCAAGTTAGATGAGAAAGTGGCAGATTAGCACTCCAAAGATTAGCGTGATTACTGAATAGTAGCGACATCTAGATAACAGAGTTAGAGCCAATCCATTGATGACAAGATTAGAAAATCCCCTCACCACTTCATTAACAGTTATTTCATCTCTCGACAAGAATGGCAAGTACATATGCATAAACTGGTAACGGACAGCCAAACAATAGATGTTATGTCAGTTTTGCAGACTCAACAGAAAGGGAAGTCTAAGTATGATCTAGACATTTTGTCACTAGGAATCTTTTATTCAAAACCAGTAACGCAGCAAGCATGCCTTCACCACAAAAAGTAACACAACCCAAAAGGAAAGACAATAACATGGATCATGGAAAAGATATGTTCTTCAAAGAGATTGAAACTTACCAAGAATGCAACAGCCTGTCTGATGTGTTCAAGTTTTTCCCAGGCAGGCTCACGGGACGAGCCTGCATACTGCACTATCAAATTGTAATTAGTGAGTTTACACAGAAGGAAAACTCTGCAGACAGGTCAATTTGATAGCTTTAATGAATAAAAAGAAACAAGAACAGAGCAGCAACAATTGTACGGAAAAAGTAAAAGATGTTGGTACACATTTACCTCTTTCTTTGCTTGGCAGCACCAAAACTCCAACTTAGCTAATCCAGCTTTAAGATAGTGCCCATTGCGCCAAGTACAGCAGTCCCGGCGTAGAAGAAGACTGAAATTTCATTGTCCAAGTACACTGATCAACACCCCTGGATCCCCCAATATTTCAGTGGAAACAAACAAAAATAGAAAAAGTTTACCTATTGAATAGCTGCGCGTTTGTATATGAAAGTGTCTGAGAGAAAATCTTTTGAACCAGAATTGGATGCACCTAAAAAGCAATTAAATATAAGTTTACAAAAAATGCACCAAACTTCATGTGGCAGAGATAGTAAATGGGACATGAAGTGACATACAAAATTTTCTTTCAGAGTAGGGAGAAGATCGTTCAAGCAGTCAATGATGCTCTGAGAATCCTTGTCGAAGAATGTTCCAGTTCTCGGTGTCTAAAGTGCAGCATGAATATGTCAGTAATGGTTAAATTATAAATTAGGATACAAGAAACATACTTGAAAAATATATATCTGTGGCAAGAAACACATGTGAAATATATTTATCTATCTATCTCTGAAAACAATGAAAAGCGTTGCAAAAGAAAAGGAAAAAGCTAAAAAATATTCTTGGCCACCAGAGGACTCATGGCAGCCAGTTTAGGATTCCAATGCCTACAATGCTCAGCAATTCACCGAGCTCTCTTAGGAAAAAGAGAGTCACATACACAAAAAAACAATTTTTTGTGAAAATAAATAAGGGGAAAAAATTCCTGTGAAGCATAGTTTTTGAATGAATCTCTCTCTTCCAATTTCGTGAGCAAATCTGGCTAAAGGCCTAAATGCTATGAATCAGTGGAATCACCTACAAAATACCAGACTGCTTCCAACTCTGCACTCCACCACAGAAACACTGAACTAGTGAGTTGATATTCCGTGGTGATATGCGTTTTAGTCATTCCAACTCAGAATATGATAAAATTCTTTCAAGCAATTGTATAATCAAACTACATGCGAAAGGGTATGACAGTTGTAAAGGGTATGACAGTTGTAGTCTTCTTTTATAAGTGCAATATAGTAAAAGAGTATAATACTATCCATTCTCATCTACAGCAATCTTCAACTTGCTGCATTGCCTGATAATTAGTTTTTTTCATCTCTTCCTCATCCGAATAAAACGGAAGAGGAATTACATTTTAATGAAGAGAGACCGGTGAAGAATTCTTTGCTGTCACAATAAAACTTGGTCATAAGTGCAATATATGAACGGGCAAGGATCATCTTTTTACACAGAGTAAAAAACTGCGAAGCAGTCAATTATTTATGCAGGGAATAACTTTAGTAAAGCAAGCATAACAACAAAGGAAGCCAGGCAGCACCATGTAAAGACTATAGAAGGCTGCCTTGCCTTAAATAAAATTTACATTGGAACAGGGAAGTCATTTGGATGTACCTGGATACAAAAGGAAACCAAAGATCCAAGGTCTTCCTTCAAGTTGTCTCTAATTATTCCGCAAATTTTCTCCATGCGATCTTTGAGCCGTTGCTTAAAAAGCAAAGTTGGGTATTTCGCCTTGACTTAGGGAAATCCCTGAGCATAAAATGTCCAATTTTTCAGAATACATGGAGATTTGAGAAAATATGCATCGCAAGCTATATATACTACTTCAAAAATCAATCAGTAAATGGAGTGTTTGAAATCTTCCACGTACAATCTTCACATGTGGGGTTGAACCACTGGATCCAGCGGCCTTCAGACTTTGTTGGAGCAACGACGATAGTGTGGATGTATTTGATAACCAATAAGCCATATGATCACTGCTATCTTCACTCTGCCAGTTAAAAATCAAAAAGAAAAAAAGAAACACATTGTCAAACAGCTTCTCATTATTTCTTTCTTTCATAGCGGGTTTCCATCAATTTATACATCAACCTGCTTACAATTTTTTTATTTTGCCAGAACTCTCTATGATTTAAACTGTGTAGTGTCAAACCAAATTTAGATTTCTATGGCAAATGACAGTATAAATTTAGATTGATATAGGGCCTAAATTATATCTTTTTCTGCACTTTGTATATATGTATACATATGTACATCGATGGTAGCAGTTTAAATTTAAAAGTTGACTTAAAGAATAAGAAACAACACTCAATAAAACAATCAAGAAACAAGTCTATGAAAATCAATGGAATTGGTGAAGATGGCATTGAATGAAGCTAGCAGAGTACTAATTGCATCTTCTTGTAAACAGGTAGGGTACGCATCAGATGTAACTTCCAATGTAACCAGATGAAGTAGTGTTTCTATGACATTTTCAAAGTACATTAGGCAGGCTCGGATAGACACTATCGTGCTATCTCGATTGCCATGGGATTCTCATTACCGAGACCCATTTGGATTACCTTAATTGCAGAATCAATCGCCTGAATGAGTTGATCAAATACACTAGTCCTTTCAGCTTCAAAGGACTTCCAGTGGAAAAGACATTTATAAATCGTAAATGCTGCTATAGGCTTCCCATGGCTGAAGCCAATATTCTTCTTCACGACACAGTTAATAAGAGCATCAGGGTTCTCCTACATATTCAAGATATTGGATCAGCCAAAATGAAACACGGGCTTACCATGAAAAGAGGAAATGTAAGAAAAGGCACGACCTGATTTATTTAGGTACATACCTGTTGGGGTTCAGGTGTTGCACTCGGGGGTTTCTACTTATAAAGATTTTGAAAAACAGATAGACAAAGTTAGATGATAACCTTTGCATATCTTTCTTCATCTTAATTATTTTTGATTCTGCATCCAGAGCTTGCTTCGGTATTTCTTTACTAATCCTTTTTGTCACCTCATACTTTTTCTCTAACCCTAATTCTCACATGTATCCTCAAATTAATTGATATTGTAATTTACTATTTTTAGGGGCGTTTACCTAACGCTAAACGTGAGAGGGACTGGCCGCCTCCTCTATTGAGCTCAGTGATCCTTACCTAAGGGGCGTTTACCTAATAGAGGAGAAGGATACTTGGCATGGAACATTGTGTTTCCGCTTCCGCTTCAAGAACAATGGATCCCAAAACATGTGCGTTAATCTTTCTACTCAATTATGCATGTTCTTGTTCTAGTTATGGAGATCTTGGGATTACGCAATTTGCATCCAACATGTGGTATCAGGGCCTCCATAACCTTATAACTTGAATGCAATTGATTTTGCCCTAATTTTGTACGGATTAGCTCTAATTAGTATGGATCTTGCCCTAATTTGTGATTTTCGAGACTTTTTGTTCAATAAAAATTAAATTAAATCACAAATTTGGATTGGGGGAGATGAGACGAGCAAGAGGGTTGGCGGCGCATTGCCGGGGGATGCTGCACACGCCCCCACGCGCGGCCACGCGCCACCTGGGCGTCGAATGCGTGCCGCGTGTGAGTTCCACGTGCCGCGCACTCAGGCGGTGCGTGTGAACGCGTGGAGCCTCCGTTCGGCGCGTGGCTGGCGGTGTTGGACTCGTATAGTGATTTCCTATCTCGTGGCATATTTATTTTATATGTTTGATGCTTTTATGGATGTGAAATTACATATGAAACCCTAAATACGTGTATTTTTAGTGTATTTTTGCGTATTTTTCTTATATTTTCTGTGATTTTGGAAATATAAGTGTTGGGTTATAGGTATATTATCACATAATCATTATAAATGTGTGATTCATCAATAAAAATCAAACTTTATTGTGAACTGAAGCTGGCTTAATGAGATACAATTATTATGAGATAGTAATTGAATATATCTTGAGCTGATGAGAAACAGTAAAGGTTATGAAACTTTTGTTGCTCAAGTATACTCCTTGACATGCTGGTAACTTTTGAATGATGGACGTCTTAAGAAGCCGTGACCAAACTGATTGTACTGATTAACACGTCTGCTGAATATTGGTAATGTATGTTAGTAAAGTTATTGCATATTGTACCTAAACTCATATGGTCACTGGTTAATGTCTATCGAGTTAAATATTTTTTATGGTAAGGGAGTATGGTAATATTTATGCAGAGCAATAGTATCTACTGTTAAATTTTAGATATTTTGTTCTCTGGTTTGACTCAATTAATAGGCCACTGGTTGATTACAATGATAATTTGTTACTTAAAAATTGGCTAATAAATCAGTTGTTGGCCATTGAGTCATGTTTTGCTGTATGAAACTCATGAGCAATAGTTGATTAGTTATCAAGCTTGTCAATCTGGAGTACCTTGTATTGCTATTGATATTAACTTGTGAGAGATCATTTGGATCGGCATTCTTTTAATGTTGTTCTAGTAATAAAAATCGGGGTGCACAAGAGATGCTTAGTTCTATGTTATGAGAATTTTCTTGTGTTGCTGTGATCGGCGATCTCATTGGAATCTGTCTTTCAGGTTAGCATTATATATATAATATATATCTTGTATTTATATATATGTATAAATAAAGATTTTATTAATGAATAAAGCAATGTAATTAGCATGATATGTGATTTTGGTGATATAATGCCCCTATCACTAAAGTTAAAATCACATGTATATGGTGTATGTGAGTAGTAAAGTTTATATCCCTGGTATGAGAGAGTTTCAAGGATTCAATTGAGTAGTGACCGCCAAAGTGGCACGCTTGATTGGGTTTGAGAAATTTCGGTCTCGTATGCTGATTGGGATGTCTCCTGATCTAATGTGTAGTCATACTCCCAAAGGAGGTGATTGTGTATTAGTTCATGGAGGGATACATGATAGTGTGGTGGAGGAGTGACTGATTCTAGTGATTCATATGCCCAAAGGTGATGAATTCACGAAGAATCTCATAACCGCTATCATGTGGGGAGTGTACAACTGCATGTCATGTATTCTGCCCAAAGGTGATTATATGATTATGCGTGTAACTCTCTAGATGTGTACTTGTACGTCAAGTTACACGGTACTCACATGATGCTAATTATATATATTGTTTGATTTTTAGTCACATTTTCTATAATTAATAACTTCATTATTATTGAGGTTTTTATTGCTTCAAATTTTAAGTTGTGGACATATGATTTGTTGCTTGAGAAAAGAGCAATTGAATTTGCTTACTGTCCATGAAGCGTTCCATTCTGGAACACTTGAAAAGAGGTTTGCTTACGGACTGCACTGTTATAAGATGATTGAAGCCTTAGTTGATTGAAATTATGTCTTGTCTGATATTGAAATTAGGACATATCTGCAAATATTGTGTTTTAGTCCTAATGACATATACAGCTTGTATATGGTTAAAAAGTTATTTCCAAAAGTTTTCTATTTAAGGAAAATGGCCATGATAAAGAATAAACTGGTTAAAAATTAGTCTTGAAGGTTGTCGGGTTTAATAGTAGGCGGTGAGTATTTTGGCAAATATGACAATGCGAAATAGCTTAAAGGGTCATTTGTCAAATACTTGGTAAATTCTGGGTGGTAATTTAATTACTATACCTGAAAATTCTAACAAAAGATTTGGCTAAAGGCATAAAGCACCATAATGAACATGGTGATGAGTATGATTAGTAAGACTAATTTATCCGGTTTTTTTGTGGGCTGATATTATGAAAGCAACTTTTTCACATACAAAATGTGTCTCTTATCAAAGTTGTTTCATAAACTTCTTTTGAGTTATACACTGGACATAGATTACTTGAATCATATTAAATTTAGAGGTGTTATGCAGAAGTGAGATTATCTAATCCAATATTAGATGCGTTGGAATTTAGATTCACTCGGAATTATTTTGTATCTTACCTAGATTGTTCAAAAGGGTATTGATTTTAAGACCTTAGAGAAGATACAAGAATTATGGTATCACATACTGTAAAGTTTCTACAGTTTGACGATGATAGCTGCTCTCAAACTATTAAGGATAATAGTACGATGGAAAATCACTATGTCTTTGTCTTTGCCTAAATAGATAATTGTGATACAAACAATTGTGGAATCTCCTATACCATAGACTAAACTTGATGAGGTTCAAGATACTATTCTTGATATAGTTTATGATGAAATTTTTCAAACCTCTCAAGTATAGAATGAAGTGGTTATAGCTTTACTCATGAGATTTGTTAGGAAAGACGATCGGTTATTCCATTAGACTATATAGTCTATTCATGAGAGCATGACCACAATATCCACTACATGGTTGATTTATCGACATAAATAAATGTTGTTTCTTATCCTCAATTAAGTATGTGATTAGATGCCATAAAATGCGATATACAATCTATGAAACATGTTTGGAAACTTACTGACTTGTCTAAAGATCATAAGTTCATTAGTTGCAAATTGCGTTCAAAACTAAAAAGATTTCAAAGGAAAATTGTGATGTTTAAAACTAAACTTATAGCTAAAGTTTTCACTCTGAAAGAGGGGTGGATAGTTTATAGTGAAGAAATAATTATTTCTTTAAAAATTCTTTCAGTGAATGTGGCATTAATAATTTATTTTGATATTGGAGTTATGTTAAATAGATACAAAATCTATATTGTGCAATTGAATGATTTTGCGGCAGTTTCAAGTAAACTTGTGTGTAAATTAAAATGTCTTATTTATAGTCTTAAGCAAGTTTCCAGACAATATTATTAAAGTTTCATAGTATTGTTATCTTGTTCAATTGGGAACAAAGTAATTCAATATACTGCAAGGTTAGTGAGAGGAAATTTGTTTTTTCTCATACTCTTTGTACATGATATTTTGCTTACAAGTTGTGACCTTGATACATCTTATATCCTTTGTACTGAGATCTGTAAGGATTGTTTTTGCCATATTATATTAGATTTTCTTGGAGGACATTTGCTGATTGTATATTGGAAATATTCAATATACATCATTGCAAGCCAGGAATTGCTCCTGTTGTTAAGGGTGATGGACTGAATCTATCACATTGTCCTTATTTAGATATTGAGAAAATCTAATTAAATGGTGTACCTTGTGTCAGTGCACTTAAAAGTATAATGTATGCTCGAATTTGCACTAGACTAAATATCGTCTTTGTGATGGGACTTCTAGGAAGATATCAGTCAAATCCAAGACGCGATCATTGGATTGCTGCTAAGAAGATTTTAAGGTACTTAAATAAGACAAGATATTATATGCTAATTTACAGACATGTTCAATTCTTGCAGCTAGTAGGGTATTCAAATGTAAACTTTGTTGGTTGTTATGATGACATAAAATCAATAACGGAATACATATTTATGTTAATAGTAAGTGCAGTAAATAAAGTTCTATGTCATGTTCTACTATGTAAGTAGTGTTAGTAACATTCATTTAAGCTGCAAAATCTCATGAAGAAGTTAATTGTTTTAACTTTATGGATAGACCCATATGATTGTATTGAGATAACAAATTTGTAGTATTATTTATTTACTACAGAGGTCTCAAGGGGTCTAAATATATGGTGGTCAAAATTTTTGACCAAAAGCAAACGGTACAGAAATGTGACGTTTTAATATAATATATTTTCACAGATGATGTGATTGCAGATCCACTAACTAAAGGCCTACGCCCGTGTGTATTTGAGTGACATATCGTTAGCATGGGCCTAGGAGCATCATGAGATGCTGTTGTTTAGTGGGAGCTATTTTGGCTTTACTCTGATAAATGTTTCATCTATGTTTGTTACACTTTGTAACGGTTTGATATGTATCAACTTTTGCATTTAATAAAATATTTTTAAATGTATTGTTATTATGTTGAATACATATTGATAAAGTCTTAAGGTACTGTATAAACCTTGAGTGAAAGCTAGGGGCATCTGGTTATTAGCCTTGTGCATATGTCTTGTGATACATAAAGAAATGTTAACCATAAGGACAAGACATATGTGGGTTTATTGGAATCATAAAGCATTCTCTAGTGGCAGAAGTTTTTGTGACACCTAAAGTAAGAGAATGGTGACTGGCAAATGGGATTTCTCTATGAGAGATGTTATTCATTTGATACACTACCATATTGAATCCATATCAATAAAGTTGAGAGCATCCATGACCATGGAAGGCTCTATGTGTATATATGCAATTACCGCAATAATTCGGTGTTTAAGACTTTATGGGATAAGATTGACTATTAAGAATTATCTCTGGACCAAATGTGCGCACATACAGTATGATTTTAATTAATATAGTCTAAGTGGGAAAATGTAAGAGTTTTCCTAATGTGGACTAAATTAATTGATATTGTAATTCATTGTTTTTACGGTTACCGTAAAACATGGTTGGTCTAAGATGAGATAGAAGGTTTCTTAATTAATCTAATATGGGCTGGTAGTGTGGGCCGAGTTGAGCCCTAATTCTCACATGTATCCTCACCTAACCTGCTACATGTGAGGGATTGAGCTGATATGGAAACTCTATAAATAGTGTTTCTTCAAGTTTCTCCTCTAACCCTAATTCTCACATGTTCTTGTTCTAGTTATGGGGATCTTGTTTACCTAAACAAAAAGCTAAACGTGAAACGGGACCGCCATTGAGCTCATAAGTAGATAATGGAGGGCAATTATCTTACCTTGGAGAAGGACTTGCGATCAATGGGAACATTGTGTTTCCGCTTCTTGCAGCTTCAAGAACAATTTAAGTTGTATCCCAAAGTAGAGGTGCGTTAATCTTTTCTTTGATTCTTCAAATTATGCAAAATTTTCTTGTTCTAGTTATTTGGAGATCTTGGGATTTTCATGTCTTTGGTTTGCTATAAATGATTAGTCGTAAGCCATTTAACTTGAAGAAAGGGAACATTTTCCGAAAATGTATTTCTGGGAATTTTTTTTTCTTTATCATGAAGTTTTCCCTGAAATAAATGTCCTTATTTTTGATGGCTTGGATGGCATAGACTTATTTTTGGCGGCTTGGATAGCATGGAACTTACTCTGAAAAAAAAATTATTATGCATAGAATGGCATGGAACTTACTCTCATGCGTTTCTCCTCTTTTAATCTCTGCGAAAGTTCTTCCACTTGCTTTTCTAGCTTATTTTTGGCGGCTTGAAGAGCTCCAGTTTCCCTAGCAGCCTGTGTAAATGCAAGGAAAGAGCCTATTACTAAATTTGAAAAAAGGGGCGTAGTCTCCAAATTTTTCAGAAAGATCACAGAACTGGAAAAGTAATATAGGCAAGGAATGCACGGCAACTTCAACTGCTTATCGAAATTTCCACCTTGAAAATGAGTACAAGAATTTGACAAGTCAAACGTACAACGGTGATAGTAGAACAAGCAAGTCACAAGGTCATTTTTTGGCACACTTTTCACTAGCCCTGATGATTTATTTTCCTTCACAAATAGCACCATTCTATTCACGCCTGCCTGTCTCCTTCATCCAACTTCGAAAATCAGATTTTCCTACTAATTTAATGTACCTTTTTTCCTGAAAAATTGCACTTGCCACACTGCATCGGTATTCTATTTGTGGGCAATTGGAAAGGAATGAATTGATATCATGACTTATACAACAGATACTATAATCAAACGAACTAGTCTAACTGAAGTTCCACTAACAATATACCAAGCGATCAGAAAAAAGGTCATAAGATGAAAATAAACAAATCACCATCTTAAGCTTCCGCAGTTCTCTACGAGCAACTCTCCCTCTCCATGCACACTGAGCTGTAGTTGCTGCTTTCTTAGTATAAAAATATTGGACCCATTCCAAGTATTTGCAACAATAACTCTGGAAAAAAAACACAGAGAGAGAGAGAGAGAGAGAGAGAGAGAGAGAGAGAGAGAGAGAGAGAGAGAGAGATTACTCCAAAGTGATATCAAACAGAAAAGATGTATGGCATACTATAAAGATCAGTATGTTAAGCAAAAAAATGATATATTATTATGCAAAGCCTTTTACAAGGAAAACAGATGACATGAACATTCGCAAAGAGAGAAATTGCTTCGAACTCCTTAGATTGCAAACCACTCTGGATGAAAAATGGACACCTACCTGAATAATGATAGCAGCTTTGATTTGCTTTCTTTGAAAGTGTTAAATCTGGAAACTGTTACCGAGGTTAGGGAGACTTATAGTGATTATAGCTCTTGATCTATCATGAATACGACTCCGAGTTCTTCACGAAACTTTTACCTCTAGTTTTTATCTATAACATATCAAAATTTCAGAATTTTCTGAGTTCATTTAAGGGTTATATCGAATTTGTTATTAAAACTGTGCAATAGTGATGCTTGAAGTTTTATGGCTGTGATGCATGGACCATTGCGATTTATACGAAATTTTTTTGACTTGGTGTTCTTCATAAAACATTTTTCTCTAGATCTTTTTTATAAAATTTTAAATTCTTAGAATTTATTAAGATCATTTACTAATTTTTCCAGAATTTCAATTAGAGGAGTGCATTCTGTTTTATCCAAAAACTGTTTAATCTCAAGAACAATTGAATTGCTCTATGAGTTGTGATGCCTTGGGTCGTCATTTATACAACGGATGCGGTGACATTTAGAATATCATATGACATCAAAAATGAAATTGATGAGGCTTTGTAAACTCATTGAAACTTATGATTGTATTGCATCAAATGTTATTTTCAAAGTGAGACATATATGTATATATTGTGATGTTGATGATACCGTCGGACGGCTGAGTTGACGATTCCCCGGGAGTGTCGGGATGTCCGGAGGTGTGTGTCGGATGCCCGAAGTGTGTGCCGGATGTTCTCGGGAGTTTCGAGATGCCCGGAGGTGTGTGCCGAATGTCCGAAGGTGTGTGCTGGAGGCCTCGTGATGCCAGTTGGAGCGCAAAATGCCCGGAGGTGTGTGCCGGAGGTCTCGCGATGCCAGGTTGGGTGCGAGAGTCAGGAGGGATGCAAATACTGGTCCCTGGGAAAAATGAGATCTTTTTGAATATCAAAATGGGAAATGAATCATGCGCATGTGTGTGCATATGGCATGGTGCATAAATTGTCTATGAATTGAGTTGGTTTTATTTGGCATTGAAAATGTGGTCATTAAGGCATTGAATGGATCTTATGGAGATATATGCATGATTGCATAGATGATATGTGCATTTCACATGAAATCTTGGTTGTCTTGCTTGTTGCATTGTGTAGTTTGATGGATCTTTTACTGTTGAGTGGTTGTACTCACCCCTTTTGGGGACTAACATTTCAGACTAGGAGATATGTCTCTGTTGCCAGTCACCCTCGGTACTTTCTATGGTATATCGACTGATGTCGAGTGCGAGTGTTCGGAGCATCATTACCTCGAGATACGGGGGTTGGTTTTTGTTCGTGTGCGGGTTCTGGTTTTGTACGAATGTTGGATCACCTGCTGGCCTTGTTATTCAGGAGTTTTTGTCTGTGCATGTTCGCTGTGATGGGGTCAGGCTGGGGATGCTGCCGGCGGCGGCGGCTGACGGACCAGGTTGGGTGTGACTAAGCGCGATGGATGGAGTATGAAGCTTTTTGGAACGCCGACACTGAATGATGGACTGATGTACATGACTGCTGTGGAGTCGGGTACCTTTGGTTATAGCCGAGCTTTGTAAAGCCTTGGCCTTTTGATGTACCGACTCATGATGTCCATCAAGTTATGTAAATAAAAGTGTTCGGCTCTAACTTATATATATATATATATATATATATATATATATATATATATATATATATATGTATGTATAAAGTGTGTAGTTGGTGTGCATTGCATTATTTAGTTGAGTATGGGATAGGGAGATTTTGAATATTCTTCCGCTATATGAACTGTGCTGGGACCGATCTAGATGATATAAATCCCCAGGACTTATGGACCCATCACAATTCTATGATATCAAAGTAATATATTGCTAGGTCAAGTGAAAGGTAAGCGAACTGTGGCAACCTTGACGAATCGGGGGCCAGCGCAGTTCATATAGCGGAAGCATATTCAAAATCTCCCTATCCCATACTCAACTAAATAATGCAATGCACACCAACTACACACTATAAGTTAGAGCCGAACACTTATATTTACATAACTTGATGGACATCATGAGTCGGTACATCAAAAGGCCAAGGCTTTACTAAGCTCGGCTATAACCAAAAGTACCCGACTCCATAGCAGTCATGTACATCGGTCCATCATTTAGTGTCGGCGTTCCAAAAAGCTTCATCTTCCATCCATCGCGCTTAGTCACACCCAACCTGGTTCGTCAGCCAGCGGCGGCGGTAACATCCCCAGCCTGACCCCGTCGCGGCGGACATGCACAGACAAAAACTCCTGAATAACAGGGCCGGTGGGTGATCCAATGTCGTACAAAATTAGAACTTGCACACGAACAAAAACCAACCCTTGTATCTTGGGGTGCTGATGCTCCGAACACTCGAACTCGACATCGGTCGGTATACCATAGAAAGTACCAGGGGTGACTGGCGATAGAGACATATCTCCTAGTTTGAAATGTTAGTCCCCAAAAGGGATGAGTACAACCACTCAGCAGTAAAAGATCCATCAAACTACACAATGCAACAAGCAAGACAACTAAGATTTCATGTGAAATGCACATATCATCTATGCAATCATGCATATATCTCCATAAGATCCATTCAATGCCTTAATGACCACATTTTCAATGCCAAATAGTACCAACTCAATTCATAGACAATTTATGCACCATGCCATATGCACACACATACGCATGATTCATTTCCCATTTTGATATTCAAAAGGATCTCATTTTTCCCAAGGACTAGTATTTGCATCCCTCCTGACTCTCGCACCCAACCTGGCATCGCGAGACCTCCGGCACACACCTCCGGGCATCTCGAAACTCCCAAGGATATCCGGCACACACCTCCAGGCATCCGGCGTGGCTCGATCGACGACGAAGCTAGGCGACGTTGACGGCGGCAGCAGGTGTATGCACGGCGGGGCTGGTCTCCTTCTTCCCCTCACCAATGCTCCCTCACAACTCTCTCTCTTTCTCTCGGTTTCTCACTCGGACTCTCTTCCTCTCTCTCACTTGCTCGCCCGCTCAAACTCTTTTGGTCTCACTCTCTCTTACTTCAACCGAATGCTTTTGGTTTTCTTTAGTTAATTGTTTTGTTTATTTTGCATGCAGGTGACAAGTGTTCTCATGGGAAGGACAAGTGGAAGATGGTTATGGACAAGTGTAAAATGGCATGCATCTTCCTCCCCCTTGTCCGATTCTCTTCTTCTCCCCCCCCCTTCTTTCGGTCTACGGCTTTAGGGTCCCCATGGGCCGCTTGAGCCCAAAAGTTTTGGGGCCAAAAGAAAGTCCAAATAAAAAGGCCCATAAACTTTATAATATAAACCCATAATCTTTGCACCATTATGAAGCATTTCATTATTTTTCTTAAAGAAATAAATTTTGCATTCTCCTAATCCAATTGCTTCATATACAACTGCATAGCCAAAGTTCTTGCATGGAAAAGAATTCGATCAAGTGGCAAGATTTCTTTTCCTTATTTGTCAAATCGCACAATGAAGAGACCTACATGATTCTCAAGTTCGACCCAACTCCTCAAAATTTTATCCTTAAATTTCAGCTTGCATGTTCCTCACATAGGACCGAATTCCATTCCTTCGTAACTAGAAAAATAATATTATTCAGCCATAGTCCAAAGTTTTTCTCTTGTTGCACAGTTGATTAGTCCATTGCTAGACACATCATATCAATCCAATAAACAAATACGAATTTATGCTGAAAAATGATATCAATGCCACATTCCGACGATACTCCCGTCGATTGATCATGACTGTCACCTATTCGAGGATCCCCGTCAACATTTTATGTAATCAATCATACTAGACACTGGCTCAAATTTGCACCCGCTCAGTATTTTGATAAGCACAGCGTAGGAAAATGCAATTAAATTAAGACCTTCGCCACGTCGCGAAGAGATACGCGAAAAAGAGAAAGAAAAAAGAATAGTCCACGTCCTTATAGTATGACTGTCAAAAGTCTCAGCTTTCAAGCTGCATGGTGCTTAGTTGGGCTCGGCACTGTTGGGTCTTCTTAGAATATGCTAGTGTGACAATGCAAAAACCATTATTATCTTTTTATTTTATTTTTCTCATTCTAAAGGCGCTGAAAAAAATAACAATTTTCTTCTCCTTCCTCTTCATCCCCGTTTTTATAGTTAAAGCTAGATACATTTAACATCATTCCTCTCCTTTGATGAGGTCGAAGGAGTAAGGAACCCCAAATCATAAGTTCTTCCAACCAAAGAAATGAAATTAGTTAGAAGGCTTATCGAGTTAGATAATTACCAAAAAGTCCTAAACATATTATAATTATGTTAATTCAATTCACTTGGCTAATTTTGATCTATCGGCGCTAACGTGGGCACCGACTAGCTGTGATCGTCCGACCAACGCTAGCATGGACAATATTTAATAATGTTTTTATCTTTTTGAATTTTTTTATTTTTTCATATCTTTTTCCTTTGGCTTTCCCTTTTACTTTTCCATTTCTTGTTTCTTTTCTTCCTTCTTCTCTTTTGCCCACAGTGGCCTACGAGGGCTTTAGACCCCTTGCCTTGTGGCCTGCAAGCCTTGTCGGCCACTGTGAGGAAAACAAATAGAAAGAAGAAAAGGAAAAGGAAAAGGAAAAAGAAAGAAAAAATTAAAAAAATTCGAAAAAGATAAAAATATAATTAAATATTGTCTATGTCGTGTCCTTGGCATCGGTCGCTATCCTCGTCGGTATTGACTGGCTAAAATTGGCCGGATATACTGAATGTGCACAATTGCAAAAATGTAGAACTAAATTGATTAAAAAAAATTTAAGACTGAATTGACATTATTATAATATATCTATAAATTTTTTTTGTCATTTTCTTGTTGACTTGGTCTCGGTCAAGGTATAATGTCCGACTATGATCTTAATAAAAGACAGTTCTTCTACTCGGCAATTAAGTCCGATTTGAGTTTAATTTAACTCAACTGATCTCGATTACGATAAAACCAAATTCTGTTGCGGAGTCTAGGCATCAACTCATGTTCTCTAAAAAATAAATAGATTTCATTTTCAAGTTGCTTCCTTCTTCGGATATCAACATATTGTGTACTCACGTTGCCTAACTATGTAGTTGTTCATGTTTCTTCGAAAGTAAAAGGTCCAGCAGAAATTTAAAATTTTATCCAAACTTTTAAAAATTATTTTAGTTGATATATGCATTTACGTGCCAATATTTGCATATTGCGAAACTTTTGAGTGCTTTTGGGTTAAAAAAATTCAAAGTTTGTTCGTTGCAAAATTTAGATTAAGCATTTGTTAATATATGCAAATTTACTGATAAGCCCTTAGATTGATGACCTTTGGGAGCAAACCTCGCACGTACAAGCTGGATTATGAGCGACTAACCAGCGTGGACACATGTGGTTTTGATATTTATGTTAGAAAATCAAACCTAAAAATGTAAGCCCATATATGGAGGGAGATCACATTTATACAAAGAGCATTTAAACCCCCTTTTCAATCAATGTGGGAAATTTTCATAGATTCTACTGCTTCAATATGTCTTGGAATTATTTAAGACAAACATTACTAATCTCATTTTTTTTTTTTTTTGCCAAATTAATCCCAATCTTCGTTTCATCTCATTCTTCAATTTCTCCAGGTTGATTCAAACTGAGCAGACTCAACTAGTCAATAAGTTGTGCTCAAGTAATAACCTCTGGGTTGAGCTGGATTGGCAAGATACTACCACCTCATTCCCTAATGCATATAAAATCACTTTGGCCACACATTTATTTTTCACTATGAAACATGCTTGAAATTGCCATTGGCACACAAAAGATTGGTATTTACATAATGCTGCACGTCCTTTACAAAATTTGGTGGGATCAAGATTAAGAAGTTAATTATTTACTGGAGTCAAAAGCCCATAAATAATTGGATCAACATGACATCAGGGGAAAATTTGTGGCAAGGGAAACTTTATATTTCAATGAGGTTAATCAAACCCACTACTAATATTACAACGCATCGAGTCGACGCCATCTTTGGCTAGACATAGAAAGTCTAATTATATAATGTGGTAGACCCATCAATGCTTTAAAGCTGCTGACGGAGTTGGTGGGGATATTGGTGATAGCCATCGTGCCCTTGGCCGGAGACCTAGTTCGGTTAATTAGTGACATCCGCCTTACTGCTGCTGCCTAGTTGATAATTTCCTTCACTAGGTAAGAGGGCTAGATTGAATCTTGATGGTCAATGTGGAGACCATCTCTTTTGGATTCAAATAACTCAAATTGGGCATTTATATACACGGAACTTACTAATTATATCAAATTATATATCCGTTCGTCCATCATCATATCTAGTTTCTACATAATAAACTTTTATTTTTTGGGTAAGTTTCTACATAATAAACTTGCTTAGTATTTTATCCTACATTACAAAATATTGTTCATTATGAAATCCAAAATGAAAAAATTAGTAGTGTCACTATCAAATTAAATAGGATTGTTGCAAAATATACGATTAAGCTAGATTGAATTGTCTGAAACCTTATTCAACTAACCAAACAATCATACTATATGTCGGCCCGATCTGAACTTGCTCAGCATTTCGAAATAAAAAAAGAACACCGTAATAGAATGCAATTAAACATTTCCCACGTTGAGAAGAAAATTAAAAAAAAAATTGGAAAAGAATAGTCCACGTCCATATAATATGACTTCGAAAAGACTCAACTTTCAAGCTGCATGGTGCTTCTGCTTAGTTGAATTCCGCCATTGTCGGGTCATTTTCTAATTCATTAGATTAACGTACGAGGATTCCCTTCCCCACTGTCATGGGGCACGTCGATCTGACGTCATCCTAAGGACGCGTGGATGACGTGGAAATGATGCGAACAAGGGAGAGAGAGAGTCGGAGAGGAGGACGGTCGCGATCGAGGGGCTGTTGTTCGGTGTGATCATGTCCGCTGGATAGGAATCCTACTGGGTCGGCGATCAAGGGCACGTTTGATAATCATTTTGTTTCGATGAATAATTTTTGATGATAAATGATTTTTTCTAATTCTATTTTTGAGAACAATTTCTGAGTAAAAGAACGTGTTTAGTAACTTTCATAAATTTATATTCTCGGGATAGAAATACGTTGGGTAGGATTCATATATATTTTTTTATTTTTTTAATTTCTTTAATTATATTTTCTTATTTTTTCCTTTTTCTTTTTCTTTTTGGCTGGTCGCCGGCCACCGCCGTGGTCGCAAGAACCGGCTAGGTGAGGTTCGGTGAGCTCGCCTGAGGCCAGCCTAGCCACGACAAGCCTCAGCCTCACCAAGGCAGCGAGAGGTCGGCCTTGCCTTGGCCTGGTGAAGCCAGTGCTAGGTGGGGAGGCCAAGCCTTGCCATGGCCGTGCGAGGCTCGGCTTGGCCATGGCCGCATGAGGCTCAGCCTCGCCTTGATTGGGCGAGGCCAAGCTCGCCCCGGCCACCGGTGAGGCTCGGCCTTGCCGAGCCACCGTCCGGCAACGCCGTCTTGGAGGTGGTCTGGTGAGGCTTGGCTTGGCTTGTGGTCAGGGCGAGCTTGGCCTCGCTAGATCTGAGCGAGGTTGACCTCCCCTAGCCCAGGCGAGGCTGAGCCTCACTGTGCCTTGCCTAGCCACGGTGAGGTTCGTCGCGAGGCTAGGGCAGACGAGCCTCGCCGTGGCTCAGCGTCTCTAGGGGTCGGTGACGCTTTGGCGAGGTTGTTAGCGCTGGTGCCGGCGACCGGTCAAATGGAAGAAGAATAAGAAAAAGAAAAGAAAGAGAAGAAAAAGAAGAGAGAAAAATTGATTCTAGAAATTATTTCTGAGAACAAAAAACTACTTTTTTCTACTTCTTGTTTTTATTCCAAATCTATTTTCAGGAATAAAAGAAATAGATTCTTTTTTCCCGAGAACAAAAGTTTTACTAAACGGGTTTATATTTTTTTTCGTTTTGAACAAAAGAACATAAATAGTTGTTATGGGGAATAGAAATAGATTTTAACAAACAGGCCCCAAGTGTCGCAGCCCTTACCGACAGAGTATGTGGTGGCTGGTCTAGCTTTGGTAATAATTTACGGCTTTTTACATGATTACCAGTGACAATCAAAAAGATAATTGCTTAAAAAAAGATTTTTTTTTTTAAATTTAGCCTGAAAGAAAATATTGACACCTAAATTTTATTGACATATTTAGTTTTTAATGTATATAAAATTAATAATCTATCCGGGCCCCCAAATAAGAATATTACTTAAACTGTATATTGATTTTAGGAGTACCTTTTAATAGTAATAGGCCCATATAATTGCATTAGAGCTGATGGACTGGTGAGAATCATTTGAGCTTTATTAGATTAATTGGATTGAGCTCATTAATAGAAAATAAAGTTGAACCCATTAATCCTTTAAATGGCCAAAATTGAGTCAAATAAAGTCGCCAAATTTAAAAATTTTATATGCTCGGGGGATAATTAGGTGTTATAAGACTGTCACCTAGTTTCGGATGTGGAGATGTATTTTTCTGAATCAAACTAGGAAACAAGGGATCTTTGCTCTTTTGTGAAAACCCTAATCCATGTCCTATATAAAAAGAGCATTGACGGCGTACAACGGGGGACGGCCACAATTCTGAGGAGACTAATCGTGGGGTTGGGGGAGAAAAAAAGGCCTCACGGCAGAGTCAATTGGGAATTCCCCAATATACAGAGAGGAAAAGAGCACAGCATCGGAGAATAGAGAAAAAGTTATGCGTAGAATAAAACAGAGAGAAGCTCCTACGATTTTCCTAATTTCCATGTTATCTTATTGCCGTGTCGTATGCCCTATCATAGTTTTAAGGTCATTTAATGATTGCATGTTTATTGATTATGCAACTGCATGATTTCTCTTGCGTGTTGGTAGATTAGGGTTAAAACCAACCTAGTCTACTTACAAATATAATTTTTGAAATAAAAAGACAAATGTACTGAAGGACCTTAGATTCATTTGGCATAATCAAGTCCCTGTATCCATGAATATTTAGTTCGAAAAAGTAAAGCTCTCTCACACACTTCACTTAAATGTCTAATCGACATACCAATAATTAATTAATGGCGACTCTTGAATACACCGATTTGCATGTTTAAGTTGACTAGATTAAAACTCAAAACTTGTAGTTGTTATGGGGTAGAGTCCACACTAAATCTCCGGGCTTAATGATCCATTTTTCTTTGGTGGTTCACCTCTGCGAAGGTTTTGACACTTTTTCTTAGAAGAAGCAGTCTATCCTACAACATACCTATCTAGGTGTCCAACTAAAGTAGTCCAGAATAAACTCTAGTCGAAGCTTGGAGTAAATGGAAGCCTACAGTGAAGCATCTCAAAGTATTTGGCCATATATGCTATCTTCACAACCTTGATATAAAAAAGGAGCAAGCTCGATGAGAAAATAGAATAGGAATATTCCTTAGCTATAATGATCAATCAAAAGGCTATTAGGTTTACAATCTAAGAACTAAGAAAGTGATGATCAATCGAAACGTTGAGTTTGACGAGAATTCGACTTGGAACTGGGAGGAAGAGAAAATTGAGAAGAAGTATTTCAACTTACCAAACAAACCTCTTGCATGTGAGGAATCAACACCACAAAGAGAAGGTGGAACATCATATTCCTCCTCTCAAGATGTAACATCGTCATCCTCTCTCCAAGCACAACATAAGAAGAATCTATTCCAGAGTCTCATATATTGAGGGTAAAATCTCAAAGGAAAGTCTATGAAATGTGCAATTTTATGTCCTAAAAACTAGAAAACCATGAAGAAGCTTACAAAGAAGAAATTTGGCTTAAAGCGATGGAAGAAAAAAAATAAGATGATAGAGAAAAACGAAACTTGGGTGCTCATTGATTGCCCTAAGGATAGAGATTATTGGTGTCAAGTGATTTCACAAGACAAAGCTCAATGTAGACAGATCAATCCGAAAGCATAAAGCTGGGCTTGTGGCAAAAGAATATTCGCAACAACTACGTATTGACTGTACGGAAACTTTCGCTCTATTCGCTCGTCTCGATACTATTTGAGCTCTCTTAGCCTTAGTAGCACAAAAGAAATGGAGCATCCATCAACTACATGTAAAGTCAACATTTCTAAATGGATATTTTCAAGAAGATATATATGTAACTAGACCACAAGGTTTTATCATCAAAGCAATGAAGACGTCAAAGGCAACGAAGAAATGGTCGTAAAGCTTAAGAAGGCCCTATACAAGTTAAAACAAGCGTAATGAGTGTGGTATAGCAAAATTGATGAATACTTTACCAATTACGGATTTAGGACGAGCATGAACGAGCCAACGCTTTACATCAAGACCTGAGGTAATTTTGACACACTTATTGTCTCTTTGTATAGATGATCTCATATATACAAGAAATAATGAGAAAATGATTCAAGAATCAAGGACATTTAAGGTGACAAACTTGGACTTACTGCACCGCTCCTCAAGATTGAAATAGACCAAAATCAAGGAATTTTATCTCACACAAGAAAAATACAGAGAACCTCTTGAAAAAAAAATCAAGATGAATGATTGCAAGACAGTTGCAACACCACTCGTGGTAAATGAGATACTACTAAAAGAAGATGAAGCAGAAAAGGCTGATGCTTCCCTGTAGAAGCCTTATTGGCAGTTTACTATATCACATTGTTACAAGGCTAGACATCCTATAAACAATAAGTCTACTATCATGTTTCATACAAAATTTGAGCCAAATTCGTTTTGGAGTAGTCAAAATAATTCTCATATAATTACAAGGAACTACAGATTATGGCAATTGGTACTAGCCATGTTACTTGGTTACATCGATAATTATGGGTAAGCTCAGCTGATGATAGAAGAAGTATTTCTGGCTATGCATTGACACTAGGTTTTGGAGTTTTTTCTTGGACATCTAAAAAAGCAAGAGTTTGTGGCAATTTATTGCTAAAGTGTAATACATCACAGTTACGACACCACTACTAGTCAAGCAATATGGCTTCAGAGAATTCTACAAGACATTGGAGAAACATAGATGGAACTGACTCGAATATTTTGCGATAATAAGCCTGCGATAACTATCTCAAAAATTCAGTCTTTCCTGGAAGAGATAAGCAAATTGACATCAAATATCAGTTTATACATGAAGTGCAAAGTAATGGAAAGATCAAGTTAGATTATTGCAAGACTGAAGATCAAATGGCGGACACATGTACTAAAGCACTACTGAGACCACAATTCTAGTCATTATGGAGTATGCTCGGAATATCAGGGAATTGTTCGAGGAGAAGCATTGAAGATCGACCGATTTTTCTAGAGAAATCCATGGCTACTAGGCTCTAGAGAACTTGAGCAACGAGCAGCCGAAATAATTAAGTAACTTTGCTTCATCAATTGCAGCTGGCAAAGAGGAGTTCAAGTTGGGACGGTGCTGATGAAATCGGTTAAGAAGTAAAGACATAGTCAAAGAACGTGCTGGTAATCACGAAAACGATGAGCGAGTATACATGGATTGGATGCACGACCGGTAATACAGTGAACTAGAACTAAGAATTAGAGAACAATTAGCAAAACACAAACTCCCATGCTCCTTGTATTCTTGAAACTCGAATAGAGCCTTGTTGTTCTCAGCCCTCTTGCACATTCATTGTGTTCAAATGCATATACACTTGCGCACACCCTTCCACAACTTCCGACATGTATCATTCTCCTGCTTATGAAGATTCTGGAAAGCAGATACAGGAAGTGAGATACGGTAACGTACATTCAGAACCATGAGTAGAGATGATAAAGTTGTGTTATGTTACATTTGTCCCATTCTCCTCGATTATAAGATCATATGCAGGTACTGCCCCGACCATCTTACCTCGAGTTTTTCGATTTTGCTCGAAAGCGACTCTTCGGTTTGCTTGAATTGAAGTCGTAGGTTTGCATTTTCTTGATTCATTGACGCTTCAAAATCAGCCTGCAAATTTTTAGCAAAACGAATAAGAAATAAGGGAGTGTTCGTTTGAGTGAATTTTTTTTTTCTGCAAATTAGTTTTCTAGACTATCAAACGTTTGGCTTACTGAAAATGACCAGTCGATGAAAAAGCATTTACGGTAAAAAAAAATAAAAATGCATCCTTAAAGTTAGGAAAATAATTTCCTAACTTAAAAAGGGGAATATTTTTTTCCTGAAAATGGATTTCTTGGAAACTGTTTTTCTTTATCATCAAGTTTTCCCTAAAACAAGCACTCTTAAAACTTATATGATATGTATATATTACACGATCAATTGCCTGAGAAACTCATTACTGATTCTCAACCAATTCCTCTGATTCTAAGCCACTAAGCAACGAGATACGAAAGGTTTCGAACGAAGCGATAAAATAACTAGCTAGCTATCAAGTAACTTTTCAATGATTAAAACTCAGGGAAATAATCGAGTCCTTTCAGTTGCCTCGTGCTAAATAAATTGCCAAGTCACCCCAAGGTCATGAGATGCCTCTTATATTTGTCCAAGGCCTTATTAATCTAGCACGCATTGGAAACGAGACAGCCAAACCTAGTAGTCCTTATACTGCGAAGGAAGACCTCCGACCACTGAGCAGCACATGTACAGCCTTGCTTTCCACGAAAATGAAAAAGCAATAACACTATCGGACCATAATTTCAGCAAATAATCTAAAGTTAAAAGCTAAACTATAGCTGACAGAGATCTTAAGCATAGAATGCCATGGGACTTACTCTCTTCCGTTTCTCCAGCTCTAAGTTCTCCGTTAGTTCTTTCACTTGCTTTTCTAGCTTATTTATGGCAGCCTGTGTAAATACAAGGATGAAAACTATTACTAAATTGAAAAGAACGGGCATGGTCTCCAATCAGAAAGACCACACAACTAGAAAAGAAACAAAGGCAAGGAATGCGTGGCAACTTCAACTGCTCATCAAAATTTCCACCTTGAAAATGAGTCCGAGAATTTGACAAGTCAAACATACATTGGCGAGAGCAGAATAAGCAAGTCATTAGGTCATTATGTGGACACTTTTCACTAGCACTGATGATTAATTTTCCTTCACAAATACCGCCATTCTATCCACGCCTGCCTGTCTCCTTCATCCAACTTCCAAAATCAGATTTTCCTATTAATTCAATGTGCCTTTTCTTCCTGAAAAATTGCACGTACTACACTGCATCGATATTCTTTTTGTGGGCAATTAGAAAGGATTAAATTGATATTATGACTTCTAAAACAGATATTACAATCAGACGAACAAGTCTAACTGAAGTTCCACTAACAATATACTAAATGATAAAAAAAAAAGTTCATAAGATGAAAGAAAACAATTCACCATCTTAAGCTTCCGCAGTTCTTTACGAGCAACTCTCGCTCTCCATGCACACTGAATTGTAATTGCTGCTTTTTTAGTATTCAAATACACCAAGTATTTGCAACAATGACTCTAGAAAAAGAGAGAGAGAGAGAGAGAGAGAGAGAGAGAGAGAGATTATTCCAAAGTGATATCAAACAGAAAAAAAGATGTATGGCATGCTATATGTTAAATCCTTTAAGCAAAAAAAATGATATATTATTATGTAAAACCATTACAAGGAAAACAGATGACACGAACATTAGCAAAGGGAAAGATCACTTCGAACCCCTTGGTTGAAGCAATAGCCTGGACTGCCAAAAGGATTGCCAATTGGACTGCCAAAAGGATTGCAAATCACTCTGGATGAAAAATAGACACCTACCTGAATAATGGCAGCTTTGATTTGCTTTCTCAGTTGTAGCTCGCATAGAGCAGCCATCCCACGTAAGCCTGTCCGTATACATATGGCTGAGTTATACAAGTCCTGGTATGCTTTTCTAGCAATATGCATGCGCAAATCTTTCTGAATCCTGAGGTAGGCAACTTCACGTCGCATGTGCACATATGTGAGACGTGCGAGTTGTACTGAAAGTGGAAAAAGAAGAAACTTCAGGCATCGATGCACAACCAGTTCCCATGTTTAGCAAAAGATTCCCACAAAGTACAAGTGACAAGTAGGACACCAACTGAACATATACCTCTGCAAAGAGCTTGAATAAGCATAGTATACTTCTGGAGCGAGACAAAACTTTGCCTTGCCCAATAATAACGCAGATTTCTCTGAATGATACTTGCCGATATCCCTAAGATCTCATTCCTACGTGCTTCTAATTGTACCATTTGATCAGCTCTGAGAAAAACTACTGTTCTACAAATCTGCAAAAACCAATTTTATCTTAGTTCATTTCCAAAATTTCTGCCCAGTGTCATAACCAATCGTAGCAAGAAACGCATCGCATTGCACCATTAGAAATCACTAGTCATCTTAATTTATGGCAGCAAAATGTTCTCCATGACTGAGGCCATTATGTCCTTAGACAAATTGAATGTCCCAAAAGACGAATGACCATTGCGATTCTGGTGGGAAGTGAAGAGGCGTGGAGGTGGAGGCGAGTGGCCATGGAATATAAGCTCGGCCATCTGCAATGTCCCTCTCCTCTGGTTTGATTTTTTTTTTTTTTCTTTTGATAGTTTTTTTCTTTTTAATATTTATCCAGGTTTTGTTTTAGACAACAATGCCCAGTTCCAGCCGCCGGAAAAATCAAATGCTCGCCAACTGAAAAAAATTTGGCTGGCGAATGAGCTTTGACCCTTATTTGAGAGTGATTTTATCATTTCGATCTCTTATTTAAAATAAAGTTCACTTTGAGCCTCTAGAAAATGACCCCACTTATTTGGAATTTTCTCTTATAATTATGATAACTTGTCGCACAAACACATACAAGGCCTCCGCATGTACCGAGGCATGCAGCCTCTCTTCTTTAATTTCCCTAAATTCTCTCATGATAAATCTGCATATAAATCAATGCACTCTGAATAACACTATGCAAAATCACTTAGAGAAGTAACTAATCAGGAGTCATTTCAACATCTTTTGATATGATTAACTTAGATAATGCAGCATCATTGTGCTTAGAGAAGATCAGTACGCATGTATCTGTTTTTTCAATAGAATAAGTACTGGTCACTTAATGCAACTCTTTTGACGCAATGCCAAGCAAGGCATACATTTATATAGAGAAAGAGATTAAAGACTAATGATAGATGAGAATATCGCATGATTGTTCACAGATGCTAGTACAGATTAAACTGCAGAAAGGTTCCTAATTTTGGCTAAAAAAATCAACAAGTATCCTATCTTACGAGAACACCATATAAAGGGGAAAACCCAGGATTAAAGGAATCAATCCTGCAAAGAATCCTGAAGGGAGTATGATCACTAGAACAAGAATGTAAAGAAATATTCCGCTGCGCCATCAAGTTCTAGAAGCAATTTTTTATATTTATCTACTTGTTGAAAATTTGGCTGGTGGTAGTGCTTTAGAAAATGTGTCCGCCACTTGATCATTCGTCTTGCAATATTTCAGATCGATTTGTCCGTTACTTTGTACTTCACCCACGCCAACATCCCCTCCTACAATTTTGTAACACCACATTTCTATCCACTTACTCCTGTCCCATATCCCATGACCTATATCCTTGAACTATCCTAACTTGTCTGTTGTCTATTCCTCTACTAAATACATACCACACACATACATATTTGCACATCACTAACCAAAAACCATCATCAATACAAAAACCATACTTTCGTACACAATCAAATTTTCAATTCTACTCCATACCTGATAGGCCATTAATCCCACTTTCTCCAAAAGCCTCTTGCAGATGGTAACCTCATCGGAACTGTCACAACTAACGGATCAGTCCAAGAGGCACAGTGATATGCCATAAACGACAAGTTACAAAAAGATTTAATTTACCTGGGGTCGAGAACTTCCGGAGCAAGAATCCCAAATTGGTCCACAAATTCAAAAAAGGGCTTTCTTATTGGATATCCAGCACAACTTATCTTAATGGCCTCCATGACACCCTAAAGTGCAATAGCGAGAGAGAGAAAAAAAAAGTTCAGAAAGAAATAAGAATAGCAGCAGATTATTTTGAGGCAACTAAACTTGTGTCAAGGCAACAGAATTCCAGTAAAATTACTACCCCACAATGCAGTTGCTGTAGAACATTTTTCCTCTAAAAAATGGCTGGCTTGAGAACATTATTTGGCTTGATACATCGTACATAATGTGGTTTGGTAGCCCTCAAAGTCTTAAGCAATGCTTGTAATTGTTGCTGCGTGAGTCAACAAGGACGCCATCAGTAAGACATAAGACACAACGAAGTCTCCAATCAGGCATAAGAGAGAAACCAAAAATGAACCTTGAATCGAGATCCTATTGACGACAAGAGCTTTGACTGTTTGGAGGACTCCTCAGTTAGAGGTGGAAATAATCCACAAAAAAAAGAACATTGAGAAGCACTCAAGAGTGCTTGATGTTCTGCAATAACATAGTCTTTGTTCTTGTCCAAGGAAAGTTCAGTCTGATAGAAATACCAAAAAAGATAGAAATGCGATGCAATGAGCAATCATATTCGACGAAAGATTTAGTTGGCACGTAAATCATTCCACAGACTGAAGAAATATGTCAATAAACACTGGTACCATTTTGACCGAACAAGATATAGTCAGAACTCCTCTCTTCTCTATTTCTGCTTTCAATCTCCAAAACAAGATCGTCCAACCAGCCACCAACAAACTTCGACTTCTTCGTTCTGCAGTAGCTTCCAATTCACTCTCCCAAGCAAACACTCCAAAGAAGAACAAAAAATGAAAAGCTTCAAACTCTCAGAGAGAGAATTGATTCGCAGATATTTTTTGGAAGCGGTTTTCGTGTGCTCCTGCCTTTTCTCTGCCTTTCTCCTCCAATGTTTTCGAAAGATATTTATGCATGTGTTCCTCCTCCTCCTTCCTCCCTCCCGCCTCTTTGCGCTGTCTGTCAAAGTGAACACTCGAGAGTTTTGTTTATTACGGGAAGCTTGTCATTGCGGGTTTGATTAAGAAGACTGATACAAAAGCTCGTCAAGGTCAACGCTTTACATCCCCAACCTAGTACACGCGGGTTATCACCGGACTCCAGGGGACAGCTCACGACCCAGCGTTATGAATTTATTTTTCTCATGTCCAAATCAATCAAGAAGCGATATATGACATTCGGTTCACGTGGTACACCCAACCTAGTACACATGGCTCCCTTTGTTTCGCAATTTTCTTTTTATGAAAAATATTCTCCTTATTTTTCAATATTCAGTTCGTTTAGAAAAAATAAAATTACCGGAAAACCTATGCTTAAATTCAGGATAATGATTTTCTCTTTAAAAAGTCGAAAATCATTTTCCAGCTTGGCCCATAAATCTACACTTAGGCACAAAAACTCTGTTGGTCCCTAGGTACTTGACATCCAGGACCAAATTTCCGAAGCCAAGCCATAGTCCATTGAGGCAGAGTCTGTGCTCAAATCCCTATTCTCTCGCTCCGGTCCATCAAGCCAGAGCCTGGGACCCAATGCCCGTGCTCCAGCCCCTAGGTCCCCATATGGCCATGCCCAAAGCCCCGACACCTATGCTTGGTTCTACAAAAGCCGAGTGTAGGATTTGGATACTCAAAATCAAAACTGCAGCACTCGGGCTTGAGTCCACAAAGGTCATGCCTAGGTCCATCGTGACCGGACCAGGAGCAATTCGCACACCGTCAGCATTTCATGAAATCAATCGTACTATATGTCAGCCCGGATTTGCACCCACTCAGCATTTTCAAAGTAATAATACCGTAGAAAAATGCGATAAAATTCAAACCTTAGCCACGCCGCAAAGAAAATTCTAAAAAAAAAATGAAAAAAAGAATAGTCCATGTCCTTATAATATGACTTCCAAAAGTCCCAACTTTCCAGCTGCATGGTGGTTGGTTGGATTCCGCCAATGCTGGGTCTTTTCTATTTCACTAGATTAACGAACGAGGGTTCCTTTCCCACCGTCACGAGGGACGCATCCCCACTAGGCCATACGTAACAGGTAGCGTGAGAACAGGACGCGACGGGCCGCTACCTGACACCATCCCAAGAACATTTGGATGGCGTGGAAATGATGTGAAGAAGGGAAAGAGAATCAGAGATGATGGTCTCATTAGGCGCAACTGCGATGGCCACGTTATCGATGTATTAGTCCATTTAGTGGACGGCAAGTGGCACTATGGCGCCCAACGTCAAAAATTGGAATCTCTCTCCCCCGGTTCGGTCTCTTCTCTTTCCTTCTCTCTCTGTAACTCCAAGGAGCCACCGACTCTCACACTCCGCCCTTGATGACTCTGCTCTGCGCCTCCGCCTCCGCCATCCAATATTGGACACCGACGAATCACAATCATCAAAGGGAACTTGAGAAATACATCAATGGGCACAAGCAAAAGCACTAGGGGAGGCGTTAAAGATTCGACATTGTGCTAGCACACAGAAGGGAAGAGGAGAATGGAATTGGAACAGAAAAAGGGAAACTTTGGAGTAGGAAAAGAACAGTCTGGTAGGTGGGACTCAGAGATTGAAGTTAAAGGAGGGAAATTTATGGGGAAATCAATCAAGAGGCGGGGGTATCTTCGAATCTGAGTTGAAGGGAAAAAGAATTTAAGGTTTCTTGGGCAAAGAATTGGAGATTCTGCAGAAAATAATATCAAGAGAGTAAAGGGGAGAGAGAGACGGTGGAGGTGGCGAACAAGGCAAGGCGGAGTTGGCAATGTGATTCGTCGGATGAGCGAGCAAAGGGGAGAGAGAGACAGGCGTGGACGCAAGCATGAATGAGACAGGAGAGATAGAGAGCAAAGCGAAGTCTTCTCGGAGGGGAGAGAGGCTTGATAACAGAGTAAGCATCATAGTGCCTAGGGGTGTGCAGCCGGACTGCGTATACCCGGAAATCAGACCGGCCCACTCGGAAAGTAGGGTCTGGAACCGGTTCCCAAAATTCATAACCGGTTTAAACCGGACCGGAAACTGGTTCCGATTGATTACCCACTCAAGAACCGGTTCCCAAACCCGTTTTGGAACCGGTTTTGTAAGTATAGGTTTAAAACCCTTTTTATTTTCCCTTATTTCTATTCTTATTCCCGCAATCACACAGCGTTTTTCCCTTTGGCTCTCTCGTACCGTACGGACGGACGGTGTTCATCGCCGCCAAATTCTTGTATACCACGTGGATTGTCTCAATTAATTTTTCTTTTGTAGAATGAGTTATGCTTGCATAAATGAGTAGCTTCATGTAGTAGTTGTGCAAATAAGACTACTATTAGACCCATGTTTGTTGCTAATTCTTTACTGTATGATTTTATTTATTATAATTAATCATGTGGATCCTTAATTTTTCGTTTAGTTAAAAAGTTCATGTATTTATTTATTACAAGTGCTTAATGTTTCGATACAAATTAAGATAATTACATTATTTTCTCGCATATTAATATAAAATTCGAAGTCGTATAAAATATCGGTAGATTGCAAAACAGGTTTCAGTGGAAATGGGGTTGACCTTAGAACCGGATCGGAAAAACATGATGGGTTGGGTATAGGGTCAAATACAAACAGGATTGAGTACATAGTCCAAAAAAGTGGAAACGGTTATAATAGAATTTGGTATAGGGTCTAGGTCTAGACCCTACCCACCCTAGATCCGATCAACCCTAATAGCGCCACTTATCGTTAGACCTTGCAAATGAGTGGATTGGGTTGAGAATGATCCTCCCCAAATTGACCTATTAATTAGTTTATGACCCATTTACTTGCAATGTAATTTATTAATCCATACTTGACTCGTACCAAATAATATCCAATCGACTCATATTGTAAAACATTTTCATATTAAATCAAATCTAGAAAAACTTGTTTCTTATGATTTTTTGAAAAAATTATATTGTTAAAACACTTCCATACAATTACAAATTTAATGAATAAATTTTATATATTTTTAAAAAGTGAGGCTCCATTTATTACATGAAAAATGTGGTATTTCTGAAAATAAAAATATTTTTTAGTGTTTGTTTTAAACTTGAAAATGGATTAGAAATTATTTTTTTGCTTAATATAAAAAATATGATTTGATTTTCCATGCATTCCTTTTAAGTATTCTTATTCTTATTTTTATTTTAAAATAGAATTTTTAATTTGTTTATTTCCTTTTCTTTTCCTCCTTCTTCTCCCGATCGCCGGTAACAAGCGAGCTCAAGTCTTGCCACAGCCGAGCCTTGACTTGCCAAAGGAGAGGCTCCACCTCGCTAAACCGGCAAGGTTGAGCTCGCCCCAATGCTAGTGAGCTTGAGTCTTGCCAGATCAATAGGGCTCGAGCCTCGGCCTCATCTAATCGTGAGCTCAAGGCTTGCCCAATCGGGGAGGGTGGAGTCTTGCTAGCGTTGAGGCCGATGAGCTCGATCTCACCAGATCTGGCAAGCTCAAGCTTGCTCGAGGTCGGTGAGCTCGAGGCTAGCTAAAGGCGATTGGCAACCGGGCAAGGACTACAGTGGCTAGAGAGGATAAGTCGTTGGACTTCGCAGGGAAAAAAAAGTAAAAGAAAGAAAGAAAATAAAAGATAAAAAATAATAGAAAAGAAAATAATTATTAAAAAATTGAAAATTGTTTAAAAAAATAAAATTATAAAATCTGCTCCAAAAAATGATATATCATTAATGGATTGACTCAACTTATAACTTTTATAAGTTAAATGAGTTGTAAATGGGTTTAAAGATAAACTCATGTGTCATTAGACTCACATACAATTTAAACCCATTAATAACCTATTTATTAAAATTTAATTATCGCATATATAATATATATGACCCATCTCATTGTTAATGGGTTGACATCTCTACTTCTGAATGGACTAGTACATTAGTGATGTGGTTATCACAATTGCACCTAATATTTTCTCCGATCGAGGGGCTGTTGGGTTGAGTGACGTGGAATTTTCGAACTTAGCCCAAAATAAAAGTGACGCAATTAATCGTAAAAACTCTCGCATGGACCAAATCGCTAAACCTATTGTGATCACAGCAGTTGTGATGACAGCCGTTGATCTTATATATAATGTTCACGAGATTGACAATTATGATGCCACTCCATGTGATCCTGTATCTAGACAACAATTTGTCTTGTAATAGGTGTTGTAATTTTCTTCTTTTTAAAGCTATTACAAAATAAGTTTTAATCTCCTTAGGATTTCGCCCAATTATATTTACTTTCAAAAACACATTTTTGCATATGTAGTTTTAACTCTAGACACCAATTTGCACCTTGATATTAGTTGGTATTATGAATTTACTTACAACATCATTATTTTTATTTCAAAAAAACCAGACCAAAATCTAAAATTTCCAAACCCGCATGCTAACCCAAAACCTAACTCATCCATATCGACCACTGTGACCTGCCACCGTGCTGGTCTCCGCCTTGCCCCTTACCGAGCGCCGACAGCCTCAACGCTAACATGTCTCTCAATTCAATGACTATGAATGTCTTAAACATATTATACTATCTGTTAACTTTACTATGACTTCAAAACAAAATAAAAAAAGTTCATGCTTTTGTAACAAAAAAGAAGTGTACACAATAAAATCCCCGATTTGTCTTCTCTGCCCATGATTTCATCGTCAATTCTTGGATTGGGGGTTGATGCTTTCTAGGCCGTTTGACATTGTTGGAAATGGTTATCCATTTTCTAGAATTTCCTAGAGTCGGTAAACTTTTAGAATTCTCTAGAATTCCCTAGATGAATTTTCTAGAAGAAAGAGGAAAATGTCCAACATGTAAGAGAAGTCTCTAGAATTGTCTACAAGCTCATATGTCTAAAAGGCTCATGTGTCTGTAAGTTTAAATCTTATGTTAGAGAAGTCTGAGACTTCCTCCACCAACTTTGGCAGCTATATAAAGGAGCAAGTGCTCCATGTTTTGGAAGGGAGCTAACCATAAAAACCACACATCATGCTTCCTCACCAACACCTCAACTATTGTAAAATTATTTTCATAAACTAGTGAAACTATCGTTATCCCATAAACCTTCTTAAAATATCCTATCATTGTCCCTTGTCCATCATCTATCAAATATAAACTATACCATGCTTCCGCGCACATTTAAATTCTAACATGGTATCAAAGCCAAGTTACGCTCAGGTTCGTAACTGAGCCAGGCGTAAGGGACCATGAAGCCAAAACCAGGCATATCGGATGGTTATGGGCGTTTGTCCTCACCATCTGTCACGCCCCGAACCCCGAGCGCGCCAACATCCCACCATGGTCATGCAAGTGCGACATTTCCAGGTAGTGTCGCCGACCCTATTCATTTTTTTTTATGCGCAAGCGGAACGTATTATAAAACCCCTGACAATAAAATACGGGATAGAAAAGTAGGAAACAATTTCACAACCAATAACTTACTCAAACCAACGAAGTTACAGATGAAGGCCTACAGCCAAAAGTCTACAAAAGATCGACTCTTAAAAATGAATTGTCCAACGACCTACAAATCGGACACGTTCTCCAATCCTTATGACTTCGCCTCTGCAACTCCTCAAGGCCAACCAAAGCTATCTCCGCATCCGCCCACCGGACCCGAAATGGTTATTCAATAACCACCGAGACAACGTCTCAAGCAAGTTCAACCCCCTAAACCCCTATTAGAAAGAAAATACGCCCAAGGGTGGCCTAGCCACATCACACAGAGAACTTACCTTGCCTCAATTCCTTCTGCAGGTTAGCACAATTTGTATCACACAATTTCAGGTAGTAATAATAATTCAAACAATTGGAACGCCATCACTTTCATATATATCACAATCGCACTTAGCACGCATCACAATTATTATTCACTGCCACACAATAGCATAGCTTACTCGCAAGTCAGATATCTACTAACATTATGGCATTTCTAGAAGAATAAAGGTCCAGTCGGTCTCGCCACTACTGCGACCAAGCCACGTCGTTCTATCGACGGCATTTCTAGAAGAATAAAGGTCCAAATCGGCCTCGCCAAGATCGCGACCAAGCCACGTCATTCTATCGACGGCATTTCTAAAAGAATAAAGGTCCAATCGGTCTTGCCACTATCGCGACCAAGCCACGTTGTTCTATCGATGGCATTTCTAGAAGAATAAAGGTCCGCCGGCCTCGCCACTACCGCGACCAAGCCACGTCGTTCTATCGACGGCATTTCTAGAAGAATAAAGGTCCGCCTCTGGCCTCGCCACCACCTACTTGCGACCAAGCCACGTCGTTCTATCGACGGCATTTCTAGAAGAATAAAGGTCCAATCGGTCTCGCCACTACCGCGACTCGCCACGTCATTCTCTTGACGGCATTCTAAAAGAATAAGGATCCACCGGCCTAGCCACTACCGCGACCCGAGCCTTTCAACTAGCACACGACAATTCGATACCGATCCTTGGATACTTTACATTTCACTCACATAATCTAATTACGATATTAGCCATTAACAATCCAATTTCAATGCCGAACTCGACACTTGGAATTTTATGAATAAAATCCATACTTATCACAATCAACACTCAATTTGTCACAATCAATCATCAAATTCAAATTCTAAATACACAAAGAGCGATCGGCACGAAATTCTCGAGAGTTTAGGGTCCCCGACGAAATTTTTGAATTTTAATAAATAATTAAATTTATTCCGAAAATTAATTAAATAATAATATTCATATTTTTCATCATCCATGCTCAATTTATAATATCCAACCATCAATTTCAAAATCCGAACACACAAAAATGCGATCGGACGAAATTCGAAAAGAACCGGGGTCAAAAATAATTTTTCCGTTTTTTTTTTTATAATTAAATAATAATATTTTAATTATTTCGGATTATAATATAATATTATAATTTCCAGAATTTCGAAATATTTAAATAAATCAAAAATAAAACCTATTATGTCACATCGATATTTATCATTAAATAAACTCTCTTAGCCTTTAATTAAACATGGTTTAAATTAAACAAACATCTTAATCTAATTCACAATTAAATAAACTAAACTAATCATCCAAGCTTACTTAACTTAGACTAAGCACACTTAGGGCATCATTAACCGTCTAATCAAGGTTTAGTGAGTTAAACTCACCGGATTAGCGAGCCGAGCGGATCAAAACGACGGGGACGATGCGAGGATCGACTTTCCTCAAAGTGGGCCGAGCATCCGGGCTCGGGAAGGCGGCCAAAACGGGCCAAACGTGGGCTGCCATACCCATTTTTGAACTCCCTGAATGTTGCTGGATGGGGCCGAATCCGAGGCTGATTCAAGCTGGACAAGGCCGGCGGAGGGCCAGGGGACTCCGGCGGGCTAAGGCGGGGGTGCACGGCGGCGGAGGGAGCTCCGGCGAAGGCCCGAGCCACTCAAAGAAGTTGCTGGATCTCGGCTGAAACAGGGGCGACGGCGAGAGGCGGGCCGAGATACACGGCAGCCGCGAGCTTCGGCGACGGGCGGTTGCGGACGGCCGGCGACGGCTCCGGCGACGTGCGGCAACGGCCATGGCTGCTCGGTTCCTTCCTCCATTTTCTGGTCTTCGCAAAGCAGAGATGGAGGGGGAAACCGACGGGAGAGGGAGGAGAGAAGATGCACGGCGGCTGGATGGGCGGAGCAACGACGGCGTGCGGCGGCGGTGAATGGCGGAGGCGTGCGGCTTCTCCAGCTTGCTGGTTGCTGGGTTTTCAAAGAGGAAGGAGATGAAGAAGATGGAGATGGAGGAGTCGCACGGTTGGGAGGAAGAAGAGAGGGAGGAGAGAGAAGAAGGGGGCTTTTTTTCTTTTATTTTCTCTTTCTTTTATTCAACAAAAATGGCCCACCATGACATCATGTGATGTCACCTTCCACTCACCATTTCTTGACAAATTTGCCCCTTCTAGAAACTTTAAGGTAATTTAAAATGTTAGGTCCATGGGCATACGAATTTTGAAACAATTGCCTTCCATTAATCACTTGATTTACTTTAAATCCATCTCAATTGGCCTCAATGCTTCCATTAAATATTCTCCTCATCCAATAACTCATCTCGCATCTCAATTTTGTATTCCATTTTAATCCCCGACTCCAAGTGCATAGAAATGAACTGATTAATTCAATTGAAATTAATACCGAATATTTTGGATGTCACACCATTCTCAACTAAAAAGGCCAGAGCCCGAGCGAGAGCCAATAGAACTAGAGCCGGAGCTAGAGCCAGAATCAAAGGCTAGAGCCCGAGCCAACAGAGCCAGAGCCCGAGCTAACAACTACAACTAAGAGCATTTTGATGCCCCGAGACATATGTGACATCGTTGAAGAAAAGTCATTATGTACCTAACAAAAGGATACAAGGGATCATGGAATGAAGACGGACTAAAAGACATGGGACAGACTACAATATCCGAAGTATCCCGAAAATGGATCAAGGGGAGTGTTGGAAATGGTGATCCATTTTCTAGAATTTCCTAGAGTTGGTAAACTTCTAGAATTCTCTAGAATTCCCTAGATGAATTTTCTAAAAGAAAGAAGAAAACATATTCTAGAAGAAAGAGGAAAATGTCCAACATGTAAGAGAAGTCTCTAGAATTGTCTACAAGCTCATGTGTCTAGAAATTTCATCTTATGTTAGAGAAGTCTAGAGACTTTCTCCACCAACTTTGGCAGCTATATAAAGGAGCAAGTGCTCCATGTTTTGGAAGGGAGCTAACCATAAAAACCATACATCATGCTCCCTCACCAACACCTCAACTATTGTAAAATTATTTTCATAAACTAGTAAAACTATCGTTATCCCATAAACCTTCTCAAAATATCCTATCCTTGTCCATCCTCTATCAAATATAAACTATACCATGCTTCCGCGCATATTTATATTTTAACAGACATAAAGGGGTCAACCCGTTGAGTTAATGTTGGCAATCAAATTTTTACTCTTTGAGCATGCCGTTTACATTATAAAGTTGATTTCATTCGTTTTTGTCTACTGTTTTTGCTTAATTTCATTCACGTGATTAATGACTTGGTGCTTAGACATCGGGCCTGGATCAGAGCAGAAGCAACAACCCCTAACTCTCCCATACGGTTATTAGATCCAGACTTATTGGTAACCTGGACTCCGATACCAATGTTGGGTGATTTTATGAAACTACGACTACCTATTCTAAAAGGCTAAGCTTTTAGATGAAGATATGGTTTAGTATTTAATTACTTTAATGCTCTCTCTCATGCATGAGTTGGATTTTGGGCTCTGATCCCAATGTTGAGTGGTCTTGTGGAACTACAACTAATTATTCTAAAAATTTAAGCTTTTAAATGAAGGCATGGTTTAGTATTTAATTACTCTAACACTTTTCCTCCAAGTTGGATTTGGGGCTAAGCCTAAAGGCATTGAAATATATAATTAGGGAGGGAAATAGGGGCATGGAAAGATTTGAACTTAGGACCTTTTATTCTGAGAGGATGTAAAAATTTTGTGGGACAATTGCCAACTATTCTAAAAGCTTAAACCATTAGACCAAAACTTTGTTTAAAATTTAACTATTTTAATACTTTGAGTAGTACGAAGCGATTATTCAAAGATCATTGAGACGACAGCATTACAAGAAAACCGGTTGTTTGAGCCTATCGCTGTGTCGAACTTTGCCGAGTGCAATTTGATGATTTGCATTGCAATTACACAATGTTATTTGGTCAACATGAACGGTTGATCTACAACTTTATAACCGGTGGAACCCAAGAAAGCGAAACCGACACCGAGATTCCACAGACTCACCTGCGAAGTAGGTCTCTCCACCGAAGGGTTCGCTGAAATATAACGTTGATGGCTCGTGGAAGGAAGAACCGCGAGAAGAAGTGATGGTTTGGATTTGTAGGAATGAAGAAGGGATCCTCATAGACGGTTTTGCGGAGAAAATCGCTACTGTATCAGCCCTAAAAACAGAGGCTTTGGCCCTTTGTGCGACTTTGTTGAAGTTAGTGGAGGCAAGAAAGAGAAAGGAGTCTTTGGCAAGCAAAAGGGAAAAGTCTTCAGCTTTGCCTGAACTAACCTACAAGTGCGAAGTACACTCTAACAGCAAAGTCGTGCTGGAAAGTTTAATGGGCTTAATTCCGAGCCCATGGACGGTGCAAGCAATTATAGAAGATACCAAAGTGTTGCTAGCCCAACTTCAAGGAGTCCAAGTATCTTATGTGCCTAGAGAAGCTAACAAGCCTACTTTCGTTTTTATTATGTAACGATCTCGAACTTAGTTGCATTTTAGCAACAAATTAGTAATGGTAAATGCTTTATCGATCATAAAAAAAAAAAAAAAAAAAAACATGAACGATGAGCACGTCATCATATTCGACAGCAACCAACTAGACGACTTAGTAATATACAAATCCCAAAGATCTCTAGATGTAACTTGGGAACTAATTCATGTGGATTTCATATCCATCAACAAGGACGGACATCGTTGGAGAAGAATGTTTTCCACATTCGTCACTGTGCTCTCCAACAGGTACACTTAGACAAAGTCCATAACTAATTACCAGATAAACAATACTTGATCTCCATGAAAACTCGATTAGTAAACTAAACTCGATTAGCCAATGTTCCATGCATAATTGGCGTGCTCCATGATGTCGGCGTTATATGGAAGACTTTCTCCATTTGATTTCACAGAATTGCCGGTTCGTCTAAATATGGAGCCAAACATGGATCAGTCCGGTAGGGAAGACCGGTTCTAGCCCCTGATCCCTTGCATGCAGCAGCCGCCTGAAGTTGGATAATCGTGGGATGAAAAGAACAATATGAGCGATTCATATGACAAAATCATGCGATGTTCCTGTCTTTCATCTGATTTAGCTAAGTCCAGACACTTTCGAGGAAACTACCATAATTCTCTCATCGCCTCATCAAATTCAGAGGAAGAAAATCTACTTACCACCGTGGCAGCAAACGGAAGCATATTTTCTGGGGTCATGTTCATACACAACGCTGCAAGAACGAGAACAAAAGTAAAGCACGTCAAGGACTTCATAAGAGATCGATGCAACAGCACATTTATAAGTTGATGTGGAGCGTCATGCGGTGTCTCACTCCGCCATATCATACTTTGTATTTCACAATTTGGGATATCTGCATGATGATCTTCAGGATTATGATGTACATTGTCATTTATTACATGACAGCATGTGAGTAATGGGAAATGGTTAGTTAAAATATGGAGTGAGCAACCAAGTTCTGTTGTACTGATGTGAAAATGACGCATAATTAACTGCCCAAACAAATGAAGAGTTTCAGACTTATGGCGAAGTTTTGGAAGTTGTGATCCATTTTCTCTAAACTACTATTGTTTAACTATGAAGAAAGAAGAATCAAGAAAAATGGCCAATTAGAACCCAGCAACATACAGCTTACAAACTAGAAGAATCCTCAATGGCGGTGGCTACAAAATTGAAGAAGAGAAGTTTGAGTAAAAGTCAAGAAAAGAGGCTGAAGAAGAAACCTGAACGTGGGCAACAAGATGTCAAGTTGAAAAAGGAAAGATTTAGTCAAAAGTTGAGGTCAACTATCTTGGAAAAGAAGAAAAAAATTGTGTGCCACTATGTCGGTTGTAATTGCCTATAAATAGGCTCGTAGGTCATCATTTGAATGTGTGTGAAGTGAACTTTCCACCGTGAGAGGTTTAAATCTCCACCAAGTGTGGAGGAGTAGAGCTTAGATAGTTTCTATACCATCAAATACTCCTTCATTACCAAAATATCTTGTACTACCTATTTCCATCAATTAGATAAATTATATCCTAGGTTCTTTATCCTTGAACTATCCTATCTTGTCACTTGTCCATTTCTCGGCTCCTTTGCCATATTTCTCACACACACACACGATTCCGCAAAATCCAACACTAAGCCTACCGTAAAGAATAGCTCCGATGAAAGCATCTCCGGCACCAGATGTGTCGACTAGTTCTGATGGCGGTATCCTTTCAGCTGTACACACGAACAATCTCCCCGTCAATGTCCCAATTCCATTTGCTTTCAGTTTCACCACCTCCTGACAGGGAAACAAGTAGTCGTTAATTTGTGTTTCAATGAAAACGTTGCAAACAAGACAATGTCATGCATTTCCAAGCTAGAACAATAATTTATCAGTGTCATGTGCTTCTAAGACGGAAAGTACTATAAACTATCAGAAACTGCCGAGCCGCCTTTGAGCAACAACCGATATGAAGCCCCCGAATCTGCCAAAATATTTTTCTCCCCCAACTACACCTAATGAAGGATGTAATCAGGACAAAACAGAAAATGAAGAGATTTCTTTGCTGGTTGTACTGTAGTAGTAAATGGAAGCCCACCTTCCATCCGGGGATCATGAGAGGGTGGATTGTGTAAGGCAACTACCATTCGAAGACTGCTTATATTGTGTTTAAAAATCATATGCTATGATTCGCATTGCAAGGTATGCAACTTGGATCCTACATCGATAGTATGGGAAATTGATGTGTGGTTCATATGGCCTAGGGCTCATCCACCTCAATACTAGCTTTTTGGAAGTAAGATGAGAGTTCATAATGGATTTTAAATTCATTAGCATAGAAGTAATCGACTGAATCAGGCTGCCTTTCGTAGACTGCTTTGCTTATAAGCATAGGGCATTGACAAGGATCTGCTCATTCTGAACAACTGCAATCCGGTGACTGGCTAGAGGAAAAGTATAACCAGCATTTTCAAGAGTAGAGTTAACAAGATATTTGGAAACAAATTCAAAAAACAGATTCAGTTCAATGCAATGGGAGGCCACTTTTTCGCATTCAACTATACAATTGGTTGATAGGTTCAGTCTTATGATCCATTTTTTAACTAAGCGACTTACTATTATCTAAAAATTATTATAAGTAGATAGTAATTGGTATTGTTGAAATTCAGCACAGAAAGCTGCTCTAGCATCTCTAACTGGCCTTAAACACCATAATAACACGAACGAGCATGCTTTTTTGACGTCGATTAGAGAAGCACATTACTGATGGAATGCACATTGGTGTAGCCACCCTATCATCCTTTTTTTGCTCCAAAGAATGCAATAAGCTATCAGCATCTTCTTCTCCCATCAGAGAATTCTCTTCTGTGCATAAAGTTAAAAAGTAGGCATTAGTTGAAGGCAATCTTTTGTAAGGGGGAAAGCAAAGTGAGAGGGGGAGTCCCCGACTTACCATCTGATGATCTCTCCAGCATTAGCCACCCATGTTCGCCCAAGGTCACGGTTGCAAATTTCAGTTTTGGAAATTTAAGAAGCATGGATATAAGGGCACTGGGCATGGATGGTGCATCTGTCCAAGCCTGTGGTACATAGCAATCATGTTGCATTGAGAGCTCATTGACAAAATGAACAGCCAGTAAGCACATAAAGCGAAAGCAGACATAGGCTTCAATAAATGGCTCGAACCCTTTATATCTGACGATGTTGACCAAATGTAGATGTTCAGCGTGTCAAGGGTACTAGTTAACTTATAACAAAGCATCGGAGCAAACTAGTGGAATATTGATATATTATGAGCGATACATGCCACGTCAGGTGACAAGTTTCTTAGAAAAAAGCATCTGGTAAACTCAACTCGGCAAAGTTTCCTCAATAAACAATAATTTCATAGCCAGATATCTATTTTTTTTCCTAGCAGATGAGAAGCGCCTTTATCATCTGGCCAAGAGTTCAAGAATCAACCATAGACAGGACTTCCCTATAGTTGGTTTACCTGTGGAAATTCCGCTGAACATACGGCATAATCCGACAACTGAAGAAGATCGACCAATTCCGGCCTTTTCTTTTCTGCATGAAGGAGAATGGGCATATTTCGCCCAGCTGCCTGCATTGACAGATGAGATGTAGCCTTAGAATATGAGTGTCATGGAATATTTCCCAAACATTTCATGTGAGAGAAAGTACCTAATCTTCTGCATCTCATCCAGCAAGCACCAAAAAAAATAGAAGCAAATAAGATGACTATACCTCTTGGGCAATTGCTATTGCAGTGTCTGTGTGTCTTGCATCAAAGTAGACAAACCTTGCTCCTTCGAGTGCAGATTTTAAATTCATCTGGGAAATGTCAGCCGGTTCCATGACAAGAAATGCTGGTGTAAAAATGCTAGAACGCGCTCTCCTGAAAGTCTCATCAAAGTTGATAGCCATGTGTGAATGCCGGCCATTATGTTAGCGTCTTGTGTTGAGGGGAAAAGATATGCAACAGAGAAAACATACAGTACGAAGTAATACAGCAGGACGCTTGCCATGTTACCCCAAGAGATACCCTAACTTCTGTCTCTTTTTCACAATTTGAACATAATGATTGCAGCAAGAAATCGCAATCCGTGTCATAGTCCATCAACATTTTCAAATAATTTTATAGTGCACCTGATCCTTGAGTTCTTTAAAATGACAAATAAATGACTTCCCTCCGAGGAAAAGATGAACCAAAGCTAAGCAAAGGGTACTGAAGATTGAACGAACCAGAATTAGGAATGTGAAAGAAGCATTTATCATATACTAATTTTGCCACTGAAAACCTATATCCCCATTCTCGACATCTCTAAGTGAATGCTAATACAAAAGATGCTAGGGTAGTGCAGCTTAAATGCTCAAACAGGCTTACAAAACTTCATAAATTCTGGTCAAATTAAGAGGGGAAATGTTCTCACGTTGATTGGTCGACCATAACAAATGAAGATGGCGTTTGTCCATCCTTGGCAACCTGGAGGAAAAAAAAAAAAAACTTTGGGGAGAAAAAACCACTCAATGCTCTTCTATGAAAACAGTGATTAGGTGTAGGTGAAGAACGACGAGAATTGCATATTTCTAATTAAAAAATATAGACGCCAATATTAGTTTCAAAATGACATCGTTGTTTTTAGCTGAAGTCCATATAGAAGTAACTGCCGATCAGTACTTGAATAAAAACCTTAAAGCTGCTGAGAAGAAAGCGTTTGTTCCCCCATAGAGGAAAATGATCTCTAAATGAGTAAAATCAGAAATTTTTGGATAGCATGCTGGCCGAGAAACGGATTTGAGCTATAGATAATCTGCTCCAGCTTGATGCACAACCTAATCTTTTTGGCAAGCATATGCAGATGATTACTTGAAGATGCTCCCTCGAATAGCAAGCTATCAATCTAAATCTTACCACGAGAAAAGAGGTATCTACACCATCAGCCGCTAGCTCCTCCAGTATTCTCTTACCGGGGATGTCATCAGCAATCTAGTTAATTTCACAAAGCATGCAGAAATGTTTAGCTAGAAATCCAAAAGTGGTCCCATAAGGTAGCAGTCAGACATATGACTAGATCAAAATGGAAAATTTATAGAAGAATTGACAGATATGCCAGCCAGTAACCTTAGATATAAGCCTCGCTCTCACACCCAGACGAGCCAAACAAGTCAAAGCATTTGCTGCTTCCCCAATTCCTTGAACCTAACAGTAGACAATAGATTTAAAGGTTAATTCAGAAATCTAATTGTCTAAGAGCATCATTTTTGGCGGACGCGTCTCTTAAATGACATCAACATGTATGAGAAGTGGTTGGACTGATCAAAACTAATTAACATGATGGCGATAAGCGAAGAACATGAAAACAGATTTCCTCCTACTGATATCTTATCTAGGGACAAGGACGCTAACACTGCTGTTATAACCTTTTTCGAGAACAATCTTCCCTGCGACAATCTGTCAGCTCACGTACTTAAGAAAATACCGTAACTGGGGAAGGCCAAAAAACAAACTTAAAAAAAAAAATCACAGCCAAGGAAAATGACGTACTTCCACGCTCCTGCATTGAATTCTGTCACCAGGCACGGGTAAAGCGGGCACAACAGCCAGGTCATCCAGACAAATCCCGCCGAATCCCACCTGTGTTTCCAAACACAGAGATCAATCACATTTGAGGAAGTTCTTTTTGTGTCTTTTCTTTAAGAATGTGAAGAGAGGTAATGAACTTTTTGTGCCCTGCTTGGACGTGGGCATGAACGAGCATTCATGCAAATAGAGTGTGTGACACAGACGTACAACGAGGCATTGCTCAGGCGATGGAGGAAGAGATGGGGAGGACATGATGATGATTGAGTTGAAACAAGAATAGCCAAAAGATGAGAGAGCCAAGAGCTAAAGAGAGACTGCCGTGGGAGGGAAGCAAAATGCTAGACTTTTTTATACGCAAATATTCTAGAGTGGGAAATCATGATCATGATTACTAGTCAACAAAGTTGATGTCATTCTAGTCAGAAGTTGATAAAGGCACTGCATTTAAGGTCTAATAAATGCAATGAGTGGCTAAGCACGTGAAATGCTATTGGACTCATTAAAGAAAGAGAGAATCGAACTTGTTATTGATTTATGACATTATTACGATTGGACCAATCACATTTAGGTTCCCAATTAATTCAAAATAGGCAATTCTTTTGCTGAATCTCCAACGATTGGTGCAACGTTGCAGAGCTGTACGATGCATCGAATGAAGCGGCTTTCCAATTGCGAGTATCTTGCTAGGGTTACAATGATGGGCTCATCACTTTCAAACCTTCAAGTTTATTATTATAGCTCAGATCAAATACTCTATAGTAGGTGTGGGCCTTCTCTAGTGTGTCTAATCTGTCAAAAACAGGAATATGAATTCTTTGAAAGGGGCCAAAGAATATATATTCCATGCACTCATGAATAAATTTAGTTTTCATTTTCAAAAATGAAATTGCATTCCTATAATTAATTGAATTTAAAATGATTTGATGTTAGATTAGACTCATCAATTATAGTTGAATATTAGTAACCAATAGGACAACGGAATGAACAGGGTAATTCTGATAAACTGAATAAAAAGATGGTCCTCGAAAAGCTATTAGCAGGATCTTTGCCACTCTCACTCTGTTCTGTTCCCATCAAATGTATAAGACATTGTAACTTCTTCCATCCATCGAATTGGTCGTCGCTTTGGGAAAGGGAATAGCACACGGTTCCTTTCAAGTAGGCTCGGACGTTAGTCCCATTAGGACACAAAAGTCCCCCTGATACCGCGTGGTCGCTCACTTTGGAATGAAAAAGAATCAAAATGAAGGATCAAAGCATGTGAAAAGTCAATAGGCTCTCTTGGGGTTTTTCTAACGCATTCATTCGAGATCAACCTTATTTGACGAGTGTCTCATCTTATTAATCCGTACAAAAGCAGTTGAAATTAATCCATAACAAAGGTTAAATTTTTGTTAATGAGTGTCTCATCTTATTTGAAGGCATTGATTGCACATAACACGGGATCAATTAGTACATCAGATACTATAAATTTTCCTTAAAGGGTTTGCTAACAAGTACTGATAGGGCACTCTTTAACGAAATCCTAAAAATCTCCTTTTGTGTATATCGGATTAAGTGATGTCCGGAGTGACTTTCCCACACCTATATTGATTGACCTCCGAAGGCGATTTTAATAACACACTTCCATTTCGGTTTGGTGCATTTGCGATATTACTCATGAAGGGCTCCTCGTAAAGCTTGAACTTATGCAAATTCCCATATTATCTAGACCATAACAGATTATTCCAACGGTGTGGGTGTCAATATCGGGGAGTGTGAAATTTCCACCCACTTACGAACTTTATAAACCCTAAAAGAAAGATCCATAGATGTCCTTTTGTTTCTTTTCCAGTGACTTTTCGAGCTAAGTACTCAGCGCATTTGACCCCAGTCTACTTTGATTTTACGTCGTCTTCCTCAAAACGTTCAATCCATTGGCCGCTCACAAGTGGCAAAGACGAGCGTCGAGCAGGAAGTCTTTCTTTTGTGCCGACCAAATCAATGAAGTCGGTTTCCGGTGAGGCAATAATGCTGGAACCGGTCAATAAAGGTCCCGAAGATGTCAGGGTAAAGCTTTGAATACCCCACTATTGACCATGCATGGCATTTTTCTTTTGTGTTGATATATAAAGACCCTCAAAATTATATATCTATAACAAATTTGCTTTAAACTAATTTATTGATCATAAATAACTCTAAATTAGTACACGCGATAAATTTACACAAAAAATCTCAAATTGATACATTTATGATAAATTTATCTTCCATTAATTTTCGTTACAAAATATCATTTGCTCGACATGAATTGCGAGCATGCATCATATTCGATGATGACTACCTAGACGACTTAGTAACATACAGATCCCAAGATCTCTAGGTGTAACTTGGGATCGAATCCATATGGACTTCCCATACATCAACAAGGTAGAACATTGTCGGAAAAAAAAAACTGTTTTCGGGGTTCGTCAGTGTACTCTCCAATAGGTACACTTACACAGAGCCATCTTCCATAACTGTTAGGCAGATAAATTACACTGACGGAAGATTAGCAGATACGTATAGACTTAGCTAATCATATAGCAGACACAAATCTTTCAATTGATTTAATCAAATTTCAAGTTTGCCTTTGGAAGCTTTCCAGTGCATTTTTCACTATAAATTAGGACCTGATTACCTTTTAGTAAAAACTGAGGACTTAATTACATTTGAAAGGTTTAAGATTTTTAAGTTACACCTTATGCTAAAAGTTTAGGGCCTGATTATACCAATCTAGAAGTTTAGTACTCGATTGCATTCCATAAAATAAATAACATTTAGGACTTACAGTGCACTGTCGCCTGATGTCGCCAAACCAGAAGTGTCTACATTGATTGCATCTTCTTCTTCGAACACAGACACTCAGAAGATTCTCCATTTGATTTCGAAAAATTGCTAATCTGCCCTAAATACGAAGCCAAACGTGGATCAGCCCGGTAGGGAAGACCAGTTCTATCCCCCCAATTCCTTGCATCCGGCAGCCGCCTAGAGTTGAAAAACCACGCGATGCAGAAAGAACAACTCAGAAGAGACTAATGTGACAAATTTAGGTGGTATTCCTATCTTAAGTTTAGACACTCTTTTTAGGTAGCAACTGTAATTCTCTCGTCACTTCATCACTTCAAAGGAAGATAGTCTACTTACCACCGCGGCAGCAAATCGAAGCATATTTTTCGTGGGCATGTTCACACACAACGCTGAAATTGCGAAAATATAGTCCCCCAGTTACACCTAACAAATGAACTGATTGGGACAAAGCAGAAAATGGGGAAAACTTCTCTATTGATTGTACTGTAGTACTAAATTGAAACACGGCTTCCATTCGGTGATGATGGAGGAAGGTGGTTTTGTCTCGACCTCTTTTTTAGGCGTCAACAGGTTTGTGCAAGGCAACTACCGCCCGAGAGTCCAAGACTACTCAGATCGTGTTTGAACATCATATGTTTATGATCCTCATTACAAGGTATACTGATGTGTGGTTTATCCGGCCTTGGGCTCTCCCATCTCTATAACTAGCTATTGGAAGTAAGAAGAGAGTTCATAGTGTATTCTGAAATCATTAGCACAGAAGCGTTGGACCAAATCTGGCTGCATTTCCTGGACTGGTTTGCTTATAAGCATAGAGAAGTGACGTGGACAATGGCTAGAGGAAAAGTATAACCGGCATTTTCAAGAGTAGAGTTAACAAGATATCTGGCAACAGGTTTGAGAAAGAGATTCAGTTGGAGGCAGCTTTTTCACGATCGGTTGTGCAATTGATTGGTAGGTTCAATTTCATGATCCATTTTTTTACTTAGCGTCTTTCCACGATCCCAAAATTATTATCAGTAGATGGTGATAGTTGCAATTTACGGAATGCTGTTCTAGCATCTGTAACTGGCCAGAAACACAATAATAACACAGGAAGCAAGCTTCTTTGGCATCGACTAGAGAAGCACATTACTGATGGAATGCACGTTGGTCTGGCTTCACGCAATAGGCTATCGGCATCTTCTTCTCCAATCAGAGGGTTCTCTGCTGGACATACAGTTACGAGTAAGCATCAGTTGAAGGCATTCTCGCATAAGAGGGCCAAAAAGTAATGGCCGGAGTCCCAAACTTACCTTCTGATGACCTCTCCAGCATCAGGCATCCATGTTCCCCCAAGGTCACGATTGCGAATTTCAGTTTCGGTAATCTAAGGAGCATAAATATATGGGCACTAGGCAGAGATGGTGCCTCTGTCTATGCCTGTTGGTAAAAAAAAAAAAAAAATCATGTCGAGTTCGGAGTTCATCGACAAACCGAGCAGCCGGTAAGCACATACAATGAAAGCAGATAAAAGCTCCAATAGACGACTTGGACCCTTTATATCAGACAATGTCGACCAGATTTAAATGTTCAAGAGGTCAGGGTTGCTAGTTAAACTTACAGCAAAGCATCAGAGGAAACTCATGGAAGAAAGATATAGTATGAGTGAAACTCGCGATGTAGTGCGGCAAGTTTCTTAGCAAAAGCATCCAGTAAACTAAACTCAGAAAAGTTTTCTTAATTACTTTTCCTTAATAAACAATAATTAGTTAGTTAGACACCAGATGTCTTTCCGAGCAGATGATTAACTCCAATGTCATCTGGCCTAGAGTTCAAGAATCAATAACAGACGGGACTTCCTTTTGGTTGGTTTACGAATGGAAATTTAGTCGTACATTCAACGTAATCGGATAAGAAGATCATCCAGTGAGAAAGTATTCAGCGGTTAGATATCACCGCGCCATAGGCTGACGTGGCATATACTTGCCAATAAAAAGTCGACATGTGTTCATGACTTGACAGGTAGATAAAAAAAATCAAAATTGAACTTCTGTGATTTCTCTCTCATCTTCCTCCTCCGTCCACCACTTTCATCTCCTTCATTCGATCACCGGGGAGTTGCCGGCGCCGCATCAAGCCAACCACTACCGTTCGTCGAACGAGCCGTCGCTCGCTGCCTTCCGTCCAAAGAGCACCGCCCCGTCCATTGTATGAAACATCCTCTGTTTTTCATCTTTTGTTCAGAATAAAGCTTCCCCAGTGGGGGAAGAGAGAGAACCAGTCCTTGAGCTCGAGAATGAGACCAATGGCCAACATAATCAGCCCAAGCGACATACGAGGTCGGAGCAGAGAGCGCGTTTTCCCATCTGAGTCTCGCTCGGTTCACCGACAGGTGGTCGGAGCCTTCATTTACCCATCGGATTGGGGGTAAAAATATAAACTTTGAGGGAGCGAAAGAGTGGATAGATGTTGGGTTGAGTTTGGATCGAAAGAAGAGAGTGAATCTGAGATGAGATGGTGGAGATCTCGAGAAACTCGTTGATCTTCCATCTCCAGGACGAGCTCCAAATCCGAGGCCATGGCTTGTCGATGGAAGGCCGTGAGCGACGACGGGCTCTGTGGATGGAAGGTCTCGAGCGATGACACCGGCGACAAGCAGTAGTGGTCGAATGAAGGAGGCAGTGGCAAATGGTGACGCGCCAGTGACGCAGCGCCCGCGACTCCGCCGGTGACGGAACGAAGGAGACGGCAACAGACGGAGGAGGAAGATGAGAGAGATAAAACAGAACTTAAAAGTTTTGAATTTTTTTTTTTTACTTGCCACTTTATGGATATGTGTCGATTTTTTATTGACTTTTTTTTTAACAAAGATTTTTTATTGAATTTCAATACAAAAGTATATGCTGCTTCAAAAAAAAAAATACAAAAGTATATGCCACGTCAGCCTGGTGATGTCTAACGACGAGGGTCCTTGGCCCCCACTCCGGCCCGGCGACCCTCGCCCTTACCAGTGATGATGAGTTGGTGGCAGCGACGCCGAGGCCTTGCCACAAGTTTTTTCCTTTTCGAAAGAATTATTACCTTTTTTTTTTTTTTTTAATCCAGTTAGACTAAGATTTTGGTTAAAAATAAGATTCAGTCCATGTAGTTTTAGTCTTATCTTTCATATTTTGGCAAAGTCAATGCTACGGGAAAATAATAGCAAATGTTACATTAGTATTTTTCATTAATCAAGTTGGACGAAATTAATGTAAAGATTTGATTGCACCACTTTAACAAACTTTATCGATTGCACTTTTCATAAGTTTAAGGACTTAATTTCATTTTAGCGAGGAGTTTTAGAACTTAAATGGACTTATCCCAATCAAATAAAATGACTATACCTCTTTGGCAACAATTATTAGAGTATCTGTGTATCTTGCATCAAAGTAGGCAAATTTTGCTCCTTCAAGTGCAGATTTTGAGTCCGGGGCCGGTGTAAAAATGCAGGGACGAGTCTCCTAAAGGTCTCATCAAAGTTAATATGTCAACTTGTTGTCCTTGGAAATTATATAGTACAAAGTAACACGACAGGACATTTGGCATGGTAGAGCTATCCTAACTTCTGTCTCTCTTTCAGAATTTGAACGCAATGAATTGCAGAGAGAAATCGTATCCTTGAATTCTTAGAAATGACAGTGTTTAATGACTTCCCTCTGTGGAAAAGATGAACCGAAGCTCAGCAAAGGCTGCTGAAGATTGAATGAACCAGAATTAGGAACATGAAATAAGCTTCCATCATATACAAATTTTGCCTCTGAAAAACTAATATCCTATTCTCGATATCACAAAGTGAATTCCAACATAAAAGATTGACAATTATGATGCGATTAATCGAATAGTCGAATTTAGCCCAAAACATTGTCGCATGGACCCAAATTGCTAAACCTAGTGTAATCATAGCTGTTGATCTTATATGTAATGTTCACGAGATTTACAATTATGATGCCAGTTCGTGTGATACTTTATCTAAACAAGAATTTGTCTTGGAATAGGTGCTGTAATTTTTTTTCTTTTTCAAAGCTATTACAAAATAAGTTTTAATCTCCTTAGGATTTCGCCCAATTATATTTACTTCCAAAAACACCTTATTGATTGTGTAGTTTTAACTGTAGACACCAATTTGCACCTTGGTATTAGTTGGTATTATGAATTTACTTACAACATCGTTATTTCCATTTTTTTTTAAAAAAATACCCAAACCAAAATCTAAAATTTCCACCCCCACCCCCACCTCCACGCTAACCCGAAACCCAACTCATCCATCGCTGACCACTATAACTTGCCACCGTGCTGGTCTCCGCCTTGCCTATTATCGAGCGTGGACAACGTCAACGCCCACATCTCTCTCTTCACTGACAGCATATTATATTATGGCATTTGCTAACATAATAATATTTAGGATACTGTGAAAATAATAACTTATTATAAGTCATAAATTCTTGAAAGAGTCAACCTCACAATAATTTATAATTATGTATATATTTTTATTTTTTATAGTCCAGAACAGACTGTTATTCTTACGATAAAGTAAAAACTATTACTCAATCATTTCTCTTACACTGTCTACTAACTTTGCTATAACTAAAGAAAAAAAAAGGTTCATGCTTTTAATTAACCATGTAACAAAGAAGTCTGCACAACAAAACCCCCGATTTGTCTTCTCTGCCTATAATTTCATCGTCGGTTCTTGGATTAGGGGTTGATGCTTTGTAGGCCGGTTGATAGAGACGGTTCAAGTCGTTGAGCTAAGATTGGCAATCATATTTTCACACCTTGAGCATGGAGGTCACATTGTAAAGTTTATTTCCTTCGTTTTTTTTTTTTTTTTTGTTGCTTAATTTCGTTCCTGTAGACCACGACTTGGCACTTCTAGTAGTACGAAGCGACGATGCGAGACTGTTTTGACGACAACATGACAGGGAAACTAGTCATTCGAGTCTATCGCGGTGTCAAACTTCGCCTGAGTGCAATTTGATGATTTGCATCACAGTTACACAATGTCATTCGGTCAAAATGAACGATGAGCATTTCATCATGTTCGACAACAACCAACTCGACGACTTATTAATACACAAATTCCCTAAGATCTCTAGACATAACTTGGGATCAAATTCATGTGGATTTCATATCCATCAACAAGGCCAGACATTGTTGGAGACAAATGTTTTCCATGTTGGTTATTGTGCTCTCTAATAAGCATTCGTTTCAAATAAAATGAGTGATTTGGAAATCATTTTCCAAAAAATAACTGCTTGTTTTGTTTAGAAAAATTAGTCAAAAGAAAATATTTTCATGATTGATAACAATTTATACCTAACTTTTTTCACAGGCGATCAAAAAATTTACTTATTTATTTGTTATTTAAGATGAAAGCAATCATCCTTTGGAATATGTTTTCCAAATCACTCAGTTTCCGCAAAACCGACATGCCCTAGACATAGCCAATCTTCCATAACTAATTATCAAATATACATATAATTGATCTCCATGAAAACTCAATTAGCCAGTCTTCCATAACTAATCGGTGTGCTCCACGATACTGTTGCAACATGGAAGACTTCCTCCATTTGATTTTACAGAATTGCCAGATCATCCTAGAAACAGAGCCAAACATGGGTCGCTTCGGAAGGGAAGACCAGATCTGGCGCCCCATCCCTTGATGGAGTTGTTGAATTTGATAGAGGAAAATAATGTTCAAGCACATAAATTAGTTATTTTGGGCAAACACTTCCCAATAGGTCACCCATCATGTAATGTTAAAATAGATAATAGGGCTTTGATTGCTGCTAGTGGCATACATGTAATTTCCATATTAACTATGTATGCCCTAGAGTTCTGCTATATATAGGGGCAATCTTTTTTGTTGTTAAAAGGCTGAAACTTGTGACTCTAGAGCTTAAAATGCCGATTCTTATAGTGGAGAGATTGCCTAGCGTAGCATTGTGGTTTTTTCCCTTTCCTAATTTGGGAAAGGGTTTTCATGTAAAAATCCTTGCTTGTTTTTCTTCTCTATTTTTCTCTTCATATATTTGTGTTCCTAACAGATTATATTAGAGCCTAATTTTGGCAAAATACTAGGAGTGAATATGGACAAAGGGAAGGTGAAGATCGATTGGTTTTGTTGGGAAAAACGGATCCCCGAAAACGTGGATTCGACACTGAATCGGACCCCTAAATCGAATGCGGAAGCGAAGCCCGGGAAATTCACGTATCACTGATCCTAAAGCACACTACGGAATCGAGCGTACCTTGTTAGCTACAGATTAGACACCAATGCTGAAGAAGAGAAAGAAATTCTGATCCGGTGATGCCTTGAAGGGAAGACGATGTCGCCGTAAGCGTACTGTTTCTTCTTTTTGAGAGAGAGAGAGAGCGCGCGGGAGAGGAGAAGACGTACGTTGGAATTGTGCCAAAAGGTGTCTTCTCTCTCTCTCTTCTCCCTTTTATACCTTCCCCCATCCACGGGCCTTATTCCCATGGGCCGGGCTTTTTGGGCCCAATTTGGGCGGACGGGCCAACTTAGGCCCATCAATAAAGAAAAAATCCATCATCTCCCACTCACACATGGTGGTCCAAAACCAACATGGGCGGACAGGCCCTACTCAGCCCCATTAGAGAAAAATCCATCATAGACTCTCACTTAACATGATGGGCCGAACAGAATCCTCTTTTTCCTCTCTTCAACATTTATACCGGTGAATAATCCGTGCGACCAGCATACTTAGAGAGCTCGTTGCTATACATCTGTTAGGAATATATAGCAGCTCATAATGGGCATCACATCCTGAGTAGATTTAGTATGCAGTACCCTAGATCGATCGATCACATTTATATCTCTCTTGATCTCTTTTAAACAATGATATATATATTGTATTCACAATTATGATTATCCCAAAGACAATCATAATTGGTTAACCGGTGAATAGAAAACTACAATGTGATTCTCCAAAATCGATCTTCCTCTTTCCTTCAAACTCTCAATTTCAGTTCAGCTTGCTTTTCTAGAAATGCCCCATTAGATCGAATCAAACTCATGACCATTGGCAACATCCTAAGATAGCAAACACTAAATAGAAATCTTGAGAATAAGTAAGAGTCATGAGGGGACTAAAAAATTAAGGAACTCTTTTCCTCAAGAGTCTTACACGACATAAAAAGTTGAGATCAAACTTTTGTCACTCTTATTGGTCGTCTCATGCATACGTAGTATGAAATACGTATTACGGTATTAACTCCTTTCCCATGGAGCGTATGTCTACACCTTTAAATACCGTACAGATGATAGTTCAGACATACCCAATGTCTAACTTGAGTTCACGTATCTACTCATTCACAAAATTCATCGAAACTCACATCCGGCATCTTAGACAGATAAAGTAAAATATGTGGGGTATTTTACTTTCGGACATCGTAAGAATTATGTCCTCATCTTAACACTCAGTTAAGGTGACATACGTGTTTTAAGCTTGAGCTCTCGATTATCACCTAGATAATAAGCTTAAAAACAGTCTCATTTCTATTTATCACACAGTAAATAGAGGCGATTACCCGTATGAGTGGGCTAATCTTATATCTGTCTGACATGCTTCTCAACTTAAAATAATGCACTGAGCATTAAGATGATAAAGATCAAACAAAGATTCATAGGCATTAATGATGAAAACACAAATTCATCAAATTGTGAACACTTAGGGAAATTGCAATATTCAAGACATCGCCTCTACGCAATCCTAGAGATTTCATATAGCCACAAAACACATCTCTAGGTATTGACTTTGTCATAAGATCTGCTACCATTCTATGCGTAGTATGTACTCTAAGTTCACATATTTTCGTGCAATCATATCTTAGACAAGATTATACTTGGTATCTATACGTTTGGTCTTACCATGATATTTTGGATATTTGGTGTACACTTTTGCTGCTTGGCTATCACAGTTAACCAACAATTAATCTGCAGCACTTCCAATAACACCTAAATGATCCAAAAAAAATCTCTTAAGCCAAACACCTTCTTATACTGCTGCTGACAATGCCACGAACTCAACTTCCATCGTGGACAAGGCTATACATGTTTGTTTCTTACTGCTCCAACATATGGTGCCATTATTCGGTAAGAAAACAAACCTAGAGATAGATTTTCTTTCATCTAAATCTCCTTCCCAATCGCATCAAAATAGCCTTTGAGTTGCGAGATCATTTCCTTAATAACTCAGCGTATTATCGCTAGTCCCCTTTAGATACCTCAAAGATTTCTCTTAACGGCTTTCCAATGTGCTTGACCCGGATTGGATTGGTATCTACTCACCATTCCAACTACAAAACATATGTCGTCTTGTACACATCATAGCGTACAACAAGCTTCCAACAAAGACTAGTATAAGGAACATGTTTCATTTGTTCATTCTCTTGTGGAGTCCTTGGACACAGTCTATGGCTCAATCCTTCACCTTTTTGCAATAGGAGTATCTATGGGTTTACAATCTAGAAATCTTAACTCCAAGGATGTATGCAACATCACTCATGTCTTTTATATCAAAGCTGGAAGATAACCAATTCTTCACAGCATTAACATAACCCCATATTACTTCCGACAATTAGTATATCATTAACATATAATGATATGATCACAAATTGATCCTTGGATCTTTTGATATATACACAATGATCCTTGTCAATCATTGTAAAATCATATGCCATTATTATGGCATTATGAAAACGTATATACCATTGTCTCGATGACTGCTTAAGGCCATATATCGACCCTAAAAGTCGACATACCTTTTCTTCTTGGCCTTTCACTATGAAACCAGCAGGTTGTTCCATATATATTTCTTCCTCTAATTCTCCATTGAGGAAAGCAGTCTTTACATCCATCTGATGTAACTCAAGATCCATACTAACCACTATTGCCGTAACTATGCGAATCAAGGTAAATCACACTACGGAGAAAATGTACTTTCATAATCAATTCCTTCCCGTTGATTATACCCCCTTCGCCACAAGGCGAGCCTTATGCCTTTCTATCGAGCCATCAGCCTTTTGCTTTATTTTGAGAACCTACTTGTTCCCAATAGCTTTGCGTCCTTTTGGAAGATCAACCAGTTGCTAAACATGGTTTGACTTCGTTGACTCCATTTCCTCTTTCATTGCATAAATCCATTTTTCCTTACTAGGGCAATTTAGAGCCTCATTAATATTTCTTGGCTCATCCTCATCTTGTGGAGCAACCATAAAAGTTTCTCATTCAATGTCAAAACGTCGACGGGGAATACTTTGGCGACTTGTTCGCCGTATGGGAGATTGTACACTTAGCACATCATTTCCCATTATGCTCCCACTTGGAATAGATAATGACGACGTCGTCTTGTCATGTGGTTGTAATTGAGAATGAGTTGAATTCAATTCATCACTTCTCATATTACTCCCACTTGGACGAACTACACTAATATCATTATCTTGATCCAATGTTTCAAATAGGGAGTAATCTTCCCCTATTTCGCCCTACTTAGGAAATTCATCCACTAAGAATGTGACATCCCGTGATTCAAAATTCAGTTATACTCCCACTTTCCTGCTCACCTATGAACACATACCCTTTCGAGTGTTCGAAGTATCTCATTAAAATACTCTTATTTCCTTTGGGACATAATTTCCCAAACTTGTGAGAGGACTCATGAGTATAGACAGCACAACCCCATGACTTAAGAAAACTTAAGTCTGGTTTTCTACCTGTCTATAACTCATATGGAGTAAAAGTAACTGATTTGGAAGGCATCCAGTTAAGTATACAGGCAACAGTTAACAACGCATCACTCCAAAAAAAAAAAAGAGGTGATAAGTAAGTTAGCATGCGCCATCATGGACCTAACCATTTCCAATAGGGTTCTGTTTCTTCTCTCCGCAACACCATTTTGTTAAGGAGTATATGGAATAGACAACTGTCTTTCTATTCCTTTTCATCACATAATTTTCTGAACTCATCAGATAAATATTCTCAACCTCGATCGGATCTAAATACTTTTATTTTCTTGTCTAATTGATTTTCTACCAAGTTCATATACATTTTGAAACAACTTATACTTCAGATTTATAAGAAATCAAATAGACATATCCGAATCGAGTAGAATCATATATAAAAGTGATGAAATAAACAGCCCATTGCCTTCCTCTCACATTCATTGAACCACAGACATCAGAATAGATTAAATGCAGAGGAAATTCAGCTCTTTTACATTTTCTAAATGGTTTCCTTGTCGTTTTTCCCTACTAGGCAATGCTTACATATGGGCACATCGACTTTTTCAATGTTGCCCAACAAGCCCTCTTAGGCTAGTCTATTAATATATTGTTGGCCAATATGACCAAGTCTAGCATGCCACATAATCACATCATTATCAGATGAAGTAGAAGACGTGAAACAAGGGAATAACCTATTGACATCACCACAGTCAACATTTAGTACAATAAAACCATCTAGAAAGTGACCACAACCATAGTAGTTTGTATCCAAATACAAATCTACATCTCTATTACGGAAGTTTACACTAAAACCAAGCTTAACCAACACCAAAACAGACATTAAATTTCGACGAATCTCTGGAGCATATGGAACATCATGTAGGAATAAGGTGCGTCCATCACGCATGTTCAATTGGCAGATGCCAATCCCTTTAACTTCATCTCTGGAGTTATTTTCTACATAGATGCACTTAGTTCCAATTGGTACTCGTCAAAATTCCACGAAAAATTCTCTATCCTTCGCTATATGGTCTGCCGTATCTGAATCTACAGTCCACAAAGGATTGGATTCAGCCAATAATACAGAACTTGACACATAAGCAAAGTTCTCAAATGTACAAGAGGTGTTTACTTTCTATGGCTCACAACAGTCACGAGCATATGAACCTTTCTTGTCACAATTGTAACACCTCACCCTTGACATTTTCTTCACTTGAGGACGTTTTCCTCTCTTGTGTTAGTTAACTCTTGATTTCTTGCAATAAGGACTTGATCCTTTGCATTCCCACATATTGAACGAATCAATACGCTTGCGCTTAGAGCTCAAAGCCCTTTCTGAGCTAGAACCAGCATTGCAAATGTCCATTTTCGGCTCATATGCTGTTAGGCGGTCCTCTACTAGCTCAACATGGCGCACAGCATTCTCAAGATCTTCCATAATATGGTCAAGAGCTTCTAGTGCTTCTTGCTTTTCCAGCACATATTGAATTTTCATATTCAATATTTCACAATTGTTGCCGCTCATATCAGCAATTGTGTTCTTAGTTGTTGAAACCATCGGTCTGAACACATCAGACATACATGCACGAATAATTAATGCCTATCATTTATGCATCCCTATTTACATAGACCCATCATATTAATGAATAATTTCAAGTAAGGCTTCAGAATCAAAAAGTCACTACGTTTCCAATCATCCTCCAAAAATCCTAACTTAAAATTATCATTAATATGATTGTCATATGCAAATTCAATTCTATGAAGTTACAAAAACTTCTATAACTACCCACAGCTAATTACCCACAGCAACCAGCAATGACAGAAAGCAACAGATAACTAACATCCAATAAAACAATAATGCTTTCATATAATACAACTATACATTACACTAAGCAATATATACAGAGAAATATCAAGATATTTACACCCATAAAACGTCTCATAATTAATCTAAGAAATAATTAGGGAATGTCCCTTCTAATCTATCAGTCAAAACATCTGAGAAAACTGAAGGCACATTTGTCAACCATGGAAAAAATTTTGGAGAGCTTTCATGTCGCCACCAAGGCGCATTTACTCTGCACTATGTGGCGCTCAATCTATGGGTTGAAGTTTTAGCTAACTCAATCATATAGTACTCTCTTACAAAAGCTTCCACTAGTCTCCTATAATCCGGGACTACGTTGACCTCCCATAGCCGACCTAACACTGCTTGCCATTCAGGTGGAAGAGCATTAATCAAAGCCGGCACCTTCTCAAAATCCGGCATAAGATAACCATTCCAGATGATTTCCTGTATCATCTTATTGACCCTGACCACATGTGATACTAAATCACCGTTATGTCACCGATAATTAGCTAAATCTGACATCAGCCTTTTAAACCTTGCATTTCCCTCGTCCGTTTTCGGGATTGCAGGTATCCGTGCATAACGTATCATAGTTCCTGCAACAAATGCAGAACTAAAAATGGATTACTCATAATCCATAATTTACATAAGGGAAAATACATAATTTTTCATGATTTATGCAACACATGCATAATAAAAAAAAAATGGATTACATATAAACCACATAGGCATACATGAAAAAAGAAACAAATTCCTTTTTTTTTTTCTTTTTTCCGGGTCAACGGTCAATGGTCAAAGTCAACGGTCGTCGGTCAACGATTAGCGGGTCAACGGTCAACGGTCGGTCAACGGGTCGGGTCAACGCGTGCGCCGGTCGGACCGGATCGAGTGAACCGCACGCACGTGCCGCGCGCGTGCGCGGGCTGACATCACGCAGACGTCAGCCGGCACGTGTCGCGCGCGTGCAGGGCGTCTGCGGTTCGGGTCGGGTCGGGTCGCCGGTCGGTCGCCGCCGGTGACCGCTCGGCCAACCGACGTCATTGCCGACGTCATTGATGACGTCACCCTGCCGGTTACTAACCGTTGGGTGACGTCATGCTAACGTTAGCACGCGTCGGGTCCGTGGACCGGCGTGCCGGTTCGCCGGCCGGCGGCGCGCACACGCCAGTTCGCCGACCGGCGCGTGTGCGCACGCGCTGGCGACCCAGCGCTTCCGGGCGCGTCGCGCCCACGCGCAGCGCCTTCCGGCCGCGCGTGTGGGCGCGTGCGGCGTCGTCCGGCGGCGTGCGACCTATCCCCGGACTCGTCTTGACGTCGCCTTTCACCCAGTGCCTTCAGAATTTGATTTCGACTTACGAAAACTCAGAAAAATGGCCGAACAACGCTCGGGTGTCGGGATTTCTCGCCCCAATCCGTACGGCCGAAAATTTTTCGCGAAAAATCAATCAAAAAACATCAAATTGATCGGGAAAACGTGAACTAGGGCTCTGATACCAATGTTGGAAAAAACGAATCCCCGAAAACGGGGATTTGACACTGAATCAAACCCCTAAATCGAATGCGAAAGCGAAGCCCGGGAAATTCACGTATCACCGATCCTAAAGCACACCACGGAATCGAGCATACCTTGTTAGCCACAGATTAGACACCAATGCTAAAGAAGAGGAAGAAATTCTGATCCGGTGATGCCTTGAAGGGAAGACGATGTCGCCGTAAGCGTACTGTTTCTTCTTTTTGAGAGAGAGAGCGTGCGGGAGAGGAGAAGACGTAGGTTGGAATTGTGCCAAAAGGTGTCTTCTCTCTCTCTCTCCTCCCTTTTATACCTTCTCCCATCCATGGGCCTTATTCTCATGGGCCGAGCTTTTTGGGCCCAATTTGGGCGGACAGGCCAACTCAGACCCATCAATAAAGAAAAAATCCATCAGGTTCGATGGCAAGGACTTTAGTTTCTGCAAGATGCATATCGAGGATATGTTGCATCAGAATAACTTGCATCAATCTCTGTCTAGAAAGAAACAAGATTCTATGAAGCAAGAAGAGTGGAAATTGTTAGATTGGCAAATTCTATATTTAATTCGTCTCACATTGGCATGGAACGTTGCTTTCAACATTGCCAATGAGACGACAACGGTGGATTTGATTGTGGTGTTATCCAACATGTACGATAAGCCTTCTACATAAAACAAGGTATATTTGATGCGTCGTCTTTTCAATCTAAAGATGGGTTAGGGTGCTTTTGTGACAAATCACATCAATGAATTCAATTTGATCACAACTTAGTTGAGTTCGATGGATATCTAATTTGATGACGAGGTAAAGGCTATAATTTTATTATCTTCTTTACTTGATAGTTGGAATGCAACTATGACCGCGATGAGCAATTTGTCTAATAAGAAAAATTTAAAGCTTCAAGCAATCCAAAATTTGATTCTTAGCGAGGATATTCACAGAAGAGAATTAGGTGAATTTTTGGATGCTGCCTTACATACTAAAGGAAAAGGGAGAAGCAATCAATGAGGGCGAAACCAATACCGTGGTAGATTGAAGCCCAAAGGGAGAAGCAATTCTAGGCCACATGGTGAAGTAATTTGCTAGAACTGCGAAACGAATGGCCATATGAAATGAGATTGTAGAGCCCCAAAGAAGAAATTCAATAACGAAATTGAAATCAAGAGGAAGAGAAATCCATGAATGCAACTCTTGAAGAAATACAAAACAGTGATGTCTTAATTTTGAGCATTGACAATCCAATTGAGTATTGGATTCTTGACGCGGGTGCATCGTTTCACTTTACTTCGTGCAAAGAATTAATGCTCAATTTTATTGTTGGAAAATTTAGAAAGGTTTATCTTATTGATGATGAACCTTTGGTTATTATGGGAAAGGGTGATGTTTACATAAAATCTACTAATGGATATCAATGGAAGTTGCATTATGTTAGATACATTTCGAGACTTAAGAGAAATTGATCTCTATAAGTCAATTAGATAGCACAGGATACATAACTATTTTTGGAGATGGCTCTTGGAAAATAGTTAAAGGTGCTCTGATTGTAGCATGAGGAACAGAATCAAGAAAGCTCTACGTGACTGAAAGCAGTAGAGATATGGCAGCAATCGTTCAGTCAAAAGTTGATTCTAAATTATGGCACCACAGGCTTAGACACATGAGTGAAAAGGGGATGAAGTTATTAGCATCTAAGGGAAAATTTCCTAATTTGAAATCCATAGATATTGGTCTATGTGAAGATTGTGTTCTAGGCAAGCAGAAACGTGTCAATTTTTCAAAGATTGGGAGAGAACTACAGAAAGGAAAATTAGAGTTGGTGCCTACAAATGTGTGGGGACCAACTCTTGTGAATTCCCTTGGAGGCACACACTATTATGTCGCGTTTATTGATGACTCCACCAGATAGTTGTGGGTTTATTTTCTTTAAAATAAATTTGACATATTTGCTACTTTTAAGAGATGGAAAGTTGAAATGGAGAATGAGATTGGCCTAAAGATTAAATGTCTAAGGTCCAACAATGGTGGTGAGTATGATAGCAAGGAGTTCAAGCAATTTTGTGCAGAGAATAGAATCAAAATGATAAGAATTGATCCAATAGATCATAGTAAAACGGAGTAACTGAAAGTATGAACAAAACTTTGAGTGAGCATGCAAGAAGTATGAGGTTGCATACAGGATTACCCAAGACGTTTTGGGTGGATGCAATTAACACTGCAGCATATCTAATTAATAGAGGACCTTTAGTTCCACTTGATTTTAAGCTACTAGAAAAAGAATAGAGTGGAAAGAAGGTAATTTTCTCGCATCTGAAAGTTTTTAGTTGTGTTTGGTATGTCCACGTACATTATGAAAATAGAGATAAGCTTGACACAAAAGCCAAAGAATGTTTTTCATTGGATATGGTTTTGATTATTATGGTAATCAGTTCTAGGATGAACAAAATAAAAAAATAATAATAAAACTGCTGATGTTACATTCAATGAAAACATATTGTATAAAAACAAATTTGCAGTAGAACAAGAGCCATGTACAACTGAACCCACTTTGAGAAGATCTAGTAGAATATCTAAACCTGTGTAGAGATATTCTCCGTCATTACCTTATATGCTTTTGACTGATGCTTGCGCATCAGAAAGTTTTTTAGAAGCAATACAAGTTAAAAAATTCCGTTAAGTGGGAGTTAACAATGCAGGATAAGTTGGATTCACTCGAGGCGAATAGAACTTGGGTGTTAACTCAATTACCAGATGGGAAGAAGGCATTGCAAAACAAGTGGGTGTATATGATCAAAGAAGAACCTGATGATAGCAAGAGGTACAAAGCAAGATTAGTAGTAAAAGGATTCCGACAAAAGGAATGAATTGATTACACGGAAATTTTTTCTTCAGTTGTGAAATTGACTATTATTTAGTATTGCGTGACACCCAGGATCTCATATCAAGTCACATCACTTGCCTTAATTTCAGGTTATAATTAAATTGCAGTCAAGCTAAACCATAAGAAATTGAGCTGCACTCGGCTCTATTTATCATAAAACTTTCTTTGTTTCTTTACACGTGGGGAGATGAGATTAAGAAGGGGATTTCTACAAAAAAACACTCTGAACTACCACCACTAAACATCCCGCCTCCTGTTGAGTATGTACATACTGTCAGACAACCAAAAACAAAATTCTCCCACACGTCGAGCGCTCCTCGGCCACCTCCTACTCTGAAGAAAAGACACAATAAACAAGTGTGAATTTTTAAAATAAAAACTCAGTAAGTGGGCGGTTAGTCCTAACTTGGATTTGGCCAATAGCACGACAAATAGGTAAACAAACTGTTAATTTGCTGAATCCACAGAAGTCTAGCTATAACAATCACCCAAGGGGAGACGACACTCCGCCCTAAACCCCTCGCACCCAACCTGGCATCACGAGGTCCATAATCACCCAGGGGGAGATGACACTCCACCCTATCCCCCCTCGCACCCAACCAACCTGGCATCACGAGGTCCCGTGAGAAGCTATTTAGCCCTTTTTAGACCGCTAGAGAGAATACCACTACTCTTCATCATCCCTCTCCAGGCATCCCGACACCCAGGGTCTCACAGTGGCTCTTTCACCAACTTCACACATTCACAATTCCCTTGTTGCAGCACCAACAACTTCAGTATGTGAACAACCACAAATAGGTCTAAACATACATTATTAAATACTTCAAGGTATATATAGGAACTCTCATTAAAGGCAACACAGTAAGAGTTCAACATTTGCCTGCAGAAAATTCAGAAACTACCAACGTGGACAGAACTAGGTAAAGGCTACTGAGACACTAGACTCCATATGTGTCATGAGAATCAAGTACAAGAGACACAACAACTATTGCATATTCTCGGATCAAAGCAGTCTATAGACTAAAATGAGCAGTTTCGATCACAGACACAGAAAGTATATCTAATCTTATTGGAATATTATGAAATTTTAGTATGTTACAGAAAAGACATAGATTAACATTTTCTGTGAAGAAACCTAAGTTTATATCTCAATGTATTAAGAGCAGTAATTTCTGTCTTCTTTCTAAAATTCTGTAGCAACTTTCAGATTTAGTACCTACAGAAGAAACATCGTTTCACCACCTTAACCTTGACCATTTGCTCTCAAATTTTGATATGTTATTCCTAAGGATGTGCCCTACAACTTTCATTAAGAGTTTAATGTCCAATTCTTTTTAGAAAATTACAGAAAATTCGTGGAATCACCTACGATATTACTGTTTTCTAAAGTACAGATTACTAGTTCAAGGTAAATACTCTTACCAACACATTTTCTCATCAATCTTACTATAACTAGATGTCGAACCTAATCCAATGGATATTCTCTCAAGTAAACTTGTTCTTTTCCTTATCTACATCATCATAATTTAAGGCGACACCAAAACAAAAGATTTTCCATCTCTAATTCTCTAAAATAGTAAGTATTGCACCGTTTTTCTTCATCTTTAGCTCAACTAAATCATGAGTTTCTCTACCAAACATTCTTGTAGTATCTCGGCACTCTTCTACAACATCCAAGGTAACTACAGCATGATAAAAACCACACTTCATCATGCATATGGGAAATAAAGAAGATGGAGGGGCGAGTCGAGCTCGCGGCCCCCCTCAATGCCGCGTTCTCGCCGACCCGCACAGCGAAACGACCCAAAATAGGTTGCGACTCCCTTCCCCCTCAATCAACTGGATGGCCCACACAGCAAACCCACGGCCTCTCGCCACCGTGGCTTCATCAACAAATAAATCACATCCCAGCTCCGAATAGAGCTTTAGTTCCCAAATTTTCTCATTCAACCCCAAACTCTACCCTGATTTTCGCATGCACAGCTAGGCACAACCATTACACGAACCCAGAACCTTAATCACCGCCTCACTTGCCTGGATCCTTCACCGGCGGAAGAGGGAGGAAGCGTCGGGTGAGTCGGGTCTTCGTGACCGGTGGCGGGAGCTCCAAATGGGACGGGGCAGTGAAGAGTTCGCTGCTGGATGGAGGTACAGGGCTACCAAGGCAGGGATCGGTTCGGATTTCGAGTGCAGAAAAAGAAATAGAGGAAGAAAGCAGTGAGTGTCGTTCAAAAGGAAGGGCAGCCACCCCCCTCTTTTGCACTCCACCTGGTGACCACGTGGGGAAATGGCAAAATGTTTCTCTTTATTTTATTTCTCCCCCCACCCTTTTTTTTTATTTACTAAAATGGTCGGAGCAAAGGAATGTCACAACCAGAAAACATACCCATCTCTCTGTCTGTCTCTATGTATATATATATACATACATACATACATATATATATATTATGACTATTATTTTTTTTTAACCTAAAAAACGACCTTAGTCTCTAATATGCTTGATGTAACTAACAAGAAACGAAACGAAGAATTTGGGCATCACATATTGAGTATTGTTACCGCTAAAAATTTACATCTTGAATAGTTAGATGTTAACACTACATTCCTCCATGGTAATTTGGATGAGGATATCTACATAATACAACTATAAGGTTTTTAGGTTCCTGAAAAAAAAAATTATGTTTGCAAATTACATAAAAAGTCCGTATGGCTTGAAACAAGTTCTTAGACAGTGGTACAAAAAATTTGACACTTCTATATATGGTAATGGGTTTACTCGAAGTGAAATGGATCACTCTTATTACTTCAAAAAATTTGATGATTACTATATTATTTTACTATTATATATGGATGAAATGCTCATTGTAGGATCTAGCATGAGAGAGATCAACAAATAAAAGCAGCAATTGTCAAAAGATTTTGAGATGAAGGATTTGGGCATAGCGAATCAGATTTTTGGAATGAGGATTACACGGGATATATCCAAAGGAATTCTAAAATTATCTCAAGAAAAGTACATTGAAAAGGTGCTGGATAGATTTGGAGTTCAAAATATAAAGCCTAGAAGTACTTCTTTAGGAAGTCACTTCAAACTCTCAAAGAAGCAGTTGCCGAAAACAGATGAAAAGCCGGAGTATATGGCTAAAGTACCTTATGCATTAGCGTAGTTTAACGTATGTTATGGTATGTACTCGAATAGACATAGCTTATGTAGATGGCAAATCCAAGAATAAAGCATTGGGAAGCTATAAATGGTTATTAAGATACTTGAGAAGCACTTTAGGTATGTCATTATGTTTTATGAAAAACGGCAAGGTTTTGTTAATGTAGATCTTGGTGGTGACTTGGATAATAGGAAGAGTATCTCGAGTTATGTCTTTACCTTAGGTGGCACTACAATCAGTTGGATGTCTAAACTTCAAACATGTGTGTCTTTCTCAATCACTGAGGCAAAGTATGTTGCTATATCCGAAACTAATAAGGAGATGATTTAGCTGAAAAATTTTCTGAAAGAAATAGGTTGGAGCAGGATAACAGTTTTCTTTTCAGTGACAGTCAAAGTGCTATCTGTCTTGCAAAGAATCTAGTATTTCATTCAATGACAAAACACATTCAGTTAAAAGTATCATCAAATTCGTTAGTTAATGATGATGGGACATTGTCATTGAAGAATATTCTTGGTGCGGAAAATCTAGCAGATATGTTAACAAAGGTTGTCATCACCAAGAAACTGAGGATGTGCATTAACTCAGTTGGCAACAAGATCTAAAAAAGAGATTCAGTTGACACAATGGGAGGCGACTTTTTCCCTTTCAATTATACAATTGGTTGATAGGTTCAATCTCATGATCCAATTTTTCATTGGGCGACTTTTTCACATTCATTGAAAGGGGCCAAGGAATAAATTTACTCCAAGTATACCTGTTTGGAATCTTTGGTGATATTACCCATTCTTTTTAGAAATTTTACAAAATAAATTTTAATCTCGTTATGATTTCACATTGTTTTATTTTCTCATCAATGAATTCCTGACGTATACGGAGGAGTGCTTAGAAATTTTACAAAATAAGTTTTAATCTCATTAGGATTTCGCATTGTTTTATTTTCTCATCAATGAATTCCTGATGTCCACGAAGGAGTGCCGTTGCACATTGAAATTTAACTCTAGACACCGTTTACATGTACTGTTTACTTCCTTCATTTTCGTCTATTGATTATGCTTAATTTCGTTTTGTGTAGGATGAGTCTCGCACTTCGAGTAATATTATGCAACAATACAAAGACGGTTGTGATGGCAACAGTTTAAGGAAACTGATTGTTCGAGCTGGTCGCTGTGTCGAATTTGGCGGACAGGAGCAATTTCGGTGATTCGCATCATAGTAACGCAACGTCATTTGTTCCACATGACTTGATGACAACCAACTAGACGACTCAGTTACATACACATCTCGAGATTACTAAACCTAACTTGCAATAAAATTCATGTGAATTTCAAGTCCATCAACAATGTCAGGCACTGTTCGAAAAAAATGTTTTCCATGTTTGTCGTCGCCCTTTTCAACAGGTATAGCCATCTTCCATAACTAATTAGCGAATGTACTGACTTGATCTCCAAGAAAACTCGATTATTAGACTGCACAGCAACTCCAGTCAAGGTCAAGAATGGATACTTATCCTTGTTCTTGTGTTTCTTTCTTCGCGATTGTTCAAGAGAAGAGGGAAAGAAAAAAATATAAGTTAGAGCAAGGACAGAGCCCAAACATGCAGATTTGCATTCGCTGAAAGAGACGAGAGACAGCAAAGCAAGTATCGTCAAAGCATATACTTGCTTTGCTGTCTCTCTGCCCGTTTTATTCACACTGCAAATGTTCATAGAGGCGAACGACCAGCTTCTAAAGCTTAACAAGCAATGACAGATTCACACCACACATCATCATGAACTAGAATTATGGCGCAACATAACCATATATCACCAAACCAATTAACCAAACGCCAATACCATGTCTGCATGCTCCAAGATGTCACCTATAAATGGAAGGCTTTCTCCATCTAATTCCACAGAATAGCCGGTTTCCCCTTAAAACAGAGCCAAACATGGATCAGTCCGGTAGGGAAAACCGGTTCTAGCTCCCCATTTCTTGCACCCAGCAGCTGCCTAAAGTAATATAAATCAAGGGATAAAGAACAGCTTAGAAGAGATTAAAATATGACAAATTATGCAACGTTCCCATCTTTCATCTGATTTAACTAAGTTCTGACACTCTTTCGTGATAGCAACTTTAATTCTCTCATCACTATGTCAATTCGAAGGGAGAAAGTCTGCTTACCACTGTGGCAGCAAATGGAAGCATTTTTTCCGGGGCCATGTTCATACACAATGCTGCAAGAACGAGAAGGAAAGTAAAACAAGTCAAGGACTTCATAAGAGAGAACCAATGCATCAGCACATTTATAGGTTGATGCGGCACGTCATGCAGTATCTCACTCTTAACATATCATACTTTTTCTATCTACTATCGATGGTTATGTATCATGTGATGTGGAGCGTACAACCTTTTGTAAAGTCTATGATGCAGAAATAATTTGCAACAAAATAATACTGTTAACCATGATCTGGCCAATTCGGGATATTTGCATGATGATCTCCGGGTTTATGATTTACGTTGTCATTTTATCGCATGACAGGATATGAGTAATGGGAAACAGTTAGTTATAATATGGAGTGAGCAACCAAATTCAGTTATACCAATAAAAAAAATTGAAGCATAATAAACTGCACAAACAAATGAAAAGTTTCTATGTTATGGCTAAGCCTACCATAGAGAATAGCTCCGGTGAAAGCATCACCCGCGCCAGTTGTGTCGACTAGTTCTGATGGTAGTATCCTTTCAGCAGTACCAAAGAGCAACCTACCGGTCAATGTCCCAATTCCGTTTGCTTTCAATTTCCCCACTTCCTAATGGTAAAACAAATTGTTTTTAGGTTTTATTCAAATGTAAGCGTAGCAAACCAGACAATGTCATGCATTTCCAAGCTAGAACAACAATCTATCAGTGTCGTGTGCTTCTAAAACAGAGAATACTATAAACTGTCGGAAACTACCAAGCTGCCTTGAGCAACAACCCATATGAAGCCCCCGAAATTGCCAAAATATTTTTCTCCCCCAATTGCACCTAATGAATGAAGTAATCGGGGAAATTTCTTTGTTGGTTGTACTGTAGTAGTAAATGGAAGCCCGCCTTCCATTCAGGGATCATGGAGAGGGTGGTTTGTGTAAGGCAACCACTAACTGAGACTGCTTAGATTGTGTTTATGTTATTATTCTAATTGCAAGGTATGTGACTTGGATCCTACATCGATGGCATGGGACTTGTGTGGTTTATATGGCCTAAGGCTCACCCACCTCAAGACTAGCTTTTGGGAAGTAAGATGAGAGTTTACAATGGATTTCAAATTCATTAGCATAGAAGCACTCGACTGAATCAGGCTGCCTTTCCTTAGACTGCTTTGCTCATAAGCATAGGGTATCGACAAGGATCTGCTCATTCTGAATAACAGAAATCCGGTGAATGGCTAGAGGAAAAGTATAACCAGCATTTTCAAGAGTAGAGTTAACAAGATATCTGAAAACAAGTTCGACAAAGAGATTATTTGATGCAGTGGGAGGCAACTTTTTCACATTCAATTATACAATTGGTTGATAGGTTCAGTCTCATGATCCATTTTTTGACCAAGCGACTTACTATTATCCAAAAATTATTATCAGTAGATAGTAATTGGTAATTGTTGAAATTCAACACAGAAAGCTGCTCTGGCATCTCTAACTGGCCTTAAACACAATAATAACACAAATGAGCATGCTTTTTTTATGTCGATTAGAGAAGCACATTACCGATGGAATGCACATTGGTGTGGCTACACTTTCATCCATTTTTTGCTCCAGAGAATGCAATAAGCTATCAGCATCTTCTTCTTCCATCAGAGGGTTCTCTGCTGTACATAAAGTTAAAAAGTAAGCATTAGTTGAAGGCATTCTTTTGTAAGGGGGAAAACAAAGTGACATCTGGAGTCCCCAACTTACCATCCGATGATCTCTCCAGCATCAGGCATCCAAGTTCGCCCAAGGTCATGATTGCAAATTTCAGTTTTGGCAATCTAAGAAGTATGGATATAAGGGCACTAGGCAGAGATGATGCCCCTGTCCAAGCCTGTTGTACATAGCAATCATGTTTCATTAAAATTCATCGACAAACTGAACAACCAGTAAGCACATAAAGCGAAAGCGGACGTAAGCTCCAATAAATGGCTTTAACCCTTTATCTGACAATGTTGACCAAATGCAGATGTTCAGCGTGTCAAGGGTACTAGTTAACTTATAACATCGGAGGAAACTCATGGAATATGGATATTTTATGAGTGATACATGTGATGTCAGGTGACAAGTTTCTTAGCAAAAGCTTTCGATAAACTGAACGTGGCAAAGTTTCCTTAATAAACAATAATTTGATAGTCAGATATCAATGGTATTTCCCAGCAGATGAGAAAGACCTTTATCATCTGGCCAAGAGTTCAAGAATCAACAATGGACAGGACTTCCCCATAGTTGGTTTACCTGTAGAAATTTAGCTGAACATATGACATAATCCGTCAAGAGAAGAAGACTGTCCAATCCCGAACTTTCCTTTTCTGCATCAAGGAGAATGGGTATATTTTGCCCAGCTGCCTGCATTGACAGATGAGATGTGGTCTTAGAATATGAGTGTTCAAGAATATTTCCCAAACATTTCATGGGAGAGAAAATCCCTAATCTACTGTATCTCATCCAGTAAGCACCAACAAATATAGAAGCAAATAAGATGACTATACCTCTTGGGCAACAACTATTGCAGTATCTGTGTGCCTTGCATCAAAGTAGACAAACCTCGCTCCTATGAGTGCAGATTTTAAATCTATCTGGGAAATGTCAGCCGGTTCCATGACAGGAAATTCTGGTGTAAAAATGCTAGTACTCGCTTTCCTGAAAGTCTCATTAAAGTTGATAGTCATATGAAAATGCCAGACATTATGTTAGGGCCTTGTGTTAAGGGAAAAGAAAATATACAGCTGAGAAAATATATGGTAGAAAGTAACACGACGGGACATTTGCCATGGTACCCAAGAGGTATCCTAACTTCTGTCTCTTTTTCAGAATTTGAGCATAACGATTGTAGCGAGAAATCGAAATCCGTCTTATAGTCTATCAACATTTTCAAATAATCATTTATGGTAGACCTGATCCTTGAGTTCTTACAAATAACAGAAATAAATGACTTCCTTCCAAGGAAAAGATGAACCAAAGCTAAGCAAAGGGTACTGAAGATTGAATGAACCAGAATTAGGAACGTGAAAGAAGCAATTTAATATACTAATTTTGCCACTGAAAAACCTATATCCCTGTTCTTGATATCACTAAGTGAATGCTAACACAAAAGATGCTAGGGTAGAGAAGCTTGAATGCTCAAACAGGCTTACAAAATTACATGAAATTCTGGTCAAATTAAGAGAGGAGATGTCCTCACGTTGATTGGTTGACTATAACATAGGAAAACGGCGTTTGTCCATCCTTCGCAACCTGGAGAAAACAAAAGGGTTTTGGGTTGAAAAAAGCCACTCGGGTGTACCAGATGCAATGCTCTTCTAGGAAAGCAGTGATTAGGTGTAAGCGAAGAACAGCAAGAATTGCAGATTTCTAATTCTAAAAGTATAGACACCAATATTAGCTTCACAGTGACATCATATTTTTTAGCTGAATAACACACAGAAGCAACTGCAGATCAGTACTTGAATAAAAACCTCAAAGCGGCTGAGAAGGAAGTGTTCGTTTCCCTATAGAAAGAAAATGATCTCTAAATGAGTGAAACCAGAATCTTTTGGACAGCAAGCTAGCACAGAAACAGATTTGAGCTAGATAATCTGCTCCAGCTTAATGCACAGCCTAATCATTTGGCAAGCATATGCAGAAGATTATTTGAAGATGCTCCCTTAAATGGCAAGGTATCAATTTAAATCTTACCATGAGAAAAGAGGTGTCTACACCATCAGCTGTTAGCTCCTCCAATATGCTCTTACCAGGGTTGTCATCAGCAATCTAGTTAATTTCACAGAGCACGTGGAAAATTTTTAGCTGAAAATCCAAATGTGGTCCTCTAAGGTACCAGTCAGGCATTTGACTAGATCAAAATGTAAAATTTATAGAAAAATTGACAGATATGCCAGCCGGTAACCTTAGAGATAAGCCTTGTTCTCACACCGAGACGAGACAAACAAGTTAAAGTGTTCGCTGCTCCGCCATTTCCTTGAACCTAACAGTAGAAAATGGATCTGGAGGTTACTTCAGAATCTAATTGGCTAGAAGCATCATTTCTGGCATACACGTCTCTTCAATGGCATCGACATGAATGAGAAGTGGTTGGACTGATCAAAACTAATGAACATAAATGGCGATGAGCGAAGAGCATGAAAACAGAGTTCCTCCTGCTGATATCTTATCTTGGGACAAGGACACTAACACCACTGCTATAACTTTTCTCAAGACCAATCTTCCATGCGACAATCTGTCAGCTCACGTACTTAAATAAAAGTCCGTACCTATAGAAGGCCCAAAAAACAAATTAAAGAAAAAAAAATCACAGTCAAGGAAAAGGAAGTACTTTCATGCTCCTGCATTGGATTTTGTCACCACGCTTCGGGAAAGTGGCCACAGCAGCCAAGTAATCCAGACAAGTCCCACCAAATCCCACCTGCGTTTCCAAACACACAATCATCAATCCCATTTGAGGTAGTCGAGAATGTGAAGAGAGATAATAAACTCTCTGTGCTCTGCTTAAACGTGGGCATGAATAAGCCTGCGTGCAAAGAGAGCGTGAGACACAGACGTACAACGATGCATTTCTCCGGCGATGGTGGAAGAGATCTGGAGGACATGATTGATGTTTTCAGGTATTGAAACGAGAATAGTTAAGAGATGAGAGAGCCAAGGGCTGAAGAGAGCAGAGAGACTGTTTTGAGGAGGGAAGCATAATGCTAGGCTTTTTATAGTTTCTTTTCTTTTCTTTTCCATCACGCTTCCTTTTGTGGATCCTCATGATTTGACCTTTAATACTTGAGTGGATAAGTACCCAAGAGCAATATTTTGGGTATAGTGAGTCAAGTGGTGCTCCAGATAATTACGAAACTTCAACTCAACTCGACCGGTCTATCTCAAAATTACGAAACTTCAACTCGAAGTTACAAGAGAAGGAGCAAACTCTATTACCATCTAGACCGACGCATTGTTGGAAAAGTCATAAAGATTATTCTATGTCAAATCTCGAGGACCACCTGAAATTGCTAGCCTCTGGCGGACTTCATGAAGAGTAAAGAAAGATTCAAAGACGTCCATTGCTTTGGCTTTTTGGGTCAACAAGTGGAGCATGCTTTAACAAGGAAGCACTGCTACTGGTAATTAAGTAAAGCTGAAATGAATCTGAATTCAGTAAAGCCGGCACGTTATTAACCATTTTCGTTGGTCCAACTTTAGTAGAGACACATAATAGACTCCCGTAATTATTTCTTGAACTTGAGAATAGACTAAGATGCCCCATGGATACCGTGCATTCACATTACATAGGTATGAAACCATCGATGTTTAATCTCGATCGTAGATCATTTTTTCCCCTTCGTACACAACCGATTAAGAGGGCATACTGCCTATACCTACTAAACTAAACCCAAAGATCAATTCAAATGAAAATATAAAAAGTATGGACATTTTAAAGAATCAATCGTCTCCTAATACAATTGGTTCGTGTTTTCTTAGCAAATATTTTTCAACCAGTTTTTTTTTCCCCTTAAAAGTAATTCTTGCTCATAAGATTCCACAAATCAGGTTAGACGTGACAGATGGAGGAGCTGATGAATTAAGAGTAGACTGCTCTTGCCACCTTTTTTTTTTTAATAGCATTACTAGGTAACGTTTATAGCAAATACATTATTTGCATCAGCACATAATAAATCTAAAAGAGCATATGGGATTATTAACCCAATTTCTAGGAAGACAACCCTCAAAACCTAGGAAGACAACCCTCAAAACCCTCTTTCGATTGGCCAACTTTGAGGAGGAAAAAGACGAACGTTGACCGGGTAAGTCTTGCTTTTATGCCGACCAAGTCAAGGGAACGAAATAGCGACATGATGACTCAGTTACGAGACTTGCGCTGCAAGGATCACCTACGTGTTTCCCATTGAATCATCCACCAATTGCTACAAAGCTTTGAATGGACAAAAACCAACCACGTACAGCATCAATTTTTGTCGATCTCTAGGATAACGTGCCTTTCGTGGAAAACCAAGAAAAGTTTTTTTCCTAAGCTTGGTGGTATAAAGACACAAAGCATGTAATGATTAAGCTCTTTGCCTAAGCTTAATTTCTAGTGATCTCTAAGATAACGTTCCTTTCGCCGGAAAAAAGAAGAAAAAAAAGGCTCTTTTCTTAAGTTTGATCGTATAAAAAGACTAAACGGGAGATGATTAAGCTCTTTTCCTAAGCTTAATTTTGGTTGATCTCTAGAATAATGTTCCTTCCGTGAAAAACTAAAAAAATCTCGTTCCCCAACTTGGATCGAATAAAGAGACAAAACATGAGATGATTCTGCCCTGAGCTCATTTTCTAAGCTTAATTTTTGTTGATCTCTAGAATAATGTTTCTTTTCTGAAAAATGAAGAAAATCTATTTTCTTAACATGAGATGATCCCCTCTTTCCCCAAAGGCAAAGTCTCAAAAATTTTGGCTGATTATTTTAAAACTCTCCAAGCCATCGACAAAGATATGTAAGGTCAAGTCATATTTGAGTAAGTTGAAAATAAGTCCGATCTAAATTTATCCTATTTTTATTGTAGTGCAATTTTAGCGATCTATATTCGGCCCGAATTGGATCCAACTCATATTACTTTAGGGTCATCAAGTGAACATGTTACTTGGATAAAATATTCTTTCAAATAAGAAAAAAGTAAACAAAATGAAATGACGTTAGTAAATAAAATAATTTTTTTCTAAAAAAAATAGAACTTGAAAAAGCTTATATAGAACTAAAAAGTCTGCATGTGTTATGATGACACATACTCTGAACGTATGCTTTATTGATCCAAGTCAATTAAATCCTTTTCCGATAATTTGCGTCAAATTCCACGGCCTAATTATCCCCTCAAAAAATTCGTTGACTAGAATGGGATCGACGATCTACTTCCATCACGGGCGATGGCCATCTTCAATCTGGGAGGATCTAAAGCCGCCGGAGAATCACCCAAGGCTTGGGCGATACTTGAAAGTGGCTTTTTCTTGAACCCACTAAAACCCATCATTAATTAGACTTGGTTCTATTAGACCCATTCTGAGCAATTTTTAAAATCTTAAGCAGCTCATATATCATCCAAACCATTAAATATGAATTAAAATATGGGTGCATGACTCATTTTGCCACCATTCTCAATTTATTCCTTTCTCATCTCTTGAGAAAGGAAATTGAGATATTATGAAATAATATCTATTTAGAAAATTAACCTAATATTGGTTGTGGGCTCTCAAGAGATTTATTAGCTAAAGTTTAAAGTTAGAGCTCGCATGATAATCATTTTATTTTTCTATTTCTCTCTTTTTATGTTCCACCAAACAAAGGTTTAAAACAATCCATTTAGTAACGTAATTTTTTTTTAGAATATATTTCTATTCCAAAAATAGATTTGGAATAGAAATCAACTGCTAAAATTTTTAATTTTTATATTTCTAAAATAAAAGTGAAAATTGAAAATTCTTCTAATTATTCATTTTGATCACTACCCACCACTCACCTGTTGCCTCATGCCGCTTGTGGGACGGTGGACGCCCACTGCTAGCCATTAGTCACCGGTCGCCCACCGCATGCAACTGAACACCTGTGCTTGCCACCCACCTTCCCACCTCCCCACCTCCCCACCTACTGGCCGCCTCTAACCACCATTCGGAAGAGAGATTTTGTGTTGTTATCAAACGAATTTCTATTTCAGGAGCAGAAATTTTGTAAAATTATCAAATGCGTATTTTTGCTCCAAAACTCGTCCAGTGAAAAGAAATAGAAAAATTAATTTCTAACAAAAAATTGATTTCTAAAACAGAATAGTTATCATTCACGCCTTAAATTTTCCTTTTGCTTCGCGTTATTTATCACGGAAGTAATATTTGTGAAAAAGAGAATTTGCATGTATAGAACCAGGTACCAGAAGCACCATATCATATCTCGATCTTTAGAAGAGCAAAGCAACTTTTCTTTGGGGAGAGGAGAGGAGACGGATCTTTTCTCTTCGTTAACAGAGAAGCTAATGCGCACCTTCTCGGATATCCAATGCATTTGGGCTGCTTCGCTATGGGCCAAGGCAGGTGGGACGTGTGGATTGGATGTGTGTTCGTTGTAAGCCGACTAGAAATCATCATTAATTCGGCTTTGCTCTATTAGGCCCATTCCGACCTATATTTTGACATCCCAACTAAATTAAAGAACCGGGACTATTCTCTTTTGTTTTTGATTCAGAGGAAGAAAAAGAAAGAATTTTGAAATCAGGACCGTGGTCCTTTGCTAGCAACCTCCTAGTATTAAAGCAATGTGAACCAGAAATTCCCGAACACTGCTATGATTACTCGAGATATGACTTCTGGGTCCATATTATTGGTCTTCCCCCGGGGTGGCTCATAGAAGAAGTATTTGCTGATGTAGCTGCTAAAGTGGGTGTAGTTAAAGAAATTCAACTGGAGGCAAGAGGAAATAGCCCCTACAAAACCGGTAAAGTTAAAGTGGAGATGGAGCTTTCAGCCCCTCTCAAATCAGGGGCGGTAGTGAAAATTGGAAACAAAAATCTATGGGTGGAGTTCAAGTATGAACGCCTTCCTCACTTTTGCTACTCGTGCGGTCGAATTGGTCACTATGCATCTTATTGTGAGGATATACCATATGAAACAACTAATTGGGCAGCTAACAAGGTGGGTAAGTATGGTCCTTGGCTCAAAGCAGAAGTTCGAGATCATAGCCCACACTGGGCAGCATTTTATAGCAAAACAGATCCAAATCAGGAAGAAGAAGAATCAGTCCCTGAAACTCCCTTAATGGCAGTTAACATGGAAGTGGCTGCCCCTACTGAACCTGAGACAAGCATCAACCATTGGAATAAGAAAAGAGTCGATAGTCCTTCTTCAAAGGAGGGCAGAGAGGGTGGAAAGAAACCTGTAGCAGCTAAAGAGGGGAATGTAACTCAGAGATTGTACCTTGAAGGCCCTAAAGTTGCAGGATCTGAGCTAATAGGTGGTGATGGCAAGAAAAGCCAGAAACATGAACAAGCCAAAAAACAGAAGAGAGCAGAATCTACTAGCTCTTACCTCCTTGATGATTTGGAGCTGTTAGAGGCCCCTGTTCAGCTGGTGAAAGAGGGGAAAGATTGGGCTTTGGTGGCTAGCCCTAATAAGCCACCAAAAACACCATGAAGATTATAAGTTGGAACTGTCAGGGGCTGGGCAATCCCCTGACGGTTCAAGAACTTAGAGCCTTAAAGGCTCAAGAATGGCCCAGCATGGTCTTTTTGATGGAGACCAAAAACAAAGGTATGATGATAGATAAAATCAGAAAAAAACTCAACTTTCAGCACATGTTTATAGAGCCACCTATTGGTATTGCCGGAGGATTGGTGCTGATGTGGAATGATGAGGCGGATGTTACAATAAACTCAAGTTCAAAGGAGTATATGGATGTAAAATGCAGGGATCCTTCTAGTGGCAATATGATGAGAATCACATTCGTACATGCATCTACCAACTTCACAGAGAGGCTACATCTATGGCAACAGATTCGGGAATTGCACCCAACTAATCAAATTCCGTGGCTTTGTATGAGAGACTTTAATGAAATCCTATATACCTGGGAGAAGGTAGGGAAGAGGGAAGCCGACCAACACCGGATTGCTGCTTTCCGGGAAATGATAAATGATTGTTCCTTAATGGATATTGATACAAAAGGCTGTGCATATACTTAGGCAAACAATCGAATCGGGGAAAACTTAGTGAAAAAGAGGTTGGATAGAGCCTTATGCACAATAGAGTGGACAATTTCTTTCCCTAATGCTGAAATGGTGGCCCTCCCAGCAGTTGGTTCAGATCATAGCCCATTAGTATTATCACTACATCTTGCTAGAGAAAGAAGGAAAAAGGAATTCAAGTTTGAAGCCTACTGGATGGAGGAGGAAGAGTGTGGGGAGATTATAAAAAGTTGTTGGGGAGATGATAGGCACTAGCAGACCACTTTGGCTCAGAAATTACAGAAGGTGACCAAGGAATTAGCAAGATGGAGCAAAACTAAGTTCTCTAATGCAGCTGTCCAAATTAGAGAGCTCAAAACACAGCTTACTGCTCTTACAAATGGGGATTCAGATTGTTCAAACCAAATGCCATGTCGAGAAATGAAAGGAAAAATCGAGAGGCTTTGGCGTAGGGAGGAAATGTATTCGGGCATGAGATCACGTATCAACTGGATGCGGTGGGGAGATAGGAAATCAAAATACTTCCACGCTACTACACTTCAGAGAAGACAAATAAATAGAATCTCTATGCTGCGCATAAATGATGATACTTGGTGCCGAGACCACCACATGCTGAAACACCACATAATGGACTTCTACTACTCACTATATGCATCCGAGGGTCAAAGAAACTTTCAACCTATTCTGGACATGTGCCCAACAATTATAAACATGCAAATGAACGAGTATCTCATGGCCCCTATATCGATGGAAGAGGTTAAAGAGGCAGTTTTTCAGCTTGGTGCACAGAAAGCTCCTGGCCCAGATGGGATGAATGGCCAATTTTATCAACATTACTGGGAGGATATCAAAATGGATGTGCTACATATGGTCAGAAACTTTGTGGAATCAGGTGAGTTCGACCCTCAACTCAACAAAACCCACTTAACCCTTATTCCCAAAGTTAAAACACCAGAAAGTATTTTCCAATTCAGGCCAATCAGTCTATGCAACTTCAGCTACAAGATCATCTCCAAAGTCCTAGCAAACAGATTGAAACCATGTCTTCAAGAGATAATAGCACACGAACAAAGTGCTTTTGTAAAGGGAAGACAAATCCAGGATAACATATTTATAGTTCAAGAGGTGTTGCATCAGCTGAGAATCAAAGAAAGAAAGAAGAAATTCCAGGCAGTCCTTAAACTGGATATGAAAAAGGCCTATGATCGGGTAGAGTGGGATTTCTTAAAAAGATGTATGCTGAAGATGGGATTTAGTGCAAAATGGGTGGAGTTAATTATGACATGCGTTTCCACCGTGTCTTTTAGCATAAAATTTAATGGTGATCAAACTGAGTATTTCAAGCCCTCAAGGGGATTAAGACAAGGAGACCCATTGTCACCCTACCTCTTCATATTGATGGCTAATGTTTTATCCTGGATGATGAACAAAGCAATAGAAGATGGAAGCCTAAAAGGAATAAAACTCAACAGGTATTGCCCCACATTGTCTCATCTCTTATTCGCTGATGATGCCATTATCTTTATGGATGGAACAGTTGGTGAATGCCAAAATCTGGCCAATATCCTTAATCAATATTGCTATGCCACTGGTCAAGCAATTAATTTCAACAAGTCAGGAGTGTTTTTTAGTAAGGGCTGTCCATCGACCTTGAAGAGGAATATGGCCTATGAGTTACGTGTGCCGATTATGGACAAAATAGTAAAATACTTGGGAGTTCCATCTGATTGGGGACAAACAAGAAAAGAGATGTTTTCATGGATCCTTGCTAGGGTGAATATGAAGCTGGAAGGTTGGAAAGAACAACTCTTATCTAAAGCAGGTAAGGAAACATTGATCAAAGCCGTAGTACAAGCCATCCCTCAATATGCCATGTCCATCTTCAAGATCCCGATCTACATATGCAAAGCCATCGAACAACGGATAGCAGCTTTTTGGTGGAAACAGAATGAATCTAGAAGAGGAATGCACTGGAAAAAATGGGAAATTTTGAAATGCAGAAAAGATGAAGGGGGCCTTGGTTTCAAAGACCTAATTAATTTTAACAAGGCAATGTTAGCCAAACAAGCATGGAGATTAGCACAGTCACCCTTAGCTCTATGGAGCAACATTCTAAGAGGATTATACTATCCAAACAGTGACTTATGGAAGGCAAAAACAGGACAAAGACCATCGTGGGGTTGGCGCAGCATACTTATTGGTCGAAACTCCATCGAACCGGAGGTGAAGTGGATAGTGGGTGATGGACAAAGTATTCACATATGGAGAGATAGATGGCTTCCAAGGGGAGTAATCGGAGGCCCAGTGAATAGAAACGATCCAGAGAAAGTCGCTGAACTAATCAACAGTAAAAGCAAGGTATGGGAGCAAACTAAAATCCAAGCGCTCTTCGATGCACAGGTAGCTCAGGAAATTTTATCTACTCCAATCAGCATCCAGCCACAGCAAGACAAACTCATTTGGACGGGAAACCAATCAGGTACGTACTTGGTAAAAAGTGGCTATAACAGAGTATGTGCAAAAGATGATGACCCTGACCTAAACAGAGCCACTACATCCTACCAGCCACCCCGATCCTTATGGAATCGATTATGGGGCACTCCAATCCTCCCTAAAATCAAATTCTTTCTGTGGAGCATATGCCAAAATGCACTCCCAACAAAAGAAAACCTCTATAAAAGGCGAATCTTACCTGATCCCCTGTGCCCGCTCTGCCTCAAGTATCCAGAAACAACAGAACACCTATTCTTCCTATGCAAAAAAACGCGGCACATTTGGAGTGACCCACGCCTTAACCTGCACATAACCACCAGATCAGTAACTCGTATAGATAAGTGGTTTGCTGAGTTCTTCGAAGCAAAAACAGAGCTACCTCCAGCAACTATGGTGGCCCACTCGATGTGGCTAATATAGAAGCTCCGCAATGACAATATCTTCAGATCTCGGCCCCCCAAAACCGAATCACTAGTAGATCTTGCCAACATCCAGTCTATGGCCTTCTCTAGATGGATCCCGGGTAACAAAACGCAGAAAACTAGCAGAACCGACTTTCCTGAGGTCTGGAAAGCACCGGATAAGTGCAGACTGAAGCTTAACGTGGACTGCTCTTGGAAGAAAGAAGACGAGACAAGTTCGGTAGCCGGCCTCGTGCGTGACTCAAACGGCTTGCTGATTGATGGCTTTGCAGCTGAAATCAGAGCAGAATCGGCTCTACACGCCGAAACCCTAGCAATTCTTCACGGCACACGTTTTCTGCACAACAGAACAGGAAGTACAGGGGAAGCACTTCAGTTAGAAGGAAGAGGATGGGAAGTACAATCCGATAACTACACGCTCGTGGAAGCCATCATGGGCCGGATGGATGACCCATGGGCCGTTAGTGGCCTTCTACCAGAAATTCGAGCGCTCCTTTGGACATTACCTTCAACGACTCTCTCCTATTGCTCAATAAAAGCAAACTCAGCCGCTGATTGGCTTGCCAAAATGCACCGCCTCAAAGCTCTAGCAACCAACTGGATCCACGTGCCACCGTCTTCCCTATTAGATATCTTATGTTTTGATGCTAATCTATCATCTACGTGTAACCCGTATGTTTAATATATGAATGTCATATTTCTGTCCAAAAAAAAAAAATTAAATACGAGTTAAAATATGTGTCCATGACTCATTTTTCTACCTCTAATCAAGAGAGGCGAAATGTCTTTTTTTTTTTGGGTATGTCGTAGTCCATAATTCTCCCACTTGTCCCTCCCTAGCGCACGGGGTACATCCATGTCATCCGATTAAACTGTTTTTGTCCTAACTTAATGAATCTTTCATGCTGATGTCCATGCTTAAGGTGATTCTCGTCACTGATTAGCTGATCAACCTTCACGTTGAAGATCGGATTAGCTTGACCTACTGGGGCTTGTACAGCAGACAAATGACTTGATGCTGGAATCGGCGGCAACATTGAAGCACTCACCAATGAAATAATGAATAAAGGTACTGCATTCAAGGTCTAATAAAAGCAATGACTAGCCAAGCACGTGAAATGCTATTGGAATTCATTAAGAAAGAGAAAGCATCGAACTTGTTATAGATATATGACATTATTACTAATAAACCAATCACATTTACGGTTTCCAATTGATTCAAAATAGGTAATTCTTTCACTGACTGTACACTAGTTGGTGCAATGTTGGATACCTGCATGATACATCGAGTGGAGAGGCTTTCCAAGTGCAAGTATCTTGCTAGGGTTACGGTGATCACTTTCAGGCTTTCAAGTAACTATAGCTTAGATCGAACACTCTATAGCAATTGTGACTCTTATGATATCACTGAAAAGGGTTGCTAGCTGATCACCTTCTCCGGTGCGTCTATTCCCTCAAAAACAAGAATATGCATTCCTTGGAAGGGTTCCCATCAAATAGATAAGACATTGTAACTTCTTCCATCCATCGAATTTGTGGTTGCTTTGGGAAAGGGAGTAGCACCCGGGTCCTTTCAAGTAGACTCGGACATTAGTCCCATTAGGACACAAAAGTCCCCCTGACAGCGAGTGGACCTCACTTTGGATAAAAAAGAATCAAAATGAAGGAACAAATGAGCGGCTGTCGGCCAAAGCGGTTCCTCCGGCAACCAAAAAAAAAAAAGACATGAAAAGTCATTAGGCTCTCTTGGGGTTTTCTAAGCTATTGATTTGAAATCAATAGCCCACCGAATTACAAAAGCAGTTGAAATTAATCCATAATAAAGGTTGAATTTTTGTTAATGAGTGTCTCATGTTATTTGAAGGCATTGATTGCACATAACACACGATCAATCAGTGAATCAAATATTGTAAATTTTCCTTGAAGGGTTTGTTAACAAGCCCGATAGGGCTCTCTTTAATAAACTCCTAAAAATCTTCTTTTGTGTATATTAGATTACTAGATATTGGGAGTGACTTTCGCGCACCTCAATTAATCCACCTCTCGAGGCCATTTTAAAGGCACACACTTTCATATCGGCTTGGTGCATTTGCGACATTACTCGTGAAGAGCTTTACGAACTTTATAAACAGTAAAAGAAAAGATCCAGGGACGTCCTTTTGTTTCTTTTTTTTTTTTTTTTTTTTTTTTTGCCTTTTCGAGTTAATGGCGGAGCATATCTCGCGGATACTCGGTGCATTTGACCCCAGTTTACTTTTTGATGGTACGTCTTGTTTCCCTCAAAACGTTCAATTTATTTTCCGCTCACAGGTGATAAATACGAGCGTCGACCAGGAAGTCTTTCTTTCATGCTGACCAAATCAATGAAGTCGGTATCCGGTGAGGCAATAATGCAGGGATTGATGAATAAAGGTCCCGAAGATCAAACTAGCAAACCAGTCAGGAGAAAGCTTAAATTACCCCACTACCAACCACGACATTATTCCTTTGAATTAATATCATAAAAAATTTCAAATTAATATATTTATGATAAATTTATTTTAAATTAATTAACTGATTATAAAAATCCAAAACTAGTACACCTATAATATTTTTACACAAAAAAAAAAATCTCAATTTAGTATATTTATGATAAATTTACCTTCCATTAATTCCCATTATATATGATTATTTGCTTGACATGAAGTGCGAGCATGTATCATATTTGACGATGACAACCTAGACAACTTAGTAATATACAAATCCCAAGATCTCTAGGTGTAACTTGAAATTGAATCCACATAAATTTCACATCCATCAACAAGGTAGAACATTGTCAAGAAAAAAAAATGTTGTTAGGGTTCGTCGTTGTACTCTCCAACAGGTACACTTACACATAGCCATCTTCCATAACTGATTAGCAGACACATATAGACTTGATGTCCATGAAAACTCGATCAGGAAACTACACAGCAACTCCAATGAAAGTCAAGAATGGATACTTGACCTCGTTCCTATCCTATGTTTCATTCTTTGTGGTTGTTTAAGAGAAGAAGAGAAGAAAAAAATATAAGTCAGAGCCAGGACAGAGTCGAAACATGAAGATTTTCATTTCTGCTTTGCACCTTCCGCAGCTTTATTCACATTAAAAAGGATTGTAAAGGCGAACGAGCAGCATCTAAATCTTACAAGCAATGATAGATTCACACAACTTATCACCACGAACTACAGTAACGAAATCAGTAAAGAAAGACGTCTTCGCCTGGAAAAAGGAAACTTGCACCACAAGTCCTGAAACCTTAATACGGAATGCAATTATGTTATAAATTTTTCAATTGGCTCAATCAATACCTCACCCCATCACTTGGTTCAACTAAATCCTCAACCTTTATCCCAAAAAAAAAAAAAAAAAAAAAGTAGGTCCTGAGATTATGTTGAAAAGCGCAAGCTAGGGGTGCCACGTAAGCACTTATTGAGTGATACAACCTTAGGTATTGTTCACCGAGAATTATGATTATGCTTTTGGAAGAAGTTTTAAAACTTAACTGGACCGATTAAAAGATTTAGAAGTTGATTGCATTCCATACACAATATTAAGGACTTTCAATGCACTCTCCCCTCCAAGTAGAGAATACCTTGCAAAAACCACCAACATGATATCACCAGGGAAAGTGTAGCAAAAATCCTAAATCTTATGTAGGAATGCAAAAAGGTTCCAAATCTTTCAATTGGTTTAACCAAACTATATAATTTATCATAGCGCAATTAAGTCTTTATGGGGAACACTTCAAGTTTGTCTTTGGCAGCTTTCGATTGCATTCCCTAAAAGTTCAGGACCTAATTACATTTTAGTAGAAGTTTAGGACTTGATTACATTTATTGAAAGGTTTAAATTACACTTTCTGTTAAAAGTTTAGGTCTTGATTATACCAATCTAGAAGTTTAGTACTTGATTGCATTCCATAAATAAGGTATAGGACTTACGGTGCACTGTCACCTGATATCACCAAAACAGACGTGTCTGCATTGGTTGAATCTCCTTCTTCAAACACGGATAATAAATCAAATGTCGATACCATGTCGGCTGCTACTTGATGTGACCGTTACATGGGATTCTCCGTTTGATTTCACAGAATTGCTAGTTTGTTCTAAAAACGAAGCCAAACATGGATCGGTCCAGTGGGGAAGACCGGTTCTAGCCCCCAATTCCTTGCACGCAGCAGCCGCCTAGAGTTGAAAAACCGCGTGATGCAAAAAGAACAACTTAGAAGAGACTAATATGACAAAATTATGTAATATTCCTATCTTTAACCTGATAACTAAGTTTAGACACTCTGTTTAGGTAGCAACTGTAATTCTCCCATCACTTCATCAATTCGAAGGAAGAAGGTCTACTTACCACTGTGGCAGCGAATGGAAGCATCGTTTCCGGGGGCATGTTCGTACACAGCGCTGCAATTACGAGAACAAAAGTCAAGGACGTCAAGGACTTAATCTGAGAGAACCGATGCATCAGCACATTGATAGGTTGATGTGGTGTGTAAAGCGGTATCTCACTCTCCCATATGATACAGTGTCTTATGATTGATGGTTAAATGTCTTGCGATATGGAGCATGCGACCTTCTGTCCAGTTTCTGATGGATAAGTAATTCGCAACTTAACTATACTGTTGACCGTGGTCTGGCTACACTCGCGATATTTGCAAGATGATCTCTGGGTTTATGATTTTCGTTGTCATTTGGTCACATGACAAAATATGACTAGTGGGAAACAGTTAGCTAAGATATGGAGTGAGCAGCCAAGTTCCGCTATCCCAATATGAAAAAGAAGCATGATTAACTGCATAATCATTTGAAGAGTCTCTAAGTTTTGGCTAAGCCTACCGTAGATAACAGCTCCGATGAAAGCATCGCCGGCGCCAGTTGTGTCGACTACTTCTGATGGTGGTATCCTTTCGGCAGTACACACGAATAATCTACCAGTCAATGCCCCGATTCCGTTTGCTTTCAATTTCACCACTTTCTGACAGGGAAACAAATAGTATTAATTTTTATCCCACTTTAAACGTCGCGAACCAGACAATGTCATGCATCTCCAAACTGAAACAATAAACAGCACGGGAACAGACTTTACGTCAAGTGCAAAACCAAATTACTGCACTAATAGTGCTGCGTGCTTCTAACACAGAAAGTGCTATAAACTATCAGCACTTGCAGAGCTGCCTTTGAGCAACGACCGGTATAAACCCGCTGAAATTGACAATATATTCTCCCCCAGTTACACCTAATGAATGAAGTAATCGGACACGGCAGAAAATGGGGAAAACTTCTCTACTGATTGTACTGCAGTACTAAATTGAAACATGGCATCCATTCGGTGATGATGGAGAAAGGTGGTTTGTGCAAGGCAACTACCGCCTGAGACTACTTAGATCATGTTTAGACATCATATGTTTATGATCCTAATTACAAGGTATATTGATGTGTGGTTTATCCGGCCTTGGGATTTCCTATCTCAATAACTAGCTTTTGGGAAGTAAGAAGAGAGTTCATCGTGTATTCTGAAATCATTTGCACTTAAGTGCTTTGGCCGAATCATGCTGCGTTTCCTGGACTGGTTTGCTTATAGCATAGAGGATTGACATGGACAATGGCTAGAGGAAAAGTCATAACCAGCATTTTCAAGAGAGAGTTAACAAGATTTCACATTTTAGATATGCAATTGGTTGATAGGTTCAATCTCATGATCCAATTTTCATAAGCGACTTTCTATGATCCCAAAATTATTATCAGTAGATAGCAATTGTTGAAATTCATGGAATGCTGTTCTTGCATCTGTGACTGGCCTGAGGCACAACAATAACACAACAAGCAAGCTTCTTTGACATCAACTAGAGAAGCACATTACCGATGGAATGCACATTGGTATGGCGACACTATCATCTATTTCTTGCTTTAAAGAATGGAATAAACTATCGGCATCTTCTTCTCCCACCAGAGGGCTCTCAGCTGGACATAAAGTTACAATTAGCATCAGTTGAAGGCATTCCTGCATAGGGGGAAAAAGTAGAGGCCGGAGTCCTGAACTTACCTTCTGATGATCTCTCCAGCATCAGGCATCCATGTTCCCCCAAGGTCACGATTGCGAATTTCAGTTTTGGTAATATAAGAAGCATGGATATAAGGGCACTAGGCAGAGATGGTGCCTCTGTCCATGCCTGTTGTACAAAAAAATCATGTCCAGTTCGGACTTCATTGACAAACCGAGCAGCCAGTAAGCACATACAACGAAAGCGGACAAAAGCTCCAATAAACGACCCAGGCCCTTTTATATCAGACAGTGTTGACCAAATTTAGAAGTTCAACAGGTCAAGGATATAGTTAGCTTATAGCAAAAGCATCAGTGATGGCCGCTAAGTAGAGCGACAAGTTTCTTAGCAAAAGCACTCAGTAAACTAAACTCAGAAAAGTTTTTTAATAAACAATAATTTGTTAGGCAGATATCGGCTATTATTTCCGGGCAGACGATTAACTCCTGTATCATCTGGCCAAGAGTTCAAGAATCAATAACAGACAGGACTTGCTTATGGTTGGTTTACCTGTGGAAATTTAGCAGAACATACAACGTAATCGGATAAATCAAGAAGATCATCCAGTCCCGGTCTTTTCCTTTCTGCATCAAGGAGAATGGGTATATTTTGCTTTGCTGCCTGCATTGACAAATGAGATGTAGTCTCAGAATATGCGTGTTCAATGAGATAAGTTAATGAACTCCCACTCAGTTCTGGACGAGGGTCACCGGCCCTTGCTGAGGCCCCGGCAACCCCCTTGGCCCTTTCCAGCCTTGATGGGTTGGTGGCAGCCAGGCCCTGCCACCAGTTTTAATTTTCTTTGTTGCATTATTATTATTATTTTTTTTATATCTAGTTTGATTAAGATTTTGGTTAAAAGATACGATTTAGCCCAAACCGACATCGTTTTAGTCTTATCTTTCATTTTTGGCAAGTTCAATGCTATGTAAAAGAGAATGAGTGTTATGTCGGCATTTTCCATTAACCAAGTTGGACGAAATTAATAGAAGGATTTGATTGTACCACTTCGACAAGCTTTATGTATTGCACTTTTTATAAATTTAATGACTTAATTGCACTTTGGCTATAAGTTTTAGAATTTTCAGTATGTTTATCCCAATCAAATAAAATGACCATACCTCTTGGCCAACGAGTATTGCAGTAACTGTGTTTCTTGCATCAAAGTAGACAAGATTTGCTCCTTTGAGTGCAGATTTTAAGTCCGAGGAAATGTCAGCCGGTTCCATGAGAGGGAATCCCGGTGTAAATATGCAAGTACGTGTTCTCCTGAAGGTCTCATCAAAGTTAATAGCCATATGTAAAGGCTGGACATTATGTCAACTTCTTGTCCTTGGAAATCATATAGTACAGAGTAACACGACAGGACATTTGGCATGGTATTCCAAGACCCATTCTAACTTCTGTTTCTCTTTCAGAATTTGATGGCAATGAATTGCAGAGAGAAATCGTATCCTTGAATTCTTAGAAAAGACAGTGTTAAATGGCTACGCTCTGAAGAAAAGATGAACCGAAGCAAAGCGAAGGTTACTGAAGATTGAATGAACCAGATTTAGGAAAATGAAATAAGCATCCATTGCCTCTGAAAAATCAATATCCACATACTCGATATCACAAAGTGGTTTCCAACACAAAAGATGCTACGGTTACGGTAGAGCAGCTTAATTGCTCAAGCAGGCTTACAATGCTATATGAAATTCTGGTTCAATTAAGGGTGTGTTTGTTTAGGAAATCTTCATCAATGCTTTCTAAAATCCAATTTTTTAGGTTAGGAAATTAATTTTCCTAAATTTAAGCGTACTGATTTTTTATATCGTAAATGGTTTTTTGTTGATCGATAATTTTCAGCAAATCAAACACATGAAAGTCCGAAAAACTAATTCGCAGAAAATTCTTTTACTCAAATAAACACATCCTAAAAGAAGAGAAGAACTCACGTTGATTGGTCAACCATAACATAGGAAAACGGCGTTTGTCCACCCTTGGAAACCTGGAAAAAAGGAAAGGTTTAAGGGAGGGAAAAAAAAATTTGCTCGGGGGTACAAGATGCAATGCTCTTCTAGGAAGCTACTACGCCAAAATTGGTTTTTCAGTGACATCGTTCTTTCTGCTGAAGTCTACACAGAAGCAACCGCAGATCAGAACTTGACCAAAAACTTTAAAGCTGCTGAGAAGATTCCCCTATAGAAAAGAAATGGTCTCCAAATGAGTGAAACGAGAATCTTTTGGAGAGTATGCTGGTGAAGAAACGGGCTTGAGCTAGATAATCTGCTCCAGCTTGATGCACAAGCTAATCATTTGCCAAGCATATGGAGATGATTACTTGAAGATGCTCCCTTAAATGTCAAGGTATCAGTCTAAGCTTACCACGAGAAAAGAGGTATCTACATCATCAGCCCTTAGCTCCTCCAATAGGGTCTTACCATGGATGTCATCAGCAATCTAGTGAGTTGACAAAGCATGTAGAAAATGTTAAGCTAAGAATCCAAATGTGGTCCTCTAAGGTACCGGTCAGACATTTGACTAGATGAAACTGGAAATTTTACGGAAGAATTGACAGAAATCCCAACCAGTTACCTTGGAAATAAACCTTGCTTTCACTCCTAGACGAGCCAGACACGTTAAAGCGTTCGCTGCATCTCCACCTCCTTGAATCTGACAGTAGACATTGGATTTAAAGATTACTCCAGAAGTCTAATTGTCTCAAAAGCATCATTACTGGCATACAATTTTGTTGTGACATCAACATGAATGAGAAGTGGTTCGAATGATAAAAAATAATCGACACAATCGTAGATAAGCGAAGAAAAAGAAAATAGATATCCTCCTGCTGATATCTTTTCTCTGTTCAATCCTTGCACTTCTTTTCTAGGTTCGTCACCTTCCAACATCTATATTACGAAGCAGAATAACATGTCGCATGTAACTTCTTATAGTTAAAATGTCTGATTAGGTTGGAGCCGTACTTCAAGAGCACTATTTGTACTTCATCCTGTGTGAAGAATCAAATGTATGCTCTGCATCAACTACACAAATGCTCCGGCCATCTTCAGAACACTTTCACTTATGTAAAAGGACGACATTGGTATCATAACTTTTATACAGTGCCTACTTTTATGCTAGAACATTTCCAACAATCATTTAAGAAAAACAACTTTTAAAAAGCCATCATTTGAGTGACTTTGTGACTTAACTGCGTCTCAAAAATTTTGGCGGTAAAGTGATAGTTTCTAAAGTTTTTGCACTAAATTGATCATTTATAAAACTTTTGATGTAAAATTTTTAAAATTAGAAATTCAACATAATAAGAAGATGAAGCAAAACAAAAAATCACAAGGCAAATTTTTCTATCTTTGCCAGTATTTTTCTTTGTTAGGTTAGACTCAAAAGCAAAATTATCGAGCAAACATTTTAAAATCACAACGATGTATTTTCTCCTTCAAAAAGAAAAAGGGAAGTGAGTGCAACTTTCTTCGCCTCTCGGTAACTTCGTATTTGTTTCTTGTTTGACCTTGCTCTGCTTTGAAATAAAACAACAGAGCTAGGAGCTTCATGCAAATATTAACTGCAAGGATCACTGCTAGGGAATGTTCGGGAACCAATTTAAAGCAAGTTCTCATTTTGTGAAAATTTGATATATTTATTGACCTTATCTGGTGCATAAGTTACGCACCTCACAATTTTATAAAGTTTTGTGCCAAGACGTTAGGAATCATCACTTTAATGCCAACACTCTATGAACAGCCAATTCAATGTCAGAACTTTTTAAAAGCAATTATTTAAATGACTTCAATGAATCACGTTAAATTATCGCTTAAAAAGTTTCGACATTAGAATAAGCGCCGTACAATAGTTATGGTACTGATACCGTCCTCTTCCCCCTTCACTTCTCACGTCAGGCAACTAGCAATGACTTCTCTGCAGATTTGGGGCTCCTTTAGGATGCTATCTCGGAGGAAGACATGAGCTCCCGTGGAGTTCTCAGTCATTTGAGCCTCCTTATAAGTTACAAAGAACACAGGACGACACACGTGCAATCTTCCCATGCAACAATCAGTCATCACACACTTAATTTAAAAAAGAAAAAAGAAAAAAAGCGCATAGCCGTGAAAGGGCTGAGGAAAAGATTAGGAAGAAATCAAAGAGGAAAGAAAAGGAAGTACTTTCATGCTCCTGCAACTGGTTTTGTCATCAGGCTTGGGGAAAGTTGTAAGAACGGCCAAGAAATCCAGACAAATCCCACCGAGTCCCACCTGCGTTTCCCAACACACGATCATCAATCACATTCGGGGAAAAAGTTTTTTTTTTTTCCTCGTTTGTAATGAACTCTTTTTGTGCTCTGTTCAGACGTGGCATGAACGGGGGATGTGTATTGCCAAAAGAGTGGGTGACGCAGACGTACCACGAGGGGTTGCTCTTGCGACGGCGGGAGAACCGTGGAGGACATGAATGAACCACGGTTTGGGCAAAGAAACCAGATTAATCAAAAGAGACGGGCGACGTGTTGAGTGGGGAAGCAGAACTCATCCTCTTTATAGTAAGTTCCATGTCTGACGTGGCCAATGTTAATCGTTTGTTTGCACAAGGGTCAGGTCAACACGAATAATCTCAACATATTCGTTTATTTGCTGATATCATACTGACATGGAAATTTAAAAGTTGATTTTTTTTTCCCTCTTGTACTCCTCCATCTTCAACCTTCGCTGCGCCTGGCCGCTTGACTATCTCCACCGCCCAAGCCGCCGCCCCACCGTGGCGTGGCCACCATGGTCCGCGGCAAAGCTGTTGAGCTCGTCGCCGGCAGCCATGGACGAGCCAAGACTTGAGCTCAATGCTGTTGAGCAGCAGACCAGATCCGGCTAATGAGCGACGGTCGATTGTCACGTCCAGGCCGACCTCCCCCGTCCATCCTCCCCGTCATCCCGGCGACTGAGCCTTGGCCGCGAGCGCTTATCCACAGATACGGAGATGCAGAGCAGCGGTCGGCCACGGACGGCCTCTCATCCACGGATCTGAGCGCCGACCGCCGCGTCCACCCCTCAGTCTCGCGGCCAAGACTCCGAATCTAGCCGGACTTCCAGACGTGGACTTCACCGACCTTCGTGTCTCCCCCCTCCGTCGTCGTGTGTGAACGAGCCACTGTCGCTCGTGGCCAAGGCTCCAGATCTGGCGCAAATGGAGGCGCCAGCTTCAGCCAGGGATTCTCTTCCGACCAAATTCAGTCCCTTGCTGCCAGATTTGGAAGTGAGGCACCGGACGGAGGAGGAGACGACCAAGTTGGAGAGATGCGACGCCGACGACTCCGGCGGTGACAGCTGCGGAAGGAGGCACCGAGGTTGGTGGGCTCGTGGCTGCAGACGAAAGAGGAGGAAGAGAGAATTCCAGGTGGACTTGGTGATTTTTGATTAATTTCTCTATTTCCACGTCACCATCGCCGTACATGCGTCGAATTGTAATTGGTTAACAGGAAATAAGCGTGCGCCACATCAGCCGTTGACGTGGCAATTGCAAAACACTGAATATTTTGTTGGAAAATGTTCGGACCTTACAAAACATACAAACACATACATACATACATACATACATACATATATAAACATATATAATTATATAATGTATTGTAGAATTAGAAAAATCAAATTAAAAGAAATAAGATTTTCAATGCTTATGCGCAGCCGAAAACTGGTCTGCCGAACTATATGCTAAATTATGAATACTTGAATGGATAAGTTATACGCAAATATAGACCTAAAAAAACTATATTATATACTACAAATTGAATGGACGGCGACAAGCGGGATTTGGCATTTCCGTCGAAGTAAAGAAAGACCATTTGGTTGACCTTGAATGCAAATTCAAGTTCTCATGTGAAAGAACACATGTCTAGAGTCAAAAGCCCAATGCATCGTCATTAACAATTATTCTCGAGTGGAAAGTCATGACCACGACTGCTAATCAGAAGGCACAAAGTCATTACAACCATGGCATGCTATTGGAATCTCGCTAAAGTAGGAATGGAAAATGCAAAGCAAATGGAAACCGAATAAGTCCGGAGTTTTGCGTGATGATGGAGAGCATGTGAAATGATTCGACTTTCTAGCTCATTGTGGACCATAAATGTGGTTATTCCACTGGTAAAAAGGTTGCATATTTTTCACGAGATCATGAACTTGATTCTTACGCTAACTAATTAAATCATATCGACGTTTATTCCCAACCATTAATCATAATCTTTTCTTTCGTAACCAAACACGATCTAGAGGGTGCAGTTTCGTTCCATCTCCCACCAGCGTCACTCCAAAACACTGATTTCTTCGACCGCTTTTTGGGCCCCTTACGATAATTCTTGGTTATAATATCTCGATTGATAAAGGTTAGTCGTGACAAATTATGGACCGGGAGCATATTTTTTTGACGAGCAGATGGCCCTTGCCTCCCTCAAAACGTTCGACTGATTGGGTCACCTACCTCGGGCAGAAAAAGACGAACGTTGACCGGGGAAGTCTTTCTATTTATGCAATTATGCCGAGCAAGTCAATAATGGTGATGCTCATGGTGCTTGTAGGGCTCACGAGCCCACTATCGGACGAATAGGGTAGGGAATATGATAAGCGACTGATAACTAATGGCACGAATGATAACATTTTTATTCTTGAAAATATTTTTTTATTAAAAATATTTTTTATTTATATTCTTGGAAATAGTTTTTAAGCAAAAATATATATTTAAGAATCGCACAAAAATTTATATTTTCGAAACAAAAATGTGTTTGTTTAACCCCAAATATTTTTGTAACTTGGAATTTCTTTTTAATTTTATTAATAATTTTATTCTCTCTCTCTCTCTCTCTCTCTCTCTCTCTCTTCTTCTCTCTTCTTCTTCCTTTAGCTAGCGAAGTCGCCCGCCTTGGAAGAGCCTTGCCGGCCACCACGAAGTCAGGGTTGCCTGGCCGAGCGAGGTCGAGCCTCGATGAGCCACGACGAGGCTCGGGACGACCTCACTGGGGCCGGCGAGGCTTCAACAAGGTCATCGGCCATCGCCAAGGCCAAGGACCGATTAGGGGAAGAAGAGGAGGAAGAGAAAAAGAAAGAAAATAAAAGAGAAAATACTTATTTCTTAAGTTATTTCCCATAACATAAAATATTTTTTTGTTTCTTGTTTTTGTGTTAAATCTATTCCCAGGAGAAAAATATAATGGGGAACAAAAAAAAATTACCAAAATGAATTTCGTTTTATTTCTGTTTCGAGAACAAAAAAACGAAAAAAATAAAAAAAATCAAAACGTTACCAAACATACCCTAAATTTCACAAAGATTTGGCGTGCAAGTAACGCGCCAATCGTGATTCTCCCTGGACCATCCACCGGTCGTGACAAAGCTTTAGAATAAACAAATACCAACCTCGCACGACATCAGTTTTTCTAATCTGTAATGCAATGTCTCTTCCGCGGAATAGGACAGTTACGAACGCGGAGCAGGGAGGCATTGAAAAGAAGATAATTATTGTCGGCCGTATGAAGAGGGAAAAGCACGAGCTGACCCACCCGCTGCATGTATCAGGCCAGGACCAGGCAACTTCTGAGAAATTTCTTGTTGACACGGACAAAGTCGGGAAAACCTCTGAAATTATTTCAATATTGGACAATTTCAGAGCTCTGAAACGTCAGAAATGTCGACAAAGGCCTGTTAGGTTTATCCTCCGTGGCACACGAGGGACGAAATTTCGTGACGGCCTCCCCCTTTTCTTTTCTGTTTTTCCCTCTTGATCATTATTGGAGGCCACTAGCCTGACCGTTCCCCGCTGAACGACGGTAGGACGGTCAAAGGCTAGCCACAAAATATTTTTCAGGAAATCGGTATACTTACTCAGCCGACTTCAATTTTCCAGTTTTAATTTTGACTCGAAGTTTTTCTTTTTTTCCTTATTATAATCTCAAATTGAAAGACCAAAAATCATGAGAGGATCCACATAATTAATTTTCTTGAATATGAAGAAAGAAAAATTAAATTTAATACCGAAATATAAATAATTACGGATCACTTACTAAAAAAATGTTAATGTCGTTACATGAATTTATTAAATTTAAAAGATGAAAAAACACTTGAAATGTTGGTTTTACAACTAATAATGAAATCATTGTGTAAAGGAATGGCTTCTAATTCCTTTTACTCAAATTAAATTGCTCTAGAAGGGCTCTCTGATGACCTAAAATTAAAACCACTACATAAAACAAATGAAGTAAAGATAAAATCAAAATAAGAATAATCAATTGGAAGAGAAAAAAAAAATTTACGCTGCTAACCCAACTCTCGTAGATGAAGATGTGCAAGGACCTAAAATATTACAAAATCAATCTTAAGATCACACGATTCAAAGCTAAATTTAAAAAAGAAAAATTCTTGATTGATTTTTTTTTTTTTTTTTTTTTGCTAGAGAACAATGTAAACTATTTTAAAAGTTGCAATTGGGTTCTTCATATATTTCTTATTATTTGAATATTATCACTTTGATTTGTTTCGTTAAATAACACAAGAAAATCATTTTTATATGGAAACCGCATTTTCATATGATAAAAACAAAAAACTTGTAAACCAAGGGCTTGTTTGTTTATTTTTGTTTTTGTTCCCCGAACAAAAATTTATATTATTTTGTTCCGGAAACAAAAAAGTAACATAAACGCGCCTAGTAAAACTTTTGTTCCCGTGAATAAAAATCTATATTTTTTGTTCTCGAAAACAGATTTGGAACAAAAACAAAAAGTAGAAAAAAATTATTTTTTTGTTCCCGGGAATAGATTTGGCACTGAAATTATTGTCTTTCAAACTTTTTGACACTTAAGTGATCCAAAATAAATGTTTGGCACTAAAGTGAGCTCTATACACAATTCATGGCACTTTTAATGTACTTCCCCTGACATGTCCTATAGCCAAGAAGACTAGCTCAAATAATGATTAAACTTCTTGAATATGGTAATGTAAATGATTATTTCCTTATCTAAGCAACTAAGTACACGATCTCTCTCTCTCTCTCTCTCTCTCTCTCTCTCTCTCTCTCTCTCCATGTACATGCAAGCAGTGGAGTACCAAATAAAGAGAAAATACCATTAAAAATTCAAAATTATATCCACTGTGATACATTTATCTTAAACTTTCTTTGCAACAAAAAATCCTAAACTTATATTTGCATGACAAATTTACCTTTCATTAAGATTTTCAAAGCCATTGAAGATTTCCTTGAGCACTTCTGTTTGTACTGATGAGCTACACTCAAATTTCTTGCCAACACAAAAAGAACAATCATAGATTAGCTAATGAAATAGAACATGGAATTAATACAATATCATAAACTATCAAGGTAGGATCCTGGGACAGTAGATTGAGAACTCGAGCAACGGTGTAACCCGCTAAAACTCTTGAGGAGAACTCAGAAAAGCAATTAGGAAACTAACCATATGAGATTCAACAAACAAGTTGAAAATCTCCCTTTAATGTAATGGGTTTAAATGTTCTTTATATATACGTGTTTCTATTCATCTATCAGTTTAGCTTTATGAGTTGGATATTATATTATATGCTATCTTTACAATAACTAAATAAAAAAGGTTAACTACATATTCAAAAAGAAGTCTGACAACCCCTATCATACTCCATTTTTGGACAAATGACTTTTCGTATTCTCTTTTTCGTTCTACGTCTCGGAGTGGTCAACACTCTAAGTAACTTATGTTAATCATTTCATTAATAACATGATTTTTTTATTGGATTCTTGAATGGTATCTTAAATCATTACACATGTCAAGTTTAAAGTTCTCCTATTATTTTATTCGGATGAATACACTATGGCTGGACCCATAAGCGGTACTTGACGAAATTTCAGATGAGGAGGTTGATGTCGATGTGTTTTACGAGGCCGGTCTCCTATGAGCATTTTTTCAACCTGTGCTTGTAACATAAAGTAGAACTTTGGACTTGCAAGTGACCATATCCCTTCTCTAGAAATCAACTAACTCCCCAACTTTGGTTCAGATCGGGAAAATGAGGATATTTATAACTGGTCAAAATTACACATACTTTTATAGAACGAAATTCATGTAGATTAATTAGCAAATTGAATCATTAATCTTGTAACGTGAATAACACCGGAGGTTTACTTTCATAATTTATAGGGGATCATACAGCATCGAGTTTTGTTTGTTAGGAAATTAATAGTAGAACAATGAACTTTGCCCCTTTTCTTATACAAAAAAAGAAAAAAATTAATAGGGAGTTAAGGTAGCAATAAAATTTTTACTCCTATAGCATATAGTTACATTAGAGCTTATTTCCTTCATTTTCATGTGAGATTTTGTGGGAGAATTGCCAACTATTCTAAAAATTTAAATTGTTAGATGAATGTGTGGTTTACTATTTAAATATCCTAACATTCTCCCTTAATTTAGTCTGGTTTTTTGTCTAATACTAAGCGTGAAAATTTAATTAAGGAGGCAAAATGGAGCTTGGTAAGATTTGAACTCATGACTTTCAACTTTGATATCATGTGAGATTTCTAAAAGTTTAAATTGTTAGACAAATAGGTTGTTTATTATTTAAATATTAAGTTTTTGTTTAAAATTTCTACTTGATTTCTTTCATGAGGGCAACGATTTGGGGCTTCAAGTGTTTGAGCCAGTCGTTATGTCAACCTTCGCCAACAAATGCAATTTTGGTGCTTTGCATCATGGTAAAGTAATGTCATGGTATAAAGACACTAGAAGTACCAAAATTTTTATAAGGTTCTCACTTTAGTACTAAAACTTTTCGTCAGCTCACTTAAATTTCAAATCGTAGTAAAAATGATCACTTAAGTACTTTCGAGAAGAACTTCTGACAAAAAAACATGATGTGACTATTATCATCAAAACTTTAATATAGGTTAGCATTTTTTTATTTATCAAAAAAGCCAGTTCACGTGCACATTCTAAACGGCATCCCACGACTTCCAATTCCAAAAACAACGCCGCACACGTCTTATGTTTTTAGGGTTGAACCTGTTTTTTCCTTTAAGTCTCTCTCTCAATGAGGAGACACAGAAAGCCGCCGCCAAAGGAGGAAGAGGCGGCTAAGAGGTGGATGGAGGAGGAGGTGTGGCAGGCGGTGGAGCACGTCGCCTGCATGTTGAGTGAGGAGCAGTCATTACGACAATACACCGCTGGCGCTCGACTTGTCCATTCGCTGCCTCAGGGCCACTTCCCCCATTTATGGGGGAAGCCCCTTTCATTTTTATGTACCACACCGAGGTATTTCACTGGGGAAGGCATCACGGGAATCTAAGATGGGATCCTTACCCCCTTAAGGGGGTTATGGCGGAGAGCCCTGTGGGATTTACCCATTTTCATCCGAAGGGGAATTCAGTGAAATGGGAAGCCTTTTAAAGTCATGCTCAGGACCATCTATCAATGCTTAGTCGAGCAGCAGGCTGTTGGGTTCAAAGTGTGCCGACAAGGTCGAGGAGGAGCCACAGAGGACCAGGTGCATCATGGCCAATAGAGACGCGTCATCATTTCTTCCATCGAAAGCTCTAGGCGTTTTGAACTTGGCTCGTTCACTTTCCTTTCCTTTGCCATGGGTTTCTTTCTCCTTCTTGTTTACGTGTTCGGCGTGGTGGATGATGGTGACCAAGACACACAAGCGGCTTCGTGAAGATGTTTCTAGGTCCAATTAATGCAGGTGCCTCGAGGAAAGCTTGAATTGTTAATTTTGGAGGCAAACAGAATTAGAGTCTTGATTTAGGATTGAACGGTCAGTTTAAAGTTTGGAATTTGGGAATTTTGTTGAATTGGAGATTTAGGGTTTATATTTTCGGCGAAACTTATGAACAAGGTCATTTAGAGGATTATATACTAAGTGAGCCATTAGCAAGTCACATTGGTTGGAGATATTAATAAGATATGGTCACAATAGATTTTCGATTATCCAAATCGAAGTTTGCAATCAAACTCATGTGTACTTCATTTCCATCAATAAAGTTGGACACTGTTGGAGAAAAATGTTTTCCATGTTGGTCATTGTGCTCTCCAATAGGTATACTTCGGTTACGTTTGGTCATCTAAAATTCTAGTCATAATAGGTCTAAATAAGAAATCCTAGGATTTGTCACATTTTATCTACTATTTGGTCATCTACGGATTTAAAGTTGGATATTTTTATATACTATCATATCCATTATTTGGTAGAAATTGGATATCTATATAAAGAATAGATATATATATATATATATATATATATATATATATATATATATATATATATGTATGTATCTATGTATTTGCCCCTATGTTGTGCCCATGAAAAAATATCGATATTATCATCATATAGAGACTTGATCTCCAAGAAAGATCGATTAGTAAATTGCACAGCAACTTCAGTCAAAGTCAGGAATGGATTATAGAGACGAACGAGCAGCGGCTAAAGCTTACGTGATGGTTTTATATGAGATGGGCTTAAGGCCTGTCCGCCCATGTTGGCCCTAAAAGCCCGGCCCACAGGATAAGGGCCCGTGGATGGGGGAACGTATAAAAGGGATGAGAGAGAGAGAGAGGACGCACCTTTTGGCGCATAACGTACATACATCCTCTCCCTCACGCTCTCTCTCTCTCCAAAAGAAAAGAAAAACAATAAGCGTTTTTCTTCCCTTAAAGGCGTCATCGGATCGAACAGGATCGAACAGGGCCAAATTCTCTTCCTCTTATCGGCGTCGGTGTCTAATCTGTGGCTAATAAGGTGCGCTCGAATCCGTGGTGTGCTTTACGATCGGTGATACGTGATTTTCCCGGGCTTCGCTTCCGCATTCGTTTTAGGGGTTCGATTTAGTATCGAATCCGGTTTTCGGGGATCCGTTATTCCCAACATTGGTATCAGAGCCCTAGTTCACGTTTTTTCCCGACCTGTTTGATGTTTTTGATTGATTTTTAGCGAAAGTAATTCGGCCGTACGGATCGGGGTGAGAAATCCCGACACCCGAACGCTGTTCGTCCTTTTTTCTGAGTTTCCGTAAGTCGGAATAAAATTCTGAAGGCTCAAGGTGAAAGGGCTCGTCGAGACGAGTCCGGCGACATATTGTGCGCCGCCGGGTGACGCCGCACGCGCCCACACACGCGGCCAGAAGGTGCTGCGCGTGGGCGCGACGCGCCCGGAAGCGCTGGCTCGCCTAGCGCGTGCGGCGCACGTGCCGCCGGCCGGCGAACCGGCACGAGCTGATCGACGGACCGACATGTGCTGACGTCAGCATGACGTCACCCAACGGTCGGTAATCACCGGGATGACGTCATCAATGACGCGGGCCGATGACGGTTGGCGGGCGGTCACCCGGCCAAGAACCCGACCGCGACCCGACCCGACCCGAACCACGAGCGATCGGCACGTGCCGGGCCGACGCCCGCGTGACGTCGCCCAGCGCACGTGCGGTCGGTTCGTCCGACCGGCCAACCGGTCCGACTGGCCCGACCTGTCGCCCGTTGACCGTTGACTTACGACCGTTGACTGGCCATTGACCGTTGACCGTTGACCCAAAAAAAAAAGAATTTGTTTCTTTTTCATTTATGCCTATGTGGGTTATATGTAATCCATTATTTATTCTGCATTTGTTGCATGAATTTTGGAAAATTATGTATTTTTCCTTATGTACATTATGGATTATAAGGCGCTGTTTGGTAACCATCCAAACAGGGCCGGTTCGATTCTTCGTTCCTGCAATCGCCGGCCCGTAATCACGTTTGGTAATTTTTTTGTTCCCGGGAACAAATTTGTTCCCAGAATCAGTTTTGGACAAGAATTTAGAATAAAAAAAAAGTTGATTCTTGATTCTGAATCAGAAAAAAGAATCAAAAAGTGGCTCTCTCTCTCCGCTCAACGTATCCTGCTCCACTTTCTCTCTGTGCGAACAAACCCTTTCACTTTCACTGTCTCTGGTTCTTCTTCTCTAGTTCGTTCTTCTCCGGTGGTTCGTTCTTCTCCGGTGGTTCGTTCTTCTCCGGTTCGTTCTGGTTTGTTCTCTCCACAACAACGGCGACGGCGACTGCTGCTTCTTCATTGTTGAAGCTGCTCGTTGAAGGTGAGTTCCCTTCACTCACAGGTAGCGTCATTGCCGGGCCGATCTAGGTGACGGTTTGCATATTCCTCACCGTCGTTCGTCGTCCCGCAACGGTTGGTAGGAGCGCCACCGAGCTCCAGTCGGGGGCGCCGGCGCCAATCCGGCCGTGGAGTCGCTCGCCGAGCGACCCCCAGGCCCGAATCGCGGGCGCGAGCGCCGATCCGGCCGAGGGTCGCTGCCGAGCGACCCCTGTGCCCGAATCGGCGGGCGCGAGCGCCGATCTGGCCGAGGGGCGCTCGGGGAGCGACCCCCGTGCTCGAATCGGCTTGCGCGACTCCGCCGATCCGGCCGAGGAGTCGCGCGCGAGCGACCCCTCGGCCGGATCGGCGCGGCGCCCGCCGATTCGGGCCTAGGGGTCGCTCGGCAGCGACTCCACGGCCAGATCGGCGCGAGCGCCCCCCGACCCCCAGGCCCGAATCGGCGGGCGCCAACGCCGATCTGGGATGATCTTCTTTGAACCCCTCCGGTCCTGTGCGATGATTCGTGGAACTCCCTTGGCTGTTTTGATGTTCCGTTCTTGATGTGCGACGATTCGTGGAACTCCCTTGGCTGTGTTGATGTTCTGTTCTTGATGTGCGACGATTCGTGGAACTCCCTTGGCTGTTTTGATGTTCTGTTCTTGATGTGCGACGATTCGTGGAACTCCCTTGGCTGTGTTGATGTTCTGTTCTTGATGTGCGATGATTCGTGGAACTCCCTTGGCTGTGTTGATGTTCTGTTCTTGATGTGCGACGATTCGTGGAACTCCCTTGGCTGTTTTGATGTTCTGTTCTTGATGTGCGACGATTCGTGGAACTCCCTTGGCTGTGTTGATGTTCTGTTCTTGATGTGCGATGATTCGTGGAACTCCCTTGGCTGTCTTGATGTTCTGTTTTTGATGTGTGATGATTCGTGGAACTCCCTTGGCTGTCTTGATGTTCTGTTCTTGATGTTCGGTTCTTGATGGGTTCTGTTCTTGATGTGCGATGACTCTTGGAACTCCCTTGGCTGTGTTGATGTTCTGTTCTTGATGTGCGATGATTCGTGGAACTCCCTTGGCTGTCTTGATGTTTTGTTCTTGATGGGTTATGTTATTGATGTTCTGTTCTTGATGGGTTATGTTCTATAGTATTGGAAATTAGCAGACCCGTGTGTGTGCAGCTTCTTAGGAATGTTCTTGTATTACGTTGAAGATCTCGTGTTTCCGTCAACGACGATTTCTTATATGGACAAGTGCTCGTGTGGAACCCAGACCTTGATGAGCGAATAGGCCCTCGAAAACGGGGCTTTTCTCCCCTTCAATTCGTGTTTGGTTTTTCAGAAAATTCTGAGAGGCAATCAAATGGCAAATGCCAAAGGATTTTTTGGGCAACCAAATTGACCGCAGCATGTTTATGTTTTTTCTTTCGTGTGTGTAATTTATCCAATTAGTCATTAATATCCATGTTGAGAGAATGCTGTTATGGTGTGGAGAGAGTGCTGTTATGGTCCAATATGTGAATGATATAGCTCCGAGCTCGCGATTTCTGCTTGGTTTTCTGTTTGTCAATGCTGTGAATGGCATATAGAGTTGCTGAACTAGGAAAAAGAAACTGAGGAGGAGAGAAAAATTGTACTAGTTCATAATGTACTGATAATTTCTCACTAAGTTCTTATTTGTTTGCATTTTTTCTGAAGTTAACATGGTTATTTGGATTATCCGCCCGCCTGAAATTCTTTTCTTCTATTGGGATCTTTTACAGAAAAGGCTGCAAGAGTTTGAAGCCACTTTGAAGCCACGCTTACTACTTCTCCAAGAGATACCATAGCACTTGAAGTAAGTAATGAGTCTAATATCAGCTCTCCATTTGCGTTTAGCTCTCTATATTACATATTGACTCCTAAGTTTATACTTTCCATGATAGTTTTAAGTCTCATCTCAATTAACTTATATGATGCTCAATCAAGGTTAAATGGCATCCCAGAAAGAGATGTTCAATGCAAAATGGACCGAGCCTTTAACCAACTTGTTTGTAAGTTTGTTGGTAGAGGAGGTACAAAAGGGAAATCGCACAACTTCTACTTTTAACAAAGCAGGGTGGAACAACATACGAGCAGAATTCACTAAACAATCAGGATACCAATATAACCTATTGCAGTTGAAGAATAAGGTGAATAAACTGAGAAGACAAAAGATGGCGCTTTAAGAAGCTCATTTCACAATCTGGTTTTGGCTGGGATAATGTGACTAACAAAGTTATTGTCGATGATCCAAGTGTTTGGGACTCTCACATCACGGTATGTTTTAAATTTCGATCATTTTGATATTACTATAGATGTAAGTTTTAGAAGATTTGATTATGTTATTGACATTTGTTATTATTGTGAAAATTGCAGTCAATAATGGGTGGGCAAAATTCAAGAAGGATGGATTTCCTCAATATCCCCAACCGTGCATTGTATTTGGTGATACATATGCTACGGAGATCATGCCACAGCAAATATCCAAGATTTGACGGTGTCGATGAAGGTTATGGTGGTGGCAATGCAATCGGTGATCCGAAGACTTAAGTGAACACCCCATTGATGATGACGTTTTACATCCGACCATACTTCACCTCCCATTCATAACCAGCACAAAGTTGGATAGGACTCCAAATGTCAAGAGGAGAAGGAATAGTAGCTCATATAGTATTGCGGACACGTGCAAAGCTATACAGGACATGCTCAAATCTAGGTCAAGTCAATCGAGAGTGGATCTATTAGCTCACAAGTGACACCACCACCTGTGACACCAGCACCTGTAGACCCCTTTTCTATAGCAGTTGTGATTGATATCCTTATTAATATGAATAACTTGGACCCAGATCTTTACAGCAAGGGAGTGGAGCGAGCATGTAATAGTGCCATATGGAGAGAGGCATTCGTCAGAACACCAGCTGAAATGAGACATGGGCTTCTTCAACTTCTTTAGGGGATGTTAAGATGTGTTTTGTGGATTGCATGTGGTTGCACTTGATTGTGTGTTTAATTATGGAAACCCTATGGTTGTATGGATAAGATGGATTGTTTGAAATTTTTATATTTGATTTGCTTTTACTTTAGAACTTACATTGTTGATTGTTATTGGATTATTTTCATCTCTCTTTATTAATGTTATTGTATTTGTGTGATAATATAGGTACCATGGAAGAAGGATCAAATAGTATGTCTAATGAGCATATAGAATCAGTTGACCAATTCTTGGATGACGAGAATCTTGATATATTGGTAGCATGGTCATGCATGGTTGCGATGGACATGTCCATGCATACGAGAGAACCTATTAGGGACAGCAGACTATCGGGACCGGAATGGATAAGAGAGATTATTTGTGGACATTCAGATAGAATATATGAAGCCTTCAGGATGGAGAGACATGTTTTTCTGAACCTATGTGATTTGATGAGGATAAGAGGTTGGTTGAAAGATAGTCGGTATGTTAGGATAGATGAACAAGTTGGGATATTCTTATTTTTGGTTGGTCATAATAACTCTACTAGAGATTTATGTGAGAGATTTCAACGTTCGGGACAAACAATCAGCAGGTATTTTAATTTAGTGTTGAAAGCAGGTTCTGAAACTTGCAAAAGAGATTATCAAACCACCATCCTTTGATATCGTGCCACCGGAAATTCTTATGAATCCTAGGCATGAACCCTATTTCAAGGTATAGTTTTCATATCAATTTTGCATCATCAAATATATGTAGTTGATAATTTTTTCTTTTCATAAATTCACGTGATTTTTTTTTTCCGAAATAAATTCACAGGATTGCGTAGGTGCTATTGATGGCACCCATATAGATGCTATCGTCCCCACGTCTCAGCAAATCCCATTTAGAGGCGAAAAGGAACTACCACTCAGAATGTGTTATGTATTTGTTCGTTTGACATGAAATTTACTTTCGTATATTCTGGGTGGGAAGGATCTGCCAACGATTGTCGAGTGCTTTCGGCGGCACTTGAGACTCTGAATTGCAATTTCCTCGACCGCCACCAGGTATTTAATTTGTTTATAAGAAGAAATTTTGTTTCATCGTTGCATATCATAGCTAATTTATATATACATGATAGGCAAATACTACGTGGTAGATTCTGGCTATGCAGCACTCCCGGGATTTTTAACTCCATTCAAAAAAGAACGGTATCATCTGAACGATTATAGGGGGAATGGAAGACGGCCAAGGACAGCAAAAGAATTATTCAACTATAGACATTCTTCTTTAAGAAATGTCATTGAGAGGTCATTTGGGGCATTAAAGAATCGCTTCACCATTTTGAGACGCATGCCTCCATTTACAATTAAAAAGCAAGCACTTATTGTAATTGCATGTTGTGCTCTTCATAATTATATTCGTGACCAAGACAGGATGGACAAAAACTTTTCCCGATATGGAGATCCGAATTACCCATTTGGAGCTAGAGAAGAGGAGGTTGTGGATGATCCATCAAATGAGCAAGCAATGGAGATAAACATAATTCGGAAAAGTATCGCAAATCAAATGGCAAGGGATTACAATATGCCAGAGATTCCATAACTTAATGTTTCCGACTTTTGTAATATTGTTATTAATTATTGACTTATCAAAGCCAATATTTCAAAGTTGAACAATTGACTATTACTTCAATATTCATTTATGGATAAGTTGTAGTGATGAGTTTTTCATTAAAGTCTTCTTTTTTGTTTCAAAGAGTCATGTTGGTTTGAAGACTTATTCTTTTAAACGTTGGGTGTTCGGTTTTGGAGAAGGGAATATATATATAGAGCAAGCGAGAGAGAGAGAGAAAGAAGAATCTTGGTTAAATTAAAATTAACATCCATCCATATTAAATTCAAAATGGATTAGATATTTAATCATAGAAATGTAAATATTTATTGAAAATAAGAAATCACCATGATAAAAAAAAAAAAAAATCTTATTTAAATATAAATAATATTGAAATTCTAATAAGAAAAAAATTAAAATAACAACAAATTTCGTTTTTATTTTTATTTATTTTTTTTTATTTCTATATTTTATTTTAATTTCCTCCTATTCTAAAATATATATTTGCTATATATATAATACATATTTAATTTTTTTTTATAAATTTAGTATTTATATTTATTACATATTTTAGGTATATTAGTATATTTTATACTATGGTTTATTATTAACTATTTAATAAAAATTGATTAGTTAATATTTTTATTACTTAGTATAAATATAATTAATGAGGGGTTTATGAGAATTCAATATCAAATTTATATTTATCTAAAAAGGAATTAAAAAAAGAATTGGAATAGAAATTTTATGCGATTCTATCAAACGCATTTCTGTTCTTTTTCTATTCTAGAATCGAAATTTTGTACAGTGCAAACGCGTTCTTTTGCTCGAATCGGTTAGAACATAATCAAAAAGAATCAATTCTAATCAGAATCAGCTCCCCGGAACAGAATCGTTACCAAACGCGCCCTAAGTGATCCAATTATAGTTCGCATTTGTTGCAGGGAACTATGATGCGTTATGCACGGATATCTCGCAATCCCGAGAACGGACGAGGGAAATGCAAGACTTAAAAGGCTGATGTCGATTTAGCTAATTATAGGTGGCATGACGATGATTTAGTATCACATGTGGTCAGGGTCAATCAAATGATACAGGAAATCATCTGGAATGGTTATCTTATGCCAGATTTTGAAAATGTGCCAGCTTTGATGAACACTCTTCCACCTGAATGACGAGCAGTGTTAGATCGGCTATGGGAGATCAACGTGGTCCTAGGTTATAGGATTCTAGTGGAAACTTTTATAAGAGAGTACTATAGGATTGAGTTAACCAAAACTTCAACCCTTAGATTGAGCGCCACATGGCGTAGAGCGAATGCGCCTTGAAGGCGACATGAAAGCTCTCCAAAAGTTTTTCCATGGTTGGCAAATGTGCATTCAGTTTTCTCAGATGTTTTAACTGATAGATTAGAAGGGACATTCCCTACTTATTTCTTAGATTAGGATGAGATGTTTTATGGGTGTAAATATCTCTTTCCATGTTGATATTTTTCTCTGTATATATTGCTTAGTGTAATGTATAATTGTATTATGTGAAAGCATTGTTATTCTATTAGATGTTAGATATTATTTGCTTTCTGTTATTGTTGACTCCTGTGGGTAGTTGATAGAAGTTTTTGTCACTTCATAGAATTTATTTTGCATAAGACAATTATATTAATAATAATTTTGAGTTAGGATTTTTGGAGGATGATTGAAAACATAGTGACATTTTGATTCTGAAACCTTACTTGAAATTGTTCATTGATATGATGGGTCTCAGGCAAAGTGGATGCATAAATGATAGGCATTAATTATTCATGCATGTATGTCTGATATGTTCAGATCGATTGTTTAAGCAATTAAGAACGTAATTGTTGATATGAACGGCAACAATTGTGAAATATTGAATATGAAGATTCAATATGTGCTGGAAAAGCAAGAAGCGCTAGAAACTCTTGACCATATTATGGAAGATCTTGAGGATGCTGTGCGCCACTTTGAGCTGGTAGAGGACTGCTTAACGGCATTTGAGCCGAAAATAGATATTTGCAATGCTGGTTCTAGCTCAGAAATGGCTTTGTGCTCTAAGCGCAAGCGTATTGATTCGTTCAATATGTGGGAATGCAAAGGATTAAGTCATTGTCGTAAGAAATCAAGAGTTAACCAACACAAGAGAGGAAAACGTCCTCAAGTGAAGAAAATGTCAAAGGTGAGGTGTTACAATAGTGACAAGAAATGTCACTATGCTCACAACTGTTGTGAGCCGAAAAAGGTAAACACCTTTTGTACATTTGAGAACTTTGTTTATGTGTCAAGTTCTGCATTATTAGCTGAATCCAATCCTTTGTGGACTGTAGATTCAGGAGCGACAGACCATGTAAGGAAGGATAGAGGATTCTTCGTGAAATTCCAACAATACCAATTGGAACTATGTGGATCTATGTGGGAAATAATTTCAGAGCTGAAGTTAAAGGGATTGGCACCTGCCAATCAAACATGCGTGGTGGACGCATTTTGTTCCTACATGATGTTCTATATGCTCCGAAGATTCGTCGAAATTTAATGTCTGTTTTGGTGTTGGTTAAACTTGGTTTTAGTGTGAACTTCCATAATAGAGGTGTAGATTTGTATTTGGATACAAACTACTATGGTTGTGGTTACTTTCTGGATAGTTTTATTGTACTAAATGTTGACTGTGGTGATGTCAATATTTGTTATTCCCTTATTTCACGTTTTCTACTTCATATGATAATGATGTGAATGTGTGGCATGCTAGACTTGGTTACATTGGCCAATAACGTATGCATAGACTAGCCAAAGAGGGCTTGTTGGGCAACATTGAAAAAGTCAATTTGCCCAGATGTGAGCATTGCCTAGTAGGGAAAATGACAAGGAAACCATTTGAAAAGATAAAAGAGCTGAATTTTCTCTAGATTTAATCCATTCTGATGTTTGTGGTTCAATGAATATGAGGGGGAAGGCAAGGGGCTGTTTATTTCATCAGTTTTATAGATGATGATACTCGATTCGGAAATGCCTATTTGATTTCTCATAAATCTGAAGCAATAAGTTGTTTCAAAAGGTTTATGAACTTGATAGAAAATCAATTAGACAAGAAAATAAAAGTAATAAAATCCGATCGAGGTCGAAAATATTTATCTGATGAATTCAGAAAATTATGTGATGAAAAAGGAATAGAAAGACAGTTTCTATTCCATATACTCCTCAACAAAATGGTGTTGCGGAGAGAAGAAACAGAACCCTATTGGAAATGGTTAGGTCCATGATGGTGCATACTAACTTACTTATTACTTTTTGGAGTGATGCGTTGTTAACTGCTACCTATATACTTAACCGAGTGCCTTCCAAATTAGTTATTTCCACTCCATATGAGTTGTGGATAGATAGAAAACCGGACTTAAGTTTTCTTAAGCCATGGGGTTGTGCTGCCTATACTCATGAGTCATCTCGCAAGTTTGGGAAATTGGGTCCCAAAGGAAAGAAGAGTATTTTAATGAGATACTCCGAACACTCGAAAGGGTATGTGTTCGTAGGTGAGCAGGAAAGTGGGAGTATAATTGAATTTGAATCATGGGATGTCACATTCTTAGTTGATGAATTTCCTAAGAAGGACGAAATAGGGGAAGATTTCCCTATTTGTAATCTTGGATCAAGATAATGATATTAATGGAGTTCGTCCAAGTGGGAGTAATATAAGAAGTGATGAATTGAATTCAACTTATTCTCAATTGCAACCACATGATGAGACGACGTCATCATTATCTAATCCTAGTGGGAGCATAATGGGAAATGATGTGCTAAGTGTGCAATCTCCCATACGGCGAACAAGTCGCCAAAGTATTCCCTGTTGACGTTTTGACATTGAAGGGGAAACTTTTATGATTGCTCCACAAGATGAGGATGAGCCAAGAAATATTAATGAGGCTTTGAATTGCCCTAATAAGGAAAAATGGATTCATGTAATGGAAGAGGAAATGGAGTCAATGAAATCAAACTAAGTCGGGGAATTGGTTGATCTTCTAGAAGGACGCAAAGTTATTGGGAACAAGTGGGTTCTCAAAATAAAGTGAAAGGTTGATGGCTCGATAGAAAGGCATAAGGCTCGCCTTATGGCGAAGGGGTATAATCAACAGGAAGGAATTGATTATGAAGAAACATTTTTTCCTGTAGTAAGATTTACCTCGATTTGCATTATTCTGGCAATAGTGGCTAGTATGGATCTTGAGTTACATCAAATGGATGTAAAGACTGCTTTCCTCAATGGAGAATTAGAGGAAGAAATATATATGGAACAACCTGCTGGTTTCATAGTAAAAGGTCAAGAAGAAAAGGTATGTCGACTTTGGGGGTCGATATATGGCCTTAAGCAGTCGTCAAGACAATGGTATATACGTTTTCATAATGCCATAATGGCATATGACTGTACAATGATAGACGGGGATCATTGTGTATATATCAAAAGATCCAAGGATCAATTTGTGATCATATCATTATATGTTGATGATATACTAATTATCGGAAGTAATATGGAGTTTGTTAATACTGTGAAGAATTAGTTATCTTCCAACTTTGAGATGAAAGATATAGGTGATGTTGCATACATTCTTGGAGTTAAGATTTCAAGATTGTACACCCATAGATACTCCTATTGCAAAAAGGTGAAGGATTGAGCCATAGACTGTGTCCAAAGACTCCACAAGAGAAGGAACAAATGAAACATGTTCCTTATACTAGTGTTGTTTGAAGCTTTATGTACACTATGATGTGTACAAGACCTGACATACGTTTTGCAGTTGGAATTGTGAGTAGATACCAATCCAATTCAGGTCAAGCACATTGGAAAGCCGTTAATAGATACTAAGGTATCTAAAGGGAACTGCTGATTATACGTTGAGTTATTATGGAAAGGATCTGCGACTCTAAGGCTATTCTGATGCTGATTGGGGATGAGATTTAAATGAAAGGAAATCTACCTCTGGGTTTGTTTTCTTACCGAATAATGGCACCATATGTTGGAGCAGTAAGAAACAATAATGTATAGCCTTATCCACGATGTAAGTTGTGTTCGTGGCATTATCAGCAGTAGTATAAGAATATGTTTGGCTTAAGAGATTTTTTTGGATCATTTAGGTGTTATTGGAAGTGCTGCAGATTAATTTTTGGTTAATTATGATAGCCAAGTAGCAAAAGTGTACACCAAAGATCCAAAATATCATGGTAAGACCAAACTTATAGATATCAAGTATAATCTTGTCAAAGATATGATTGCACGAAAAGATGTGAACTTAGAGTACATACTACGCATAGAATGGTAGCAGATCCTATGAGAAAGCCGATACCTAGAGATGTGTTTTGTGGCCATATGAAATCTCTAGGATTGCGTAGAGGCTAATGTACTGAATATTATAATTTCCCTAAGTGTTCACATTTGATGAATTTGTGTTTTCATCATTAATGCCTATGAATTTTTGTTTGATCTTTATGCATCTTAATGCTCAGTGCATTACTTTAAGTTGAGAAAGTATGTCGGACAAATATAAGATTAGCCCACTCACACGGGTAATCGCCTCTATTTACTGTGTGATAAATAGAGATGAGACTGTTTTTAAGCTTATTATCTAGATGATAATCGAGAGCTCAAGCTTAAAATATGTATATCGCCTTAACTGGGTGTTAAGATGATGACATAATACTTACTATGTCTGAAAGTAAAATAACCCATATATTTTACTTTATCTGTCTATGATGCCAGATGTAAGTTCTGATGAATTTTGTGAATGAATAGATACGTGAACTCAAGTTAGACATTGGGTATGTTTGAACTGTCATATGTACGGTATTGAAGGTGTAGACAAGGAGTTAATACCGTAATATGTATTTTATACTACGTATGCATGAGACTCTTGAGGAAAAGAGTTCCTCAATTTTTAGTCTCCTCATAACTCTTATTTATTCTTAAGATTTTTATTTAGTGTTTGCTATCTTAGGATGTTGCCAATGGTCATGAGTATGATTCGATCTAATGGGACATTTCTAGAAAAGCAAGCTGAACTGAAATTGAGAGTTTGAAGGAAAGAGGAAAATCAAATTTGGAGAATCACATTGTAGTTTTGTATTCACTGGTTAACCAATTATGACTGTCTTTGGGATAATCATAATTGTGAATACAATATATATATCATTGTTTAAAAAAGATCAAGAGAGATATAAATGTGATCGATCGATATAGAATCGCATACTAAATCTACTCGAGTGTGATGCCCATTATGAGCTGCTATATATTCCTAACAGATGTATAGCAACGAGCTCTCAAAGTATCTTTGGTCGCACGGATTATTCACCGTATGAATGTTGAAGAGAGGTAAAGAGAATCTGTTTAGCCCACCATGTGCGAGTGGGAGATGATGATTTTATATGAGATGGGCTTAAGGCCCGTCTGCCCATGTTGGGCCTAAAAGCCCGGCTCACAGGATAAGAGCCCGTGGATGGGGGAACGTATAAAAGGGATGAGAGAGAGAGAGGACGCACCTTTTGGCGCATAACGTACGTACGTCCTCTCCCTCACACTCTCTCTCTCTCCAAAAGAAAAGAAAAACAGTAAGCATTTTTCTTCCCTTCAAGGCGTTTTCTGATCGAACAGAATCGAACAGGGCCAAATTCTCTTCCTCTTATCGGCGTCGATGTCTAATCTGTGGCTAACAAGGTACGCTCGAATCCGTGGTGTGCTTTAGGATCGGTGATACGTGATTTTCCCGGGCTTCACTTCCGCATTCGTTTTAGGGGTTCGATTTAGTGTCGAATCCGGTTTTCGGGGATCCGTTATTCCCAACATTACGAAACAATGACAGATTCACACAACACATCACTACCAACTAGAGTTACAGTATTAGTAAAGACAAACAGTTTTGTCCCCAAAAAGGAAAAATTGCACCATAAATCCTAAAACCTTAATATGAAATGCAATTGGGTCCTAAATTTTTCAATTCACTCAATCAATTCCTATATTTCAATTGGTTCAATTAAATCCTTAACCTTTTATTGCAAAAACGCAATTAGATCCTCAAATTATGTTGAAAAGTGCAACTTAGGGATGCCACATAAGTGCTTTTTGAGTGATACGAGAGCAATTTTTATTATTGTTCATCGAAAAGTCTTGATTAGGCTTTTTGAAGAATTTTTAGGGTTTAATTGAACCAATTGAAAGATTTAGGACTTGATTGCATTCCATACACAATATTTAGGGCATTCTATGCAATTCCCTTTTGAGAAAAGAACACCTTGCAAAAACTATATGTAGCATGCCAACATGATATCATCGGAGAAAGTGCAACGAAAATCCTGAATCATATGTAGGAATGTGATGTGGTCATAAATCTTTCTATTGGTTCATTCAAATTCTATAATTTTACCATAGTGAAATGAAGTCTTTATGGTAAACACTCCAAGGCCTTTGGCAGCTTTTAATTGCATTTTTCAATTTAAGTTTAGGACTTGATTACTTTTTTGTAAAGGTTTAAAACTTAACTTACCTTTATTAAAAGGTTTAAGTTTGAATCACATCTTTTGCTAAAAGTCTAGGGATTAATTATACCAATTTAAAAGTTTAGTACTTGATCGCATTTCATAAATAAGCTTAGGATTTATAATGCAATTTGATGATATCACATGATATCATCAAACCAATCAAGTGCTTACATTGATTGCATCTTCTTCTTCATACACTAATGCATGGGTGAGATGTGTTTTGATTGACAAAGGGAATTAAGATAGATTATGGTCACCACTAAGGCATAAAAGACACGCCACCAACCAAGGATAAATATTGGTATAGATGAAGTTCACCACCAATACAAAGCCTAAAGGAAAGCCACCAACCAAAGATATAGGATTTCTTGGTTTACCACCAAGGAACTTGAATAAAGAATTGAGATAGAAATTTGCTCACTTGAGGAAAATCTCACATATCCATCAAATTTGTTAGGATGCTAGAGAGAAGTCCCACGTCGAAAAATTGATATGGTGTTAAGTAGTTAATATATTCATTTGGCCCATAACTTATTGACTTAAATTTTTGAGAGAATGTAGTTCCAACTATATATGTTGACAGGCACATACTTTGGCTTCCTCTTGGTGAACTCCCCAAAAGAAGGTATCAGGCTTCTAATACAAGTTCCCAATAAATAGTGTAAGAGCCAATGATAGATAATTGGTTATTCGGTCTGTTCCAATGTTTGGTGAATATCTCAAAAAAGAAATTTCATGGTAGAACTGTTCCAATGTTTAGTGAATATCTCAAAAAAGAAATTTCATGGTAGAATTTGTTTCGGGTAAAAATTGCCATCATGGTTGGTCTCAAGTGGAGATAAGTTGATGCAAAAAGACACTTTAAATTATGGGGAGCGTATTCAACACTAGAGCTCACATGGTGAGTCTAGTGAAAGTTATAGAGACTATGGGCGATGCAATCCCAAGTTAGCAGTTGATGTTCGCCGGCTGTTGTACATAGTTGCAGTTATATTGCAATGATTTGAAAACTCAAGTTGAGATAAGTTGATGCAAAAGGATACCTAAATTAAGGTAGAGCATAATCAACATTGTAGCTCACATGTGAGGGAGAGATTATTATGATGCACATGTGAATTATATTAGAGAAAAGTCTCATATTGGAGAATTAGTTTAGTGTTGAGTAATTAATATATTATAGTTAGTTCATAATTCATTAGCTTCAATTTTTGAGTAAAGGTGGATTCAACTGGATTTTTTAATGAGCTTGGACTTGGGCTTTCTCTTGACAATTTTTCCAAAAGAAGGTATTGGGCTTCCACTGTATTCTCCCATTGAAATTCAAGTCTTGTCTTCTTAACAATTGAGATTACACATTTATTTATAGAATGATTATACTAAATAAAAGTGAAGAGTCTTAAAATCTTAGAAATCAAAATGAGTTTTGCTTTATTCACATAATTAAAACTCTTGAAAGCAACATTATAATAAAAACTCATGAAAGCTAGGACTGAAGACTCATAAAACTAAGAATAAAGATAGTTAATTATTAGGACTACGCATTTGACTAAATTATTGCATTGTAACTCGACCTGATCTCCAAATTCGACCACTAGTTTGGGAAATTCAATAGCCACCTTCGAATATCGACAAACAGAAAAGGAAATCGACCAGAATAGCCCCCAATCAGTCGATAGTCGATGAGTAGCCTCGAAATTGATAATAGATTTGCAAATCAACATCCAGTCCATTGAACCAACAGCTAGCATATAGAATTGACTTCTTCAAACTTGGACTCATTGATCAAACTGTATCCGGAATTGACCTGTGCTTGTAGGAGTAATCTTTGTGCTGGATCAACCGACGAGGTGTAAGTTGAGTTTGAGATTTGTTCGATAGAAGTCGATGCTGTCTCATCAGACAGACACTGAAGCAGCCGGTGCTGGTACCATGTCGACATGCGACATGATTTGATTTGGTTTTGCAGAATCGTCGGATTGTCCTAAAACAGGAGCCAAACGTGGATGGGTGAGGTAGGGAAGACCAGTTCTAGCCCCCAATTCTGACACAGACACTGAAGCAGTAGATGCTGGTTCCATGTCGACGTGCGACATGATTTGACCAATATGTGACAGACATTCTCCATTCGATTTTGCAGAATTGTCAGTTTGTCCTAAAAACCGAGCCAAACGTGGATGGGTGGCGTAGGGAAGACCAGTTCTAGCCCCCAATTCTTTGCACCCGGCAGCGGCCTAGAGTTGAAAAATCACGGGATGAAAAGAACAACTCAGAAGGGATTAATATGACAAAATTATGCGATGTTCCTATCCTTATCCGATTTAACTAAGGTAGCAACTGTAATTCTCTCTGCATTTCATCAATTCGAAGGAAGAAAGTCTACTTACCACCGTGGCAGCAAATGGAAGCATATCTTCCGTGGGCATGTTCACACACAACGCTGCAAGAACGAGAACGAAAGCAAAGCACGTCAAGGATTTCATCTGAGAGAACCGATGTGTCAGCACGATAGGTTGACGTGGAGTGCAATGTGGTATCTCGCTCTCCCGTATGAAACTTCGTGTTTTACAATTGATGGTTAAATATCAGGTGATATGGAGCATACGACCTTCTGTACAGTATGATGGATAAGTAATTTGCAACCAAACAATACTGTTGACCATGGTCTGGCTACACTAGCGATATTTGCATGTTGATCTCCGGGTTTATGATTTACATTGTCACTTATCACATGACAGAATATGAGTAATGGGAAAAAGTTAGCTAAGTATGGAGTGAGCAACCAGGTTCCGCTATCCCAATGTGAAAAACAAGCATGATTAACTGCACAAACATGCGAAGAGTTTCTCAGTTTTGGCTAAGCCTACCGTAGAGAATAGCTCCGATGAAAGCATCACCGGCACCAGTTGTGTCGACTAGTTCTGATGGTGGTATCCTTTCTGCGGTACACACGATTAATCTACCAGTCAATGGCTCGATTCCGTTTGCTTTCAATTTCACCACTTCCTGACAGGGAAACAAATAGTCATTAATTTTTATTCCACTTCAAACGTTGCAAACCAGACGATGTCATGCATTTCCAAGCTAAAACAATAAACAGCACGGGAACAGACTGAACTTCACGTGCAAAACCAAATTACTGCACTAATAGTGTTGCGTGCTTCTAACACAGAAAGTACTATACGCTATCAGCAACTGCAGAGCTGCCTTTGAGCAACGACCGATATAAACCTGCTGAAATTGCCAAAATATTCTCCCCCAGTTACACCTAACGAATGGAGTAATCGGGACAAAGTGGAACATGGGGAAAACTGCTCTATTGATTGTACTGCATTACTAAATTGAAACATGGCTTCCATTCGGTGATGATGGAGAAAGGTGGTTTGTGCAAGGCAACGACCGCCCGAGACTACTTAGATCGTGTTTAAACATCATATGTTTATGATCCTAACTACAAGGTATATTGATGTGTGTTTATCCAGCCTTTGGCTCTCCTATCTCGATAACTAGCTTTTGGGAAGTAAGAAGAGAGTTCATGGTGTATTCTGAAAACATTAGCATAGAAGCGTTTTGACCGAATCAGGCTGCATTTCCTGGGCTGGTTTGCTTAAAGCATAGAGGAGTGACGTGGACAATGGCTAGAGGAAAAGTATAACCAGCATTTTCAAGAGTAGAGTTAACAAGATATCTGGCAACAGATTCGAGAAAGAGATTCAGTTGGAGGCAGCTTTTTCACAATCGGTTATGCAATTGGTTGATAGGTTCAATCTCATGATCCAATTTTTTACTAAGCGTCTTTCCACGATCCCAAAATTATTATCAGTAGATGGTAATTGTTGCAATTTACTGAACGATGTTCTAGCATCTGTAACTGGCCAGAAGCACAATAATAACACAGGAAGCAAGCTTCTTTGACATCGACTAGAGAAGCACATTACTGATGAATTGCACGTTGGTTTGGTTTTACGATCATCCTTATCTTGCTTCAAAGAACGCCATAAGCTATCAGCATCTTCTTCTTCTATCAGAGGCTTCTCTGCTGGACATAAAATTACAAATAAGCAGCAGTTGAAGGCATTCTCGCATAAGGTGGGGAAAAAGGAATGGCCGGAGTCCCAAACTTACCTTCTGATGACCTCTCCAGCATCAGACATCCATGTTCCCCCAAGGTAACGATTGCAAATTTCAGTTTTGGTAATTTATGGAGCATGGATATAAGGGCACTAGGCAGAGATGGTGCCTCTGTCCATGCCTGTTGTACAGAAAAATCATGTTGAGTTCGGAATTCATTGTCAAATCGAGCAGCCAGTGAGCATATACATCGAAAGTGGACAAAAGCTCCAACAAACAACCCGGACCCTTCTATATTAGACAATGTTGACCAAATTAAGACGTTTAACAGGTCAAGGTTACTAGTTAAATTATAACGAAGCATCAGAAGAAACTCGTGGAAGACGGATATATCATTAGTAGAGGTGTTAAAATGGGTCACTTGTTTATAACAAAAGATAGTTAAATGGGTTTCACAATTAAAGGTTTAAGATATGTGGTTCTTAAGTGGGTTTTTAAATGAGTTGGGTTGAAAACTCATTTTCCACAAAAACATTATAATCCCTCACTTCTCTCTTTAACTTTATAAAAATATTTTTTTTTATAAAAATCGAAATTATAATTTTTTATTTTATTTTCTCTTTTCTTTTTCTTCCTTTTTTATCTTTCTTTTTTTTTTTTTTTTCCTTCCTCCTTTCTCCTTCCCCTTTCGGTGTCCGGCGATCGGCCAAGCGAGCCTTGAGCTCGTTGGCGTCGAGCGAGCTCGAGCTCGCCGGATTTGGCGAGGCTCGAGCCCGCCGGCTCGAGCCTCGGAGGGGCGAGCTCGAGCTCGCCCGACGCCGGCGAGCCTCGGAGCTCGCCGAATCCGGTGAGGCGGAGGCCTCACCGACACGTCGGCGAGCTCGAGGCTCGCCGGTTTGGTGAGACTCGAGCTCACCGAGCAAAGACGGGCGAGGCTCGCCCGTGGCCGATCGCCATGGCTGGTGGCCAGCCAAAGAAGAAGAAGAAGGAGAAGAAAAAAGAGAAAAAGAAAAATAAAATTATATTTTAAAAATAAAATAAAAATAATTAAAAATTTAATTTTTTTAAAAAATAATTAAATTTCGATTTTTTTAAATAATTATTTTAAAATTTATAAAAATTATCCATTAAATTTGTATTGTATAAAACTATTTTAGCAATACAATTTAAAAAAATAATATATATAAAAGCTTGGAAGTATTTTAATAATATAATCTTTAAAAAAACATAGGGATAAGTTTTTTTAAATTTGGTTAAATATGAAAATATTTTATTAATATAAGTTGGGTCGGGTCGGGTATGGGTTGGGTATGGGTCGGGTTTTTGGGTCGAAAATTTACATTAAGTAAATGGGTCATAAATGGGTTAATGGGTCAATTTAGGTCGGACCATTAATGACCCGACCCAAACCCGACCCGACCTACCCGTTTAACGGCTCTAATCATGAGTGACGCGATGTAGGGTGACAAGTTTCTTAGCAAAAGCATTCAGTAAACTAAACTCGGAAAAGTTTCCTTAATAAGTTTCATTACTAAACAATAATTAGTTAGTTAGACATCAGATGTCTTTCCGAGCAGACGATTAACTCCTATATTATCTGGCCAATAGTTCAAGATTCAATAACAGACAGGACTTCCTTATAGTTGAATTACCTGTGGAAATTTAGCTGAACATACGACGTAATCGGAAAAGTGAAGAAGATCATCCAGTCCCGGTCTTTTCTTTTCTGCATCGAGGAGAATGGGTATATTTTGCTTTGCTGCCTGCATTGAATATGCGTGTCCAGTGAAATGAGTCGTGAACACCCCCCCTCAGTTCTGGACGAGGGTTACTGGCTCTCGCTGAGGCCCCGGTGAACCGTTGGCCCTTTCCAGCAAGGATGGGTTGGCGGTGGTGAGGCCCTGCCGCAAGTTCCTTTTCCCTTCTCTTTTTTGCTTTTTCTTTTCTTTTTTTTCAAAAGAAAGATTAGTTTTTTTTATCTATTTTATCCAGTTTTATTAAGATTTTGGTTAAAAAAACTGAATTTAGCCCAAACCGACATGGTTTTAGTCTTATATTTCATATTTTGGCAAGGTCAATGTTGGGTAAATGAAAGAAAATATTAAAAAAAGTCAAGTTGGCATTTTTTGTTAGCCAAGTTGGAAAGAGTTAACGGAATAACTTGATTACGTCACTTTGAGAAATTCTAAGACTCACTTACACTATTTATAAGTTATAGGACATAATGCACTTTAGCAATAAGTTTTAGAATTTTCAGTGTACTAAAATGACTATACCTCTTGTGCAACAACTATTGCAGTATCTGTGTATCTTGCATCGAAGTAGACAAATTTTGCTCCTTCGACTGCAGATTTTAAGCCCAGGGAAACGTCAGCTGGTTCCATGAGAGGGAATCCCGGTGTAAAAATGCAAGTACGCGTTCTCCTGAAGGTCTCATCAAAGTTAAGAGCCATATGTAAACGCCGGACATTATGTAAAAGTGTCCGAGGAAATCATATGATACAAAGTAACACGACGGTACATTTGGCATGGTAAAGCTATCCTAACTTCTGTCTCTCTTTCAGAATTTGAATGCAATGATTGCGGAGAGAAATCATATACTTGAATTCTTAGCAATGACAGTGTCTAATGACTTCCCTCTCCCTCTGTGGAAAAGATGAACCGAAGCTAAGCAAAGGCTACTGAAGATTGAATGAACCAGAATTAGGAACATGAAAGAAGCATCCGTCATCTACTGATTTTGCCACTGAAAAACCAATATCCCTATACTCGATATCAGAAGGTGAATTCCAACACAAAAGATGCTACGGTAGAGAAGCGTAATTGCTCAAACAGGCTTGCAATGCTATATGAAATTCTGGTTCAACTAAGGGTGTGTTTATTTCAGGAAAGTTTTGTCAATGCTTTATGGGAACCAATTTTTCAGGTTAGGAAATTTATTTTCCTAATTTCAAGTGTATATATTTTCTTTGACCGTAAATGGTTTTCCGTTGACTGATTATATTCAACAAACCAAATGCAAGAAAGTCAAAGAAAATTGACTTGCAGAAAATTCTCTCACTCAAACAAGCACATCTTAAGAAAAGAGAAGAGCTCACGTTGATTGGTCGACAATAACATAGGAAAATGGCGTTTTTCCATCCTTGGCAACCTGGAGAAAAGAAAAGGTTTTAGGGAGCGAAAAAAATTTACGCAGGGGTACAAGATGCAATGCTCTTCTAGGAAACCACCAAGCCAGATGTAGTTTCTCAGTGACATCATTTTTTCTGCTGAAGTGTACGCAGAAGCAACTGCAGATAAGTACTTGAGCAAAAACTCCAAAGCTGCTGATAAGATTTCCCTATAGGGAAGAGATGATCTCCAAATAAGTAAAACTAGAATCTTTTGGAGAGTATGCTGATGAAGAAACAGGTTGAAGCTAGATAATCTGCTCCAGCTTGATGCACAAGCTAATCATTTGCCAAACACATGCAGATGATTACTTGAAGATGCCCCCTTAAATGTCAATGTATCAGTCTAAAGCTTACCACTAGAAAAGCAGTATCTACACCATCAGCCGTCAGCTCCTCTAATAGGCTTTTACCATGGATGTCGTCCGCCAGCTAGTGAGTTCACAGAGCATGCAGAAAATGTTTAGCTAAAAATCCAAATGTGGTCCTCTAAGTTACCAGTCAGACATTTGACTAGCTCAAAATGGAAATTTTTAATAGAAGAATTGACAGATAATTTCAACCAGTAACCTTGGAAATAAGCCTTGCTCTCACACCAAGACGAGCCAAACATGTTGCAGTGTTCGCTGCATCTCCACCTCCTTGAATCTGACAGTAGAAATTGGATTTAAAAATTACTGCAGAAGTCTAAATTTTTTTTTAAAGCATCATGGCTGACTACAATTTTGTTGCATGACATCGAAATGAATGAGAAGTGGTTTCAATGATCAAAACTAATTAACACAATCATTGATAAGCGAAGATAAAGAAAACAGATTTCCTCCTGCCGATGTCTTATCTCTGTTCAATCCTTGCACTTCTTCTCCAGGTTCGTCACCTCCCAACATCTATATCACGAAGCAGAGTTAACATTTCCTATGTAACTTACTCATATCGAAATGCCTGATGATCCTCTTAATAGGCCAGAGGTCCTCACTATACTTCTATTTGCTTCATCATGAGGATAAATTGGCTTCAACACGGAGCCTATGTGGCCTTCCATACCTCGCAGGTAACTGGGCTATGATACCCTTGTATCGACTCAGCCTTAAATGGCTTGAAGTACTTCTCTATATACTCTTTAGCATGAGAACTTACCGTGAATCACGACTCTTTTAGCTAACAATGGTCAAGTGTTCCCGTTTCCTCTATACCGAGGAAGCCCATCTTGGGTAGATGAAATCCGGGCTTTTGAAGTACCGCTCCAACCTAATGGACCATGCAAGACATGAGCCTAAGCCAGGATGAATGACCGACGAACTATTTGTACTTCATCCGGTGTGAAGAATCAAATGTATGCTCTGCATCAACTACACAAACGGTCTGGACATAATAGGAACACTTTCATTAATGGAAAAGGACAACATCGGTGTCATAACATTAGTACCACGCCCACTTTTATGTTAAAACTTTTCAAATGATCATTTCAATACCGCAACATTTAAAAAGCCATTACTTAAGTGAACCGGTAACTTAGTTTGCTGAAATATTTTAGTGGCTCGCCGGAGTCACTTAAATGCCTTTCAAAAAATTCTTGCACTAAAGGGATATTTCTGAAATTTTCACACAAGATTGATCTTTTATGAAAAATTTTGCCACAAAATTTTTCAAATTAGAAATTCAACAAAACAGCAACGGGTCAAAAGAAAAAAAATTGCAAAGCAGATATTCTGACTTTGCCAACATTTTTCTTGTTTCGTTGGAATCAAAAGGAAAATTTGCGAGCAAAGGTTTTTATTTTTTTTTTCGAAAAGAAAAGGAGAAGTAAATGCAACTTTCTTCAGCTCTCAGTAACTTTGTGTTTGCTTCTTCATTGACCCTGCTCTGTTTTGAGATAGAAAAACGGGGCCTGGAGCCTTATGTAAATGTTAACAGCAAGGATCACCGTTGGGGAACGTTTGGGAACCAATTTAAAGCAGTATTTCATTTTGTGAAAAGTTGATATATTCATCCACGCTATCTGGTACTTAAGTTATGTACTAATTTTATAATGCTTTGTGCAAGACATTAAGAAACACCACTTTAGTACCGAAATGTTTTATAAGCATTTGATAAACACGTTAGATTTTCTGTTACTGCAGTTACTAAATTGATCACCCTTTATAAGTTGTGACACTTAAATTGTAACGACCCAATCTTGCAAGGGATGGAAGTGCGGCTTCGCCTGAAGGATGGTAAGGCGACAGAAATGAACTGAATCCCACATTGCCTAGAGATGGTGAGGTGATGTGTATTATAAGGTGTGGCCCCAATCTTTGGCTCCTCCCCAACACCCTAGCCAAAGATGTGTGGTCCAGGGACAAACTCACCCAAAGATGTGTGGTTTGGGGACAAACAAGGTGGAAGCTATGGAAGTGTGGCTCCTCGCCAACACCCGAGCCAAAGCTGTGTGGTTCGGGGACGAACAAGGTGGAAGCTAGCGAGCCTATAACGACCCCCTCCTGCGAGAGATGGAAGTGCGGCTCTTTCTTTAAGGATGGCGAAGGGGGTGGGAATGAACTAAATCCCACATCACTGTAGCAGCGCGGCTGCGGCCCAAAGCAGACAAAATACATGGCAAGTTGGGCCAAAAGTCAGCCCCTTACACAAATGACCGTTTAAAAAGTTTCGAGATCAAAGTGGGCGGGTACAATAGTTATGAAATTGATACCCGCTGTTATCCCCTTTCACTTCTTGCTTCAAGCACTTAGCAATAACTGCTCTTCATATTTCATCCCTTCTAGTTATGAAATTGATACCGTTGTTATGCCCCTTTCACTTCTTGCTTCAGGCACTTAGTACTAACTGCTCTTCATGTTTCATCCCCTGTAGTTTCAGTGATTTGAGCCTCCTTATAAGTTACAAGCTCCTTTGGCATGCTCTCTGGGAGGAAGACATAAGCTCCCCTATAGTTCTCAGTGATTTGAGCCTCCTTATAAGTTACAAAGGACACAAACCAACACAAGAGCTATCTTCCCATGCAACAACCATTCAGCTCACACAATTGAAAACGCAAGTCCATAGCTATGAAAGGCCAAAGGAACAGATTAAGAAGAAATCACAGAAAGAAAAGGATGTACTTTCATGTTCCTGCATCTGGTTTTGTCATCAGGCTTCGGAAAAGTGGACAGAACAGCCAAGTAATCCAGACAAATCCCACCGAATGCCACCTGCGTTCCCCAACACACAAACATCAGTCACATTTGTAGGAAATTTTCTTCTTCTTTTTGTTTTTCGTTTTCTTCAAGGATGTGAAGAGAAGTAATAAACTATTGGTGCTCTGCTTAGAGGCGGGCACGAATGAGCATGTACGCAAGAAGAGTGTGTTACGCAGGCGTACAACGAGGCATTGCTCTGGCGATGAAGGAAACTGCGTGGAGGACATGAATGACTTTTGGGTAGGAATCGAGAATAGTCAAAGAGATAAGAAGGGCGAGAACTGAACCGACCGTTCTGAGGGAAGAAGCAAACATTTACACACATAAATAGATGCTGTTTCTCACCTTAAATAGATGTGAATGGTTCCACCTTGTAATGGCACTATTAGAATAAGTAACATTTTCTCCCTACATCCTCCCCTCTCTCTCTCTCTCTCTCTAATTAACATTTTTATTTTTTTTATTTTTTTATTTTTTCCCTGTTCCTTCTTCTTCTTCCTCCTTTCACACACTCTCTCTCTCTCCTCTCTCTCTCTTCTGTGTTTTCTAATACAAAGATCAGACCCACTCTCTTTTTTTTTTTTTTTTTTTTTTTTCAAAATGCTCTCTCGCTTCTTCTCCGACCTCTAGTGCCGCCGCCTCCTGTCCAACTCCTCTCGCGCCCTCCCACATCGGCCGGGAGCTCTAGGCCCACGGCCGTGTCGACGAACCAATACCGCCGCGTCCGCTTCCGCCATTCGCCTCGTCCGTCGCCTACGCTGAGCTTGGTCGACCTCGAATTTGTTGATTCGAGGTCGAGCTGAGCTCTAGATCACAAATCTGGGGCTCGCTCGAGCTTAGATTCAAAAAAATATGAGTTTCAAGTTCGCCGGTGGAGCTCGAGCTTGGCGACGGAGGATTGACGCGACGGGGAAGTGGTGGTGGAAGGTGATTCACGAGATTAAGTTGACAGTGAGTCTGAGTTGAGGCGTCGTCATCTCCACTGAAATGAAAAGAGAAAGTCTCCGGCGGAGGGGAAGTAGGAAGAAGAAGAAGAAGAAAAAAAAAGAGCTAAAAACAAAAAGATGAAAAAATATTATGAATACTGTTGCTATAAATTTTAAAACTTATCGTAAAAATATAATTAAATTTTAAAATTTTAAAAAATATATAATTAAATTATAAAATTTTCAAAAATTACAATTAATGCAATCGAATCATTCTGTTAATATTGTCAATTTATTTAACAGGAAAATGATAACATGATATTTTTTAATTAATTTATTTTTCTTATGTGGCATTTTTTTTGTTTTTTATTTTATTCTTATTTAAAAATAGTTAAAAAAAAAGTTGAAATAATTAAAAAACAAAACTAGAAAAAAAAATGTTGTAGGATCATGGCTAGGGGCTGCCATCGCCTCCTATCATTAGAGGGATCGACGACAATCGCTGGCCCATGGGCAAGGCCATTATTGACCCTTGCTAAGGCCAATGAGGCTTGTGCAGATTTTGGCAATGCCTCGGCTATGGCTAGCACGGCTTGCCCAGATCTGAGCGAGTCTCACCCAAGCTTAGCGAAAGTTACCGGCCCTTTCCTAGGGTTGACAAGGCTCGATTGGGCAACGTCAACCCTCAACTTGGCCTTGTCAACCTCACCTAAGGTCAGTGGAATTTGATCACCCTCTAACAATGGGCGGCAATAACAATCCCCAACCACGATCTTGCTCTTTTTTTTTTTTTCCAATTTTTTAAATTATTTTAGCTTTTTTTTTTTTACTATTATTTAAATAAGATTTAAAGCAAAAGGTGATAAAAATGCCATGTTGTGGGAAAAATAAATTAATTAAAAAAAAATACTATGTTAGCATTTTCCATTAGATGAGTTAATAGTGTTAACATAAGAATTCGATTATATTAATTTGATAAGTTTTAAAATCTAAATTGTACTTTCATGATAAATTTTACAACTTGTAATGCACATATTCCAAAAATAATGGATGTCTTTGAGCCATTTGAAAAGTGACATTTGGAATTTCCGCACAAGTAAAGAGGATTTATTGAGACGATGTCAAATATGAATTCAAGTTTTAAAGCGAGAATGAAACATCCGTCGAGAGTTAACATGGCCAATGCATGATCGGGGACATTTCTCTCGAGTGGGATGTCAATATTAAAGATTATAATTTAAAACCGAAATAAAGGTGCCGCAAGTCAAAGCAATGAGCAGCTAAGCACATGGCCTGCTGATGAAATCCTTTGAGAAAGAAAGAAAAAGCAAAGCTAATAGAAAAAGAATAGTTCGGAGATTCCCACGACGGTCGAGAGCCGGCGAAGGAATGGCTGTTTCGAACTAATTGGAGATAAAAAATTTACCCAATAAAGTGGCAAGGTTCCAAACGGCCTACACTGTTGCGTAGTTACGTGATAACTTATGTGGAGAGATTTCTTAATGGGAAAATTACTAAAAAATACTAATTTTATTGGAATTTTTCAAATTCAGTCTTAAATCTTCTTTTTTTCCAGTTCAATCCTAAATATTTTATAAATATGCTAGTTCAGTTCATCCAGTCAATTTTGGCGATTGACGTTAATATAAATAATATTTTAACAATATTTTTATTTTATTCGAGTTTTTTTTTTTCTTTCTCTTTCTTTTTTTCTTCAATTCCTCCTCCTTCCTCTATCCAGTCATCGCTAGCAACCAACCAAAGGCAATGCCAACGAGGTCCCTCAAGGAAGCCTAGGCATGGCTAGTGACCTTGCCCAGACCACCTGCTGGGCTGGCGAGGGCGAGCCTTACTAACCACGGATGAGGTCGAACCTTGCCAAAGCTAAGCCCTCACATAGCCTCTAGGGAGGGCTACTAGTGGCTAGGTGAGACTCACCCTCGCCAAATCTAGCGAGGATCAAGCCTTGCGGCCATGGGCAATGCTTGACCTCAGTAGCTTCGGTGAGGTCATGCCTCGCTAGAGGCCACGGGTCGAAGGATGCGGCCTCTAGCTTGGGCAAGCCTTCACCACCATGCGCAAGTTGTGGCCTCATCATGGTTGGGTGATGCCAAGCCTCACCAAATCTGGTAGGGCCTTACTTAACCACAATGAGGGCAGCCTCACCATCATTGGGCGAGGCTCACCCTTGCCAATGGCCAACAAGGGCAAGCTTGGCCATTGGCTAGCAAGGCTGACCTTGCCTGCATTCACCCTTGGCTACCGACCAAAGGAATGGGGAAGGAGGAGGAAAAAAAATTCAAAAAAAAAAATATTATTAAAATATTATCTACATTAGCAATGGTCGAACTGCCAATATTGGTTAGTATACACGAGTGCTGGCCGGTCAAAATTGGTTAGATTAACTAAATTGGTACAATTGCAAAAGGTCTTGGGATAATCCGAAAAGTCCATAGTCTATTGTACAATAGTTAATTATGTTCTAAACTTTTTAATTTGACTAATTTAGCCCTAAAAATTCTAACGATTTGGCAATATAATCCTCTTAATCAATTTTAGCTGGAAATTAGTAACATGGATGATAATAGTTCTACGTGGCATTGACGATGTCCATGTCCAAGATTTTTAGTGAAAATTTATTAGAATGATTACACGGAAAAATCATTAAAACGTTTTAAACTAAATTGGCCATTATGCAATACATTTAAAACTTTTTGGACAATTTTCCTCGTAGTCTTCAATTAGCTGGATCCATCTTGCAAATTAAAATAGAGATTATTGCTGCTCTCACTCTGTTATGTTTCCACGAAGTAGATACGACATTTTTTTTTTGGGTAAGGAAGTAGACACGACACTTTAACTTCTTCCATTCATCAAATTGAACGTCACGGTGGGGAAGGGATTAAGACATGTCACCTTTTCATAGTACTCTGTTATTGGATTATAAGAATCGAAAGGAAGGACAAAGCACATGAAAGTCATTAGGATCTTTCAAGGATTTCTCGCGTCAATTAGGGGTCAATGTGAGAGTCCACCAAACAGTAATAGCAAAATCAATCCCTAATAAAAATAGAATTTTATTTTTTTACAAGTGCATTTGATTTGAGTTAAATTTTCAAGGCATCGATTGTATAAAATGCGACAAAAAGAGCATAAAAAAAGTGCAAAATTTTCCACAAATGATTTGTTAATCAATGCTTAAAAAATTGTAGATTTTCCTTCAATAGTTCGTCAATGAATGCTTATAGAGCACTCATTAACTAACAACGTCCTTTAAAAATTTATTCTTTTGCTCTAGTGATTCCGGTGGTTTTTCGAAGCAGCTACCATCTTGACCGACACATTGTTGGCAAATTCCTAAACATTATTCCATGAGTGGATCTGTCGAATCTGGAGGACCACATGAAATTTCTGGCGACCTACGGACTTCATAAAGAAAGATTCAAGGACGTCCATTTTTCTTTTTTGGCCTTTTAGGTCAACTGGTGAAGCATGCCGCGGGAAGAAAGCACTGCCACTGATAATTCTTTTTGGTGAAACCCCACTGCCACTGGTAATTGACGAGGAAACAGAAGTCCCGAAAAACTTCAACCTATGCTCACTATAGTGCATTTATTCTAAACTTTTTTATAACATTAAAAATTTCAAACTTGTAATCGTATTATACATTTACCTCATCATGATTCCGTCACTAAGCACTATTAAAAATCTATTTACATGAATGCCAAAAGGTAAACTGTTGTTGATACGGAACCCACGGGATAAAATACAAATGATGTTTTTTTTTGCTAAAAATCACCAAACAGAATTTTGACAGAAAATAAATGTCTTATGTAGTATAAATGTAAAATATTTTATGTTACAAAAATAAATTTATGTTAAATGTGTCATATTAGAAATAATTTGAAAAATTTTTATGTTACAAAAAAATTAAGAATAAATACTTAGGTATTTTTGAGATTTTGGTGCGCTATTTCCTTGTAGAAGACCATGGCTACTTTTGGAACTTCTTGTTGTTGAGTGTTGGGTTCGGCAAAACTGAGGAAAGGAACTGCTGGTAGTTCTTGGGGCTTGCGATGCACGAGACTTTCCATCCTCTGAAGTGCCGGGGACGACAAGTGCGTGAACATCGAGGATGCACGTGAACAACGTGGATGCACAGTTATCAAAGTCAATGTCTGGGGAATTTTTCTTTTTTTCAAACAACAAAGTTAATGTTCTTGTCCAAAAAAAAAAAAAAACAACAAAGTTAATGTTACGACACGAAAATTGGGAGGGAAATTAATCAGAACATGGTTGGTAGACAGAAAACGAATATGAATTCAGTAAATAAAAAATGCAATTGAGATCTGTCGATTTTCAGTCCAAATTTAGTCTGGACACATACTAAACTCATGCAATAATTTCTTAAAACGGAGAATAGATTAAGGACACAAGTAATAATAATCTTGTTCTAAAATTTTATTTTTTAAACGAATTTCTGAATAAAAATACATGTATGATAATAATAAAAAATTTATATTTCAAAAAAATTTATAAACGTAGCTAATAGGTAGGAGAAGTGATAAGAAAAAAATTATTTCTCATTTTTATTCTAGAAATAAAAAAATTGCTTCTTATTTTTATTTCAAATTTATTTATGGACTAGAAATTTATTCTAAAAATAATAATTAAAAAAACATTACATTATCGAACAAAATAAATTATATCATCCATAGTTATCAAGAGCGTGTTTGGTAACGATTCTGTTCCCAATAGTAGATTCTGATAAAAAATGATTATTTTTTATTATATTCTCGAGAATAAATTCTAAGCATTTTAAGCCATTTTGTAAATGTTCAAAATTTCGATTACGGAATAGAATTGTGTTTGATTGCTTTATTGATTAATTTTGTTCCAAATCAACTTTTTTAAAATTTTTAAATAATTTTTATATTTTTTCCTTTTTCTTTTCTTTTTTTTTTTTTTTTTCTCCTATTCTTCTTCTTCTTCTTCTTCTTTAGGCCGGTCGACCTCATCGAAGCATCACCGGCCCTCATCAACTAAGCCTCGCCGGCAACTGGGTGAGGCTCGCTTAGCCCTCACCGGGGTTGGGCGAGGCCTGCCTAGCCACTGGCGGGGCTGGGCAAGGCCTGCCTAGCTACCGGCGAGGCTCGCCCAGCCCCGCTAACACTCGACCTTGCCACCGGTGGAGCTAGGCAATCTGGCGAGGTCGAGCCTCACCGGTGGCTGGACTTGCCTTTGAAGAGCTCGTTGGACCTGTTGCTGGTGACAGGCGGCGGCAGGAGGGTGGCGGCGAACAGAGCAGATGGCAACTGCAAGATGGTGGCAATGAAGAGGAAGAAAAGAAGAAGAGAAGATGGAAGAGAAGAGTTGGTTTTGATTCTTAAATTTGTTCCTAATAAGAATCAACTTTTTTTTTTTTTAATTCTTGATTCTGTTCCAAATTACTTCCGGGAACAACAAAATAGAAATTTATTTCTGAAAACAAAAATTTTACCAAACGCGATTCTGTTTCCAAACTACTTCTGGGAACAAAAAATCAGAATCAGTTACTATTGGGACAGTTACCAAACAGGCACCAAGGGTGTGCATGATAACGTTTCTTGATCGAGGAACAATTTCTCTTTAGAGATAGTTATTTTTTATTTCTATTCCGAGGAACAATTTCTAAATAAAATAAGACGTTTAGTAAATAAACAAAATTTCTATTCTTGAAATAGAAAAAGAATAGAAATGTTTTTGTAAGATTTGTATTTTTGTATTTATTTTTTTTTTATTTTGCACACGGAGTGCCAACCGTCGCCCGTTGGTGGGCGGCAATTGGCGACGGTCAGCAGTGGTCGGTTGCTGGTGGGCAACAATGAGCGGCCGGCGGTGGCCCCAGGCGGTTGGAGGTGGCCGCAGTAGAGGAACAAAAAAAAAATTAACTTATTTCTAAAAATTATTTTCGAAAACAAGAAATTACTTTTTTTTTATTTATGTTCAAAATCTGTTTCCGGGAACAAAAAAAATAGAGAAATTATTTCCATAAACAAAAGTTTTACCAAATATATTTTTATTCTTTTTTTTGTTTCAAGGAACAAAAAGATAGAAATATGAAGAAACATAAATGTTACTATGCAGGCCCCAAATGATCAATATTCAATCTCAACCTTTGATTATATTTTTCCTTTCTAACAAACCAAACAATCAAAAGGGTGTATTGTCCATCCCCACCGAACCTATTTGAACGAGTGGACCTAACTTCAAGCACAAATCTGCTCCGAATATTCTTCAATAAATTTTTCTGACTAGTATTTTGCCCCGAGCAACAATTCTTGCTTATAAAATCCACAGATAGGGTTAGTGGCGACAATTATGGAGCTGATTTATATGCTTGAATAGTACATGGCTCTTGCTTCCGTCAAAACGTCCAATCGATTGGCACCATCAGGGGAAAAAGCCAACTGTTAGACTTGGAAGTCTGTCTTTTATGCCGACAAGTCCATAATGGCGGACACCCGTAGGTCTCACGAGCACGACACCTGGCCAATAGAAGCGTAGGCAATAGAATAAATGGACCGATGACTAAGGAGATGACTAAGACCTGAAGTTCTTGCCAGCCTGTTTCCCAATAGACTATCCACCAGTCGCGATAGAACTTGGGATAAATCAAATGCCCAACCACCTGTCAACGAAAGTTTTTCTAATCTCCCATGCGTTACGTCTCTTTTGCGTAAAACAAAGAAAAACATTGTCTGACCTTAAACGTATGAAGAGGGAAAGCATGAGCCAATAGAGTTGCCGCATGCTTAAGACTAGGAAAAGTCCGAGAAATTTGGTCGATAACTTCAATGATATCGACAAAGGCGCGTTAGTTTATCTTCCGTGACTCATGAGGGAAGACAAGGCGTGTTAGTTTATCCTACGTTATTCACGAGGGAAGAAATCTCGGGCCGGCTTCTCCCTACTTTCATTTTTTCATTTTTTTTTGGGAATAAAGTACCAAAAAAGCCTAAATTAATTGCATTGATATCAATTCAATCATGAACTTTTCAATTGGATCAATTTAATAATAAGCCTTTATACATTAATACCAATTCAATTCATTCAGCTAATTAAAATAAAAAATTACTAACATGGATGCCAACTTTCCCACATTACACAGCCAACGCTGATGTTGACATTTTTAAATAAATTTTTAAATAAATTTTCAATATTTTTACTAGCTTTCTTTTCTTTTCTTTTTTTTTCCTTTTGGACTGTGTCCACTACCGGCCATAGGTGAGTGCCAACAAAGGCATGATCCTTGCGGCTAGGACAAGGGCAACTCTCACTAAATCTGGTGAGGGTTCAACCCTTGCCCAAGTGGAGAGGGTCAAGCCCTCACCAGAGGCCGCGATGGACCCTCACCCAGGCTGCAAGGTCATGCCCTCGCTAGATTCAACAAAAGGCCATAACGCCCTCATTGGTCCTCGTCTATGGCCGGTAGTGAGCCATAGAAAATATCGGCCACAGTCCAAAAAAATAAGGAAAAAAAGGACAATTTAAAAATTTTAAAAATTTTATTTTAAAATGTCAACGTTAACAATTTCAGCCTAGCCAATTGGACTAAATTATTATCAACATAAAAAAATGTAGGACTAAATTGATTCAATTAAATATTTATAATCGAATTAATACCGATATAATACGTCTAGAACTTTTTTGATATTTTTTCCTCATTTTTCCCCCTTGATCATTACGTCCACTTTCAGAGAATTTAAAATTTATATTGACAAAGCCCACACTGGACCCACTTACCCAATGTACGGTGTATATCTATGTTATCTGGTTGAACTGTATTTGTCCTGACTCGACGAAACTTCCGTGCCGCATGCCGATGCTTAGGGTGATCCTCGTCATGACTTGCTGATCAACTTCATCGTTAGCGTTAAATAATCGGACTAGCTAGAACCGCATGGGCCTCGTAGGCAGACAAATGACTTGATGCAGGAACTGACAGCAAATCATTTAAGTACTCACCAATGGATATAATGATGAAAGGGGAAGAAACTCTTCAATTCGAATATGATTCCACTATCTCTCTCGTTCGTCCCCCTAGATTCCTCTTTTGTCCAGTGCCTCTCAGTATTTGGGAGGTATCAGTTCAGAAAGGGCACTAAGCGCGGATCCGTGCGGTACGGGAGACTAGTTCGAGCTCCCAAAGCTCGACAATTTGCAGCAGCCTGACAATTAGATGATCGAAAATCACAACGTGGACTCTTCAGCTATGAAATAACTCCTAGGGAGACGTTTAGAACTCTAGTTTCTTTCATACAAACTCACCACTTGAGCAGCAAAGGGCAACAATTTTTCAGGCGACATGTCGGCACAGATGGCTAAAAAAAAACATAGAAGATCATTAGCATCAATAACAGCCAAATCTGTTGGTGAATCCTTCAAGAAATATATTATCCAGACGTTAAATAAGTGATCACAAAGCATAAGATATAGCCAAGAAGACTAACTGGAATAAATGATTGAACTTCTTGAATACAGCCATATAATAAAGTTGAAGAAATAAGTAAAGAAAAATGACCCAGCAGGTGAGGTGAATATGGAATGCGCCATCTTATCGGTAGTTACTTGGCCAAAAAAGTCAATAATCAATTGATTGAAGCCCCAGAAAGTCAATATATCAGATAATAAAGAGAAAAAATTTCTGCCAATCTTGAAATGGGAAAATACGGGAGGAAGGTCCAGGGAGAAAAATAAGGCACTTAAAATTAATCAAAGAATATGGCGCCCAAAAGAAAATTAAAGTGCTTTTGATGCAGTCAAGACACTGAACTTAATAACTGAAGTCATGCACATAGCAAACTAATTATGTAGATGGACATGTTTTTTGATCACTTGGTAGTTTTTTGGCAGATGGCATGCAATTAATGTAAAGAAAACATTCTCAGTTGAGTAAATATGTACCAAATAGGGTTGCACCAATGAATGCATCACCAGCACCAGTTGTATCAATAAGCTCTTGCGGTGGAATCTTCTCAGCTGTTCCCAAGAGTAACCTTCCATGCAAGGTTCCTATCCCCTTAGCTTTCAATTGTGACACCGACTGAAAAGGAAAGAGAAAGCAAGACACCTTAAGCCCCAATGATGCTACTATAATGTGTTTTATCTATAGAACCGATCACTGCAAAGAAGTACCACAAAAACTGGAAATCAATTACCAAATGGATAATAGAATAATAACAAATCCCAAGCTGAAACAAGGAAATCATATTATGTGTTTGTTGTTCCATCAAGACAACAAGAGAAAGAAATGCTTTCAGAGCACAAGGATTGGCCTCTCGAACAGGTTGCATTTGGGAAAAGTAAGATCCACCAGATGAGAATAAACCTTGCTACACCACTATTTGGTCACTGCACATACTTTAAAAAAGACATCACAGTCTGCAACACAATTGTTCCAAGAAACTAGTGGAGGCTAGTTATCCTGATTCATCTCTATGTTTACTCGAATCAACACTTGATAAATCAGCTCTGCCAACTACGGCTTGTCCAAAATTCGCAATGGGTCCTTTTAAAACACGTGAGAAGAGTGGAAGATACCATGCGTGCTGTACAAGCAAGGGAATTTGAACTCCTTAGGTAGAATCCCCGCAAAAGATTGAGCTGCGGGTGACTCTGGGAACTATATAACTGACGAGATGACTTTGCATGAGCATTCCTTCTAAATTGCAGGCTCAGAGGTTCCACTAGAAAACAAAAAATAAATTTCATGCTTCCCAAGAACTTAGGCTGCTCTTGTCACTTCAACTAACTACAGCCCTAAATTTGCAATCATGACATCTATATTACTGTTTGCAGGCATACACTACCGAGGAAACACATGTTGGAATGGTAGCAACATCATCTTTTCTCCGCTTCAGAATTTCTAACAAGTTGTCCACATCCACTTCTTCTTGAGAATTACCTGCACTAGGGAAAAAGAAATAAATATTTTCATAACGAACCCTTGCACTTCTAAATCATGCAATTCTTTGCTGAACTAAAGAGAGTGTTGTCCAGCTTTACCCCTAATTTGCATAAAGATAAACACAACTGGAAGGTCAAAACTTAAGCATCTGAAGCGTGAACTGACCCTCAGTACTCCTCTCAAGCATAATGGACCCTTCACCGCCCAATGTCACAATTACGAACCTCAGATTTGGTAACCTAAGCATCACTGATACAAGAGCACTAGCAAAAGATGGCACGTCTGTCCATGCCTGTCCCATAAGAAATTTTGGATGCATATTAAACATTCATAACATTACATACAAACAAGATGCATTCACCACAATTAATATTAAAGTAGAGAGAATAAAATCGAGAAGATTGACATGCTAATTAACATGGAATAAGGATATATATGGAAGAAAGTTGATAGGATCAATGGTGTTTTGCCAAAAAGAAAAACATTATACAAAAGACTTCAAAGTATACCAACAGTTAAAAAAAGATGGCACTTGGTCAAACACCATACTGATGCAAATGCTTCAATGGGCATTGCAATTCCTCCTAAAGCTTTGCATGGGCAAGTAAATGCTACAGAAAAAGCCAACTTGCCTGTGGGAATTTTGCAGAACACACTGCATAGTCAGCCAACTTCAAAAGGTCATCCAAACCTTCTCTTGGCCTTTCTGCATCAATTAAAATAGGAATTTTCCTGCGAACAGCCTGCACTTTAAAACCCAAAATGCCGACTACTCCTCAACAAGTCACATCAAGCTTCTCTTTTTCCACTAGATACAAAGCAAGAAATTGGAAATAATTGTAAATTACAATCAGTTTCAAGAGACATAATTAGTTGTGCTTATAATGTTGAGATTGAGAAATTGCAAAAGTAGAGCACATCCTAATGCTGATGAGATTCCATAAAACCTAAAAGATGATAAGAATGCCATGTTGAACTAATAATGTCAATGAACATCACAATAACTCCTGACCTCTTTCACAGAATCTTAACATACTTTCAAAAGTCCCACAAGCTAGATATACCACAACAGCGTCCCAGTGAATTGGCTTCGTCAAATTGCAGATGCCATAGAAAGGGCATCTGAGTCATTTTATGCATAAACGGATTGAAGTGGACAACTGGCAGATGAATGTGAAAACAGAAGGTTCCAAGATGACAACTATTAAAATATTGGTGCTAGCAATAACAAAAGCAGGCATGGTTCTTTCAACACTTTTGCCAATATAATTATCTACCTGCACAAGTTGAGAAAATTTATGGAAATGGAGAAAAAATTAGTTAAAAGAAAAGGTTAAAAAGTGATTTAAGAAAGGAAAAAAATTATTGAACACCAATAATATAGTCATAACCTCACAATTGGGCAATTCCCTATACAGATTTTAAAAGCTTATTACTATGGGACACATACTTGCACCTTGGTGTTGAGCTTCAGAGAGATTCATTTTTTGAGCTACGATAATTGTCCAAAAGAAACCACTATCACCACCTACTTTAAGTTGCTCCCCGAATACTGTATTCAGTTAAGGCCCTTTGAATTAAGATTTTCCACTAATATCAATTGCGTAAAACTGATTAGCAGATAAGAATTCCACAATTCCATCTGCCAAATCTACTACATCTTGTTCGGAATTACCATAACAAGTGAAAATTAAACCACATGCAATCACCATAGCTGTAGGCCCTTCTCCTCCTTAATCCCTACACATAGAACTCTAAAAAGAAAAGTTTTTTTTAATCCTAACAACCATGCAACATTCAGATGTGATGGATTAATCATTGCTTATGTGTTCCAAAAGACAATTACCATGATAAAATAATGAGAAGATCCTGCAAAGCTGTAGATCTAAAATACCTAATATGAAACAGCTTACACCTTCGTGATTCATTTCTTTCACATTGAGCATCCAAATATTTAAAAGATAGCCGTGTAGGGATATATTGGCTGTTGTGACATCTTAGACCTCAGAGATTGGACCTAACAGGGGTGTATAGGCCAACTCATTCCCCGTAGACCAATAAAGAATGTGCAATTGAGTGCAGACAATAAGCAGCACAATATATCCAATTGTTATAAACTTCCCTAATTAAGCTTTCAGGGGACATGCAGGTCGAATAGCATAATCCCATGGCAATAATTGTTTACAAACAAGAAGGAATAACCGCCAGCACTAAAAGAAATGCTTGATGCATTACCTCTTGTGCAACAACTAAAGCAGTTTCATACAACCTCCCATCAAAGTAGACAATCCTTGCTCCATCAATTGCAGATAGCAAGTTTGTTTGAGAAAGGTCATGCGGCACCATAGGTGGATATCCAGGGGTATGTATACATGTACGAGTTTTCCTGCGAGAACATATGACAACTCATTAAAACTACTATTAGTCTAGGGTGCTTCCTGATCTAAGCAACTTTAAGCATACGACAAACCCAATCGAACAAAATACAGTTTTTTGGTGACTCCACTATTAGTATAGGGTGTTTCACGAGCTATAACAAACTTTTACAGAATCTCATTAGGCCATAAGATGTCCATCCTGAAATATCAGTAAACAGCCACAATTGGCAAGGTTATTACAAAAAGGAGAATCAGTGCGGCTTGTTTACTAACTCTTGACTCTTCAAAGTGAATTAAGACAAGATTATTTTGCTATAAATTATATGACAGCTAACAAAAAAATATCACAAGAATGGACCATGAATGCAATGCATCTTACATGTATAAATTTTCCTTCAATAATGTAAACAGCATATTGGTGTGACAAGTAGAGAAACATGGCCATCGTTTCTGCACTTTTTGGGCAATAAAGGAATATCTATCTCTTGACAATCCTGCCATTAATAAAAAGAGATCCCAGCTTAGGTTTATCCCTACTAGTTATTAATTTATAAAGACCAGGCTTTAAGTCAACAAGGGTAAATAATCCAACTGCTCTTGAACCTAGAAATTTAGATTCTTTTCCAATTTGTTATAGTTCTTAAATCTTACTTTCCTCAAATTTAAGCCCTCAAATTTGGGGATCACGGGCAAAGGTAAGGAGCAGTAGTAGAATAAAGGTGAAGAATCTCACGTTTGGTCGTCAACAATGATGTATGTGAATGGTGAATTACCCTCCTTGGAAACCTAAAACAAAAACACAAAGTAAAACAATATTAAGGTTCTCAAAGCCGTGGAAGATTACTCTTCATTGAGCAGTTCTGTATTTACTGCATGAACTATACTTGACTTTCTAGCTAAAACAGAAAGAACAATTACTAATTAGCCAATGAATAAAATAAGGAATTAAAAATAATATGATATACAATCACGGTAGGATCCTAAGACCATGGCAAATTAACAACCTAAGCAACAGAGTAACCACTGTAACTCATGAGAAGAACTCAGGGAAGCAATTAGGAAACTGATGATATGAGATTCAACAAGCAAGTGGCATTTAATATTTAGTTGGAAAAAGGGCAAAACCATAGTGTGCTGCAGAATATCTTGTCAAATGCTTCAGTTCAGTTTGTTCAAATGAGAAAAACAGCAATTGAGCATTTCAAAGAAATCTCCTGAATATTTCAGAGGAATCTCTCTTGAGGTGCAACATCCAAAGCCATACTTGAAATGCATAGAGAGATCAGAAGGAATGGAGGATGAGTGGCTAAAATTATTGCACAGAAAAGTTAAGCACGGTTGGAAGTTGAAACGATAACAGAACAGAACAAGAATCAACCATTGGCATTCATATGCTAATTAAAGCTGCTCCACACTTAAGTCCATATCCCAAGCTTTTCTGTGATTTCCACCATTGTTCCATACAAATTTACCACAGAAAAATTGTCAGTTTCGGTGAAGGGGACAATTATGAGAAATATCAAACTAATGTGATCTTTTACTACAAATGTAAGAACTTCTCATAATAAAATCAAGCAGGCATATCCTGCATAGCACTTTGCAGCAAAAGTGTTCCTCACTTCACAAAATCGATCCCATCTTGACCACAAGAATGTGCTTCTATCCACCTTAAAGGTCATCAAGAATTGCCACATTGCAGATACTACCAAAAGTTTCTTAAGGACCCTCTCAAAGTGCTCGGGGTAAATTATCGGACATCTATAATAAAGCTGAAATGACTGCAACGAAGAGCAACAGTTTCAACATTTTAATACCCCAATACAAATTGGACAGAATCATTCAGAGGTTTTAATGTCTAGATATCACGTGAAATGTCTTAAAGGTGGTTTCAGAATAGTTGCATCAGTTCAGCAGAATCAAAGAAACAAGAAGTAAATGCTCAAGTTAGTGATGCCCATGTACAGAGCCTTCTCTTGCATTTGAAAGATCCAAAACTTTCTGATAAATAATTAAAAAAAAAAAAAAATGTTAAATCACAAACGAACAATGAACAACTTAAAGCATTGGACAAGTGCATTTTAACATGCACAAATGAATAGCACATATCATTTGCGCATCGTCATTATTTACTTATAAGAATGACGAATGAATGGGATGTCGACATGTTACAATATCAAAGACAACAACATAACAGACAAATTTCCACAGGCCACTTTATCAATCGAAATGACAACCAGAGCTCACCACCAAAAAGGAAGTATCAACACCATCAGCCTCCAGCTCTGCCAATATACTTCTGCCTTGGGCATCATCAGCAACCTAATGATCGTCACATATAGTAACTCCCCAGCACAAAAGCCACATAAAATCTGCAAAGAGATGTTTTCGCAACCTTCGAAATCAGCCTCGGATTCAAGCCCAAACGTGCAGCGCAAGTCAAAGCGTTACCAGCATTCCCACCGCCTCGAACCTAAGCAAAGATGAACCGACCAGATTTTAAAATCACGGCTAACAAAAGCAACGGCATTATGGAAAAAGTAGAGAACGAGGATAAGGAAGAGGGAGTCGATCTGAGGGCGGGGGAACGAGCAAAACCTCCAAGCTTGTGCTCCGGATCTTGTCGTCGGGCTTGGGGTAAGAGGCCACCGCCGCCAAGAAATCCACGCACACCGATCCGCAACCTAGCTACAAGTTTTTTCACAGAGAGCGGCATCACTCTTCTAACGCCACGAAACTCGTCGAGAAAGAGAACGAAGCGAGAGAAATCGGCGCAAGTTCGCGCGCGGAAGAGAACGGACCACGACGCGGCGGTCGGGAAGAGGAGGAGAAGGGGAGCGATCGGACGACATCCTGGACCTCCTCCAGCTCCTGCAGCCGAAAAAAGCAATCGACGGCGCGCGAGTGAGACGGGAAAAGTGCGAATCGGCGACTGAAGACGAGAGAGAGAGAGAGGGAGGGAGGGAGGGAGGGAGGGAGGGAGGGGGTAGGACCTGGTTGAGAAGCCGAAGCACGCCTGATTGCTCAAAGACGGCGGCGACGGCGACGGCGACGGCGGAGAAATGGCGGCGAGGGCGGAGGAGATGGCGGTCGGGCAAGAGGAGGCCATCTTCTCCACCGGCGAATGGCGTGAAAGGGCGATCGGATTAGAGGAACCTCAGCCGTTTGCAAATGCTGGCGTCGGACTGTTGTTTTCATTTTCCTTCCTTTTTTATTAATTAACTTTGTGATAAAATTCGAAGGAGAAAAGTGCCCGTAAAGAATAATATGTAGGCCGACGGGGATATTTATCTATTAAAAATTCCGAGTTTGTCAAAATTATTATAAAAAAAAGAAGGCAAATGTTAATTCACGTGTCGACACGCATACATGACGAGGGTCTTTCGCCACTCTGATGCACACCATAAAATTTGCAAAAGAGAAGAAATGCGAAAGGGCATTCTAGATAAAAGTGTCAATGTGCAACCATGAAGTTTCCTCGATGGTAAAGATGAGAATGAAAAGGCCACCACGTGGAATTGATACTTTAATGAAATAATTGCATCAAAAATCTTAAAATTTATTTTAAAAATACAATTGAATCATTTTTTTTAAAGTACAATTATGTTTTAAAACTTTTAAAAAGCACAATCAATACAATGACTCCGTTAAACTAATTTGATGAATTTTAAGATTTGATTATATTTTTTAAGAGTTTTCGGACTTGACTATATTTTGTGACAAGATATAAGACTTAATTATATTTTTTGAAAATTTTAGAACTCAGTTTCAACATCATGACAAGTTTTAGGATTTTTACTGCAATTACCCTTATTTTATTAGAACTACAATTCTTATCCCTCCAAAGATTAACATAGTACGTTGAAGAATTACGAGATTTCTAGCTAGGAATTGAGGTCAGTCATTCGAATTTGACCAACTGCATTATTTGAGTCACATGCACAAGATCAAGGCATGAATTGGGTCTATGTGCTCGTGCTCTTAGAATATAGAAAAAAGAGCTACACTTCAATCACAATCCAAGCCAGTTGGGAAGCTACAAAAATCTCACAATCACTTCCACTTATGATTCAAAGGTTTATACAATATATATGTCGACACGTCAATATTTTTCAAATGTTTTTTGGGATCAATCATGCTGACTCAAATTTAAAAAAAAAAAAATCAAATTGCTTATGTCATGAATAAACTAGTCACGAAAAGAAGTCAAAGCATATCCATATTACAGCCTAGGGTTGGCAATAATGATAACGGTGAAAGCGAGATCGAGAAAGAGTGATTTTAGGCCTTTTAAGGTGAGGAGGGTGAGGAGGAGGGGCAGGGGGGGGGCGAATGGTAATTTCACCCCCCAACCCCAACAAAAAGAAAAATAAAAAAAGACAAAACCCAAACGAAATCCAACGACTAGCGATGAACGAACGGCGCGCGACACGCCGTCGTTTGAGCAAAATCTCAGGTGTGCCTCTATAATTGGCGAGAAATCAAGGAGAGAAAATCGACGAGGTTTCGCATCCAATTCCCCAAAGCTTACTCCCGCAAGCAAAACTTCCCTCTCCTCGCCTCCTTAGATCGCCATTTCTCCAACGAGTACTCCTCTGCGGGATTCCGGGAAACGAGTGAGCTTCCGTCCTTCGTCTTCGGGTCCGTCCTCTCTGGCTCTTCCTGAATTTTTTCTTCGCCGGTCGTCTTCCTTCTTTCTTTCCGCGGTGCGGTGCTCGCTGGTCTGGAACCCCGGTCTCGATTTCGCATGCGGACACGGTGAATCCGTGCGGTTTGGCGATGTGGGTACCCGTAAATTTTGAAACTTGGCGTCGTTTTCGGTCCTTTTTTTATGCTTGATTTCTGGCTTTCTCCAGGTGTTTCTCCGGCGGTTATGGCTGGTGGGAGCCTCTGAAGCCGAGCCTTGTGCGTTGAGGATTTCCGTGGTCCGTTTCGCGTGGAATCTTGTCCTGTTGTTTTCCACTCTCCTGCTTCTTTAGGAGGAATTTGCCTTTGCGAATAGGATAACGAGTATTGAGCTCAGTGAGATTTGGGCTGTTGCGCCGACCGTCGGTTTTGACTGATAGGTTCTGTATCGAAAGAGGTTGTGCTAGTGAAAGCACTTCTGGGATGTCTTCGGCGATCCGAAATGATAGCCTCTGAAAAAATCTGAATTCGACTGCCCGAGGTGCGAGAATCGGCTAAAAGTGATATAAAAAGTCTTGGGAGATTTAATATGATATGGAGGATAATCTAACGGTATTGGGCGCGGAAGGGCTTATAAGGAAGATTGAGTTCGTGAGGATCATAATTCAGTGCCTATATTCGTTGGGCTACTCAAAGTCTGTTTATTGTTTGGAAATCGAATCTGGGATCAGGTGCAGATCTCCGGAACTCGAATCGCTTGAATCGCAAATTCTTAATGGTAGTTGGGATGATTGTATAAGTACGCTTAACTCGCTTGAGGATTTGACGGATGGCACTAGGGCCTCGGCTTTGTTTTTGGTGTACAAACAGTACATCATGGAGTTTCTGAAACAGGGGAATGATTCTTTGGCGCTGGGCATATTGCGGAAAGAGATTTCGACTTCAGGGCTTGATAGAGGAAGGCCCTGTTTGGCAACACTCCAAACAGTGGTAATTCGATTTTTGTTAAGAATCGGTTTGGGACGAGAATCGCGTTTGGTAAAAATTTTGTTAGAATCGGTTTTGGAGTAGATTTGAGAATAAAAAAAAAGTTGATTCTACGTCCGAGAATCAAAAAAAAGAATCAACACAATAAAACTCTTCTTCTTTCATTCCGCCATCCCGGCGAGTCGCCCGCCACCGCCCGCCGTTGGCCGCCCGCCGGTCCGGCGAGCTCGCCGGAGGCTCACCCAGCCACTGGCGAGCCTCGCCCGGAGCCTCCGACGAGCCTCGTCGGGGCTAGGCGAGGCCGGCCTGGCCACCGGCCGAGCTCACCTAGCTGACCGGTGGCCGGCGGGCCTCGCCCGCCCCGGCGAGCCTCGCCCGAGTCCCGCCGAGGCCGCCTGTCCACCGCGACGCTCGGTGGGGCTGGGTGGCGTCACGGCAGCGGTGGGCGAGGCCGCCGCTGACGACGCTCTGGTGAGGTCGCCGACCTCGTCCGGCCCGTGGGTCATTGGTCCGACAACCGGCCACAAGAAGAAAAGAAAAATAGGAGAAAAAGGAAAAAATGAAAAGAAAAAATGAAAAAAAGAAAAGGAAAAAGGTAAAAAAAAAAAAAAGTAGAAAAAATTATTTAAAAATAAAAAATAATAATTTGGAACAGAATCGATGGACACGTTATCAAGCCTTGATTACATTCCAAAATTAAAAATTTTAGACGATTCTCAAACACGTTAACTTTTACTCAAAATCGGTTAGGGAACAGAATCAAAAATAATCATTTAACTTGTCGAGAATCGATTCTGAACGAATCGTTCCAAACGCGCTAGAAAAAGTTCAGAAACTCGCGAGCAGTATCCTTTCTTTAAAAGAAATCAAATTGTGTAGTATGAATGATAGAGCTCATGAGCCTCGGAAGAATTTATTGATGGAGCTGGAAAATTTGCTTCCACCACCATATATGTTGCCAGAAAGACGGTTGGAGAACCTGGTTGAAGCTGCCATTACTTCCTAAATTGACCATTGCATGTGCCACAATTCATCAGATGCAGTTTCCCTCTTTGAGGACCACTGCTGCAATGGGGATCAGTTGCCGACCGAGACCATTGCTTACATGTTCGTTTCATTAAAGCTTTGGAATCTACAGCTGATGAATGACTTCTATCAGATTTGATTGGTGGTCATCCTTTATATCTTTGAGTGATGCTGTTTCCTTGCATAAAAATTTATTAAGCATGACTTTATTTAGAATCCTCATTAAATCCTTGTCCTGCCTCGTTGGAACTTGGAAGAACTTTAATATGAGAAAATGCAAGTCTTGTTTCAACTGGAAGTGAAGCCCCAGTGATTTTACTGAAAATTTATTCCATGAATTCGCAAGTCCATGCATAGCATAAGTAGGTCGTTCGGGCTAAAAAACTTAAAGATCGAAATTGATGTCCTTATTTATTTATCCTCACATTGAATCAGCATTCAAGCGTTCTATTGGATTGCATATTTTCACTTTATAATAGGATATATTTAGTTACGTGCATGTACATGTGCATGCATATGTGTTAGAGTTCAGTTCTACCTGTACTGGTGAAAAAAAGTTAAAAGAACCAGCTACTTGCCTTGCAATCTAGCTTTCTACCTACACAGTTAATTCATCCGCCGGCATTTTCACTTACTTCTGTAAAGGTTGTTGGTTTCCAATCAACGAATTGGGTATTTAATCCTGAAAGATGTCAATTTCCGTCATGTTAACATTTAGTGGAACCTAAAGTGGGAGCGTAGGCATCGAGAAAATAAATAAACCTGAAATAATTTAATGGTCTTTTTGGCCTGCATGTTTAGCTTGCTACTTTATTGAACTACATTGTGTTGTCGTTGCAGATTTTGACTGACCACAAAAATGAAGTATGGTTTGTACAATTTTCGCATGATGGAGAATACCTGGCGTCTTCATCAAGTGACTGCATGGCTATCATATGGAAGGTGGTTTCTGGATTCTAGATTGTAGTGCTTACAATTTAGAGCGTATCGATTACTTGCTATTGTCATTTGCACTGTTTAGGCAGTCGAGGAAGCGGATAATCTTAGCATGTCATTCTGTGGTCCAATGCTACTTTTGTATTTAGGGATATTTTGGTGATGTTTTCTTGCCCAGCAAAAGGGAACCATTTTCTAGGCAACAATGCTCATTGAGTCTGATGAACATAGTATTACAGCAGTTTTCTGCAATTGGTTTTCCTTTAAGAAGTCTCTTTTATTTATTCTACAAAGTATGAACGAATGCAAGTCTGAGTTGCATATGCTTGTTATAGCAAGATTGTGATGACATGGTCTTTCCAATGAAACATAATTTGGACATGTCTCTTTTCTCCTGAACTAGTCCAGTTTGAAGCTTGTGTATATATTTTTTTTGCTTTTGTTCCTCCCTTTTTTTAATAAGAAGGAAATCTTTGTATTTTTTTTTTTTTTTGTACTTCTCCATTTACTATTATTTTCCTCATAAAAAGGAGAGAGCAAAGTTTTTCTAATCTCCCATGCGTTACGTCTCTTTTGCGGAAAACAAAGAAAAACATTGTCTGACCTTAACCGTATGAAGAGGGAAAGCATGAGCCAATACAGCTGCCGCATGCTCAAGACTTAAGAAAAGTCCAAGAAATTTGGTCGATAACTTCAATGATATCGACTAGAGCCGTTAAATGGGTGGGTTGCGTCGGGTCATTAATGGTCCGATCCAAATTGACCCATTAACCCATTATACGACCCATTTATCTTAATGTAAATTTTTCGACCCAAACCCGACCCGACCCATACCCGTCCATACCCGACCCGACCCAACTCATATTAATAAAATATTTTCATATTTAACAAATTTAGAAAAACTTATTCTTATGTTTTTTTAAAGATTATATTATTAAAATACTTCCAAGCTTTTATATATATATATATTTTTTGTATTTTTTTTCAAAATTGTATTGCTAAAATAGTTTTATACAATATAAATTTAATGGACAATTTTTATAAATTTTAAAATAATTATTTAAAAAATATCGAAATTTAATTATTTTTAAAAATATTTTTAAAATATAATTTTTTTTTTTTTTTCTTTTTCCTCCTTCTTCTTCTTCTTTGGCCGGCCAGCCACGCGCCTGGCGAGCTCGAGGCTCGCGGATCGGCGGGTTCGAGCCTCACCCGGGCGGCGAGCCTCGAGCTCACCGGCGTCGGCGAGCTCGAGCCTCACCCGACGCCGGCGAGGCCTTTGCTCGCTCAACGTCCGGTGAGCTCGCTCGGCTTGCCGAGCTCGAGGCTCGCCGGCCGTCGCCGATCGTCACCTTGGCGACGGAGGAAGGAGGAAGGAGAAAGAAAAAAAAAAAAAAAAAAAAAAGAAGAAAAAAAAAGAAGAAAAAAAAAAAAAAAAAAAATTATAATTTCAATTTTTATAAAGTTAAAGAGAGAAGGGAGGGATTATAATGTTTTTGTTAAAGATGAGTTTTCAACCCAACCCATTAAAAACCCACTTAATACCCACCTATCTTAAACCTTTAATTGTGAAACCCATTTAACTATTTTTGTTATAAACAAGGGACCCATTTTAACACCTCTAATATCAACAAAGGCGCATTAGTTTATCTTCCGTGACTCATGAGGGAAGACAAGGCATGTTAGTTTATCCTCCGTTATTCACGAGGGAAGAAATCTCGTGCCGGCTTCTCCCTACTTTCATTTTTTTTCAGAATAAAGTACCAAAAAAAGCCTAAATTAATTATATTGATATCAATTCAATCATGAACTTTTCAATTGGATTAATTTAATCATAAATCTTTATACATTAAAACCAATTCAATTCATTCAGCCGATTAAAATCGAAAATTACTAACATGGACATGGACTTTCCCACATTACATAGCCAACGTGATGTTGACGTTTTAAAATAAAATTTTAAATAAATTTTCGATTTTTTTACTAGCTTTCTTTTCTTTTTTTTTTTTTCTTTTGGACTATGTCCACTACCGGCCATAGGTGAGGGCCAGCAAAGGCATGATCCTCGCGGCTAGGACAAGGGCAGCTCTCACTAAATCTGGTGGGGGTTCAACCCTTGTCCAAGTGGAGAGGGTCAAGCCCTCACCAGAGGCTGCGATGGGCCCTCGCCCAGGCTGCAAGGTCATGCCCTCGCTAGATTCGACGAAAGCCATAACGCCCTCATTGGTCCTTGTCTATGGCCAGTAGCGAGCCATAGCACATATCGGCCACAGTCCCAAAAAAGAAGGAAAAAAAAGGACAATTTAAAAATTTTAAAAATTTTATTTTAAAATGTCAACGTTAACAATTTCAGCCTAGCCAATTGGACTTAATTATTATCAACATAAAAAAAAAAAAATATATATATATATATATATATATATATATATATATATGACTAAATCGATTCAATTAAATATTTATAATCAAATTAATACCGATACAATATGTCTAGAACTTTTTTGATATTTTTTCCTCATTTTTCCCCCCTTGATCATTACGTCCACTTTCAGAGAATTTAAAATTTATATTGACAAAGCCCACACTGGGCCCACTTACCCAATGTACGGTGTATATCTACGTTATCTGGTTGAACTGTATTTGTCCTGACTCGACGAAACTTCCGTGCTGCATGCCGATGCTTAGGGTGATCCTCGTCATGACTTGCTGATCAACCTCATCGTTCGCGTTAAATAATCGGATTAGCTAGAACCGCAGGGGCCTCGTAGGCAGACAAATGACTTGATGCAGGAACTGACAGCAAATCATTTAAGTACTCACCAATGGATATAATGATGAAAGGGGAAGAAACTCTTCAATTCGAATATAATTCCACTATCTCTCTCGTTCGTCCCCCTAGATTCCTCTTTTGTCCAGTGCCTCTCAGTATTTGGGAGGTATCAGTTCAGAAAGGGCACTAGGCGCGGATCCGTGCGGTACGGGAGACTAGTTCGAGCTCCCAAAGCTCGACAATTTGCAGCAGCCTGACAATTAGATGATCGAAAATCACGACATGGACTCTTCAGCTATAAAATAACTCCTAGGGAGACGTTTAGAACTCTATTTTCTTTCATACAAACTCACCACTTGAGCAGCAAAGGGCAACAATTTTTCAGGCAACATGTCGGCACAGATGGCTAAAAAAACATAGAAGATCATTAGCATCAATAACAGTCAAATCTGTTGGTGAATCCTTCAAGAAATATATTATCCAGACTTACCATCATGCCAAGTGAAGTGCTAATTGACGTTAAATATGTGGTCACAAAGCATAAGGTATAGTCAAGAAGACTAACTGGAATAAATGATTGAACTTCTTGAATATAGCCATGTAATAAAGTTGAAGAAATAAGTAAAGAAAAATGACCCAGCAGGTGAGATGAGATTGTCCATGGGAATGGCCTGAAGAAAAGGGCAAAATCCCTGATCGGGCATCATGCCCCTCACAGTTTTATGGAAATAAATAAAATATGGAATGCGCCATCTTATCGGTGGTTACTTGGCCAAAAAAGTCAATAATCAATTGATTGAAGCCCTGGAAAGTCAATATATCAGATAATAAAGAGAAAAAAATTTCTGCCAGATCTTGAAATGGGAAATTATGGGAGGAAGGTCCAGGGAGAAAAATAAGGCACTTAAAATTAATCAAAGAATATGGCGCCCAAAAGAAAATTAAAGTGCTTTTGATGCAGTAAAGACACTGAACTTAATGACTGAAGTCATGCACATAGCAAACTAATAATGTAGATGGACATGTTTTTTGATCACTTGGTAGTTTTTTGGCAGATGGCATGCAATTAATGTAAAGAAAACATTCTTAGTTGAGTAAATACGTACCATATAGGGTTGCACCAATAAATGCATCACCAGCACCAGTTGTATCAATAATCTCTTGTGGTGGAATCTTCTCAGCTGTTCCCAAGAGTAACCTTCCATGCAAGGTTCCTATCCCCTTAGCTTTCAATTGTGACACCGACTGAAAAGGAAAGAGAAAGCAAGACGCCTTAAGCCCCAATGATGCTACTATAATGTGTTTTATCTATAGAACCGATCACTGCAAATAAGTACGACAAAACTGGAAATCAATTACCAAATGGATAATAGAATAGTAACAAATCCCAAGCTGAAACAAGAAAATCATATTATGTGTTTGTTGTTCCATCAAGACAACAAGAGAATGAAATGCTTTCAGAGCACAAGGATTGGCCTCTTGAACAGGTTGCACTTGGGAAAAGTAAGATCCACCAGATGAGAATAAACTTTGCTACACCACTATTTGGTCACTGCTCATACTTTAAAAAAGACATCACAGTCTGCAACACATTTGTTCCAAGAAACTAGTGGAGGCTAGTTATCCTGATTCATCTCTATGTTTACTCAAATCAACACTTGATAAATCAGCTCTGCCAACTACAGCTTGTCCACAATTCGCAATGGGTCCTTTTAAAACACTTGAGAAGAGTGGAAGATACCATGTGTGCTGTACAAGCAAGGGAATTTGAACTCCTTAGTTAGAATCCCCGCAAAAGATTGACCTGCGGGTGACTCTGGGAACTATATAACTGACAATATGACTTTGCATGAGCATTCCTTCTAAATTGCAGGCTCAGAGGTTCCACTAGAAAACAAAAAACAAATTTCATGCTTCCCAAGAACTTAGGCTGCTCTTGTCACTTCAACTAACTACAGCCCTAAATTTGCAATCATGACATCTATATTACTGTTTGCAAGCATACACTACCGAGGAAACACATGTTGGAATGGTAGCAACATCATCTTTTCTCTGCTTCAGAATTTCTAACAAGTTGTCCACATCCACTTCTTGAGAATTACCTGCACTAGGGGAAAAGAAATAAATACTTTCATAACTAATTTTTGCACTTCCAAATCATGCAATTCTTTGCTCAACTAAAGAGAGTGCTGTCCAGCTTTATAGCCCTAATTTGCATAAGGATAAACACGACTGAAAGGTCAAAACTTGAGCATCTGGAGTTTGAACTGACCCTCAGTACTCCTCTCAAGCATAATGGACCCTTCACCGCCCAACGTCACAATAACAAACTTCAGATTTGGTAACCTAAGCATCACTGATACAAGAGCACTAGCAACAGATGGCGCATCTGTCCATGCCTGTACCATAAGAAATTTTGGATGCATATTAAACATTCGTAATATTAGCATACAAAGAAGATGCATTAACCAAAATTAATATTAAAGGTTTGCAATTCAGATCAAACCAAATAAATATGAAAGCAAAACATATCTTAGACTGTGACTAACTATACCAAATGGAATTGAGGAGATTGACATGCTAATTAATATGGAATAAGGATATATATGGAAGAAAGTTGACAGGATCAATCGTGCTTTGCCAATAAGAAAAACATTATACAAATAAAAAACTTCAGAATATACCAACAGTTAAAAAAAAGATGGCTCTTGGCTGACACCATACTGATGCAAATGCTTCAATGGGAATTGCAATTCCTCCTAAAGCTTTGCATGGGCAAGTAAATGCTTCATAGAAAAACCAACTTGCCTGCGGAAATCTTGCAGAACATACTGCATAGTCAGCCAACTTCAAAAGGTCATCCAAACCCTCTCTCGGCCTTTCTGCATCAATTAATATAGGAATTTTCCTGCGAACAGCCTGCACTTTAAAACCCATAATGCCAACTACTCCTCAATAAGTCACATCAAGCTTCTCTTTTTCCACTAGATGCAAAGCAAGAAATTAGATATAATTGTAAATTACAATCGGTTTCAAGAGACATAATTAGTTGTGCTTTTACTGGTTTTTTTTTTTTTTTTTTTTTTTTTTTGGGGTGAAAGTAAGAGATTGATATTGAATAATTGCAAAAGTAGAACATATTTTAATGCTGATAAGGTTCCATAAAACCTAAATTAAGATAAGACTGCCATGCTCAACTAATAAGGTCGATGAAAAATTCACAATAACTCCTGACCTCTTGCACAGAATCTTAATGTACTTTTAAAAAGTCCCACAAGCAAGATGAACGTGAAAACAGAAGGTTCCAACATGAGGACTATTAAAATATCGGTGCTAGCAATAACAAAAGTACATATGGTTCTCTCAACACTCTTGCCAATATAATTATCTACCTGCACAAGTTGAGAAAATTTATGGAAATGGAGAAAAAGTGGTTAAAAGAAAAGGTTAGAAAGTATTTAAAAGAGGAATAAATTATTGAACAACAATAATAAAATCATAATCTCCCAATTGGGCAATTGCCTATACAGATTCTGAATGGTTATAATTATGGGACACGTACTTGTACCATGGTGTGGAGCTTCAGAAAGAATCATTTGTTGAGCTACAATAATCGTCGCAAAGAAACCACTATCACCACATACTTTAAGTCGCTCCCCGAATATTATATTCAGTTAAGGCCCTTTGAATCAAGATTTTCCACTAATATCAATTCTGTAAAACTGATTAGCCGATAAGAAATCCATAATTCCATCTGCAAAATATACTGCATCTTGTTCGGAATTACCAAAACATGCGAAAATTAAACCACAAGCAGTCACCATAGCTGTAGGCCCTTCTCCTTAATCCCTACACATAGAACTCTAAAAAGAAAAGCTTTTCCAATCCTGACAACCATGCAACATTCAGATGTTACTTTATTAAACTTATTCATGAGTGCAATGGACTAATCATTGCTTATGTGTTCCGCAAGAAAATTACAATGACAAAATAATGAGAAGATCCTGCAAAGCTGTAAATCTAAAATACCTAATATGGAACAGCTTACATCTTAGTGATTCTTTTCTTTGGCATTGAGCATTCAAATATTTAAAAGATAGCTGTATAGAGATACATTGGCTGTTGTAACATCATAGACCTCAGAGTTTGGACCCTAACAGGGCTCTATAGGCCAACTCATTTCCTGTAGACCAATAAAAAATGTGCAATTTGAGTACAGACAATAAGCAGCACAATATATCCAATTGTTATGCATTTCCCTAATTAAGCTGTCAGGGGACTCACAGGTCAAATAGCTTAATTACATAACAATAATTGTTTAGAAACAAAAAAGAATAACCGCCAGCATTAAAAGAATTGCTTGATGCATTACCTCTTGTGCAACGACTAAAGCAGTTTCATACAACCTCCCATCAAAGTAGACAATCCTTGCTCCATCAATTGCAGATAGCAAGTTTGTTCGAGAAAGGTCATGTGGTACCATGGGTGGATACCCAGGAGTATGTATACATGTACGAGTTTTCCTGCAAGAACATGTGAGAACTCATTAAAACTACTATTCATCTAGGGTGTTTCTGATCTAAGCAACTTTATGTGTATGACAAACCCAATTGAACTAAATACACGAGCTATAATTAACTTCCACAAAATCTCATTAGGCCGTAAGTTGTCCATCCTGAAATATCAGTAAATGGCCTCAATTGGCAAGGTTATTACAAAAAGAGGAGTATCAGTGCAACTTGTTTACTACCTCTCGACTCTTCATATTAAATTAAGACAAGATTATTTTACTATTAACCATATGACAGGTAACAAAAATATATCACAAGAAATGGACCATGAATACAATGCATCTTACATGCCTAAATTTTCCTTCAGTAATGCAATAGCAAATTGGTGTGAGGAGTAGAGAAACATGGCCGTTGTTTCTGCATTTTTTGGGCAATAAAGGAAATATTTATCTCTTGACAATCTTGCCATTAATCAAAAGAGATCCCAGCTCAGGTTTATCTCTACCTGTAATTAATTTATGAAGACCAGGCTTTTAGTCAACAAGGGTAAATAATCCAACTGCTCTTGAACCTAGAAATTTAGATTCTTTTCCAATTCATATAGTTCTTAAATCTTACTATCGGTGATTGAACCTCAAATTTGAGCCCCCAGGAAGGAGTAGCAGCAGAATAAAGGTGAAGATTCTCACATTTGGTTGTCAACAATGATGTATGTGAATGGTGAATTACCCTCCTTGGAAACCTGAAACAAAAACACAAAGTAAAGCAACATTAAGGTTCTCAAAGCTGTGGAAGATTACTCTTCCTTGAGCAGTTCTGTATGTACTGCTTGAATTATACTTGACTTTCTAGCTAAAACAAAAAGAACAATTATTAATTAGCTGATTAATAAAATAAGGAATTAAAAATAATATGATGTACAATCAAGGCAGGATCCTAAGACCATGGCAAATTAAGAACCGGAGAAACAGAGTAACCACTGTAACTCTTGAGAAGAACTCGGGGAAGCAATTTGGAAACTTATGATACGAGATTCAACAAGCAAGTGGCATTTAATATTTAGTTGGCAAAAGGACAAACCCATGGTGTGCTGCAAAATAACTTGTCAAATGCTTCAGTTTAGTTTGTTTAAATGAGAAAAACATTGAAATTAAAATGCAGATCATTTCAGAGAAATCTCCTGAATATTTCAGTGGAATCTCTCCAGGTGCATCATCCACAGCCATACTTGAAATGCATAGAGAGACCAGAAGGAATGGAGGATGATTGGCCAAATTATTGAATTGTTGCAAAGAAAGGTTCAGCATGGTTGGAAGTTGAAATTATAATGGAAGAGAACAACCACCAACCGTTGGCATTTATATGCTAAATTAAAGCTGCTCCATACTTAAGTCAATATCTCAAGCTTTTCTGTGATTTCCACCATTGCTTCATACAATGTTTTTGGATAATAAACCATTGGATATCATAGAAAAATTGTCAGCTTCGGCAAAGGATGATTTTGAGAACTATCACACTAATGTGATCTTGTACCACGAATGTAAGAACTTCTCATAACAAAATCAAGCAGGCATATCCTGCACAGGACTTTGCGGCAAATGTGTTCCTCATGCCACAAAATCTTTCCTATCTTGACCACAAGAAGCGCTCTATCCATCTTAAGGTCATCAAGAAGTGCCACATTGCAGAAACATACAGAATTAAAGTTTCTAATGGACCCTATGAAAGTGCTTGGGAACTTATTCGAAATCTACAGTAAAGCTGAAATTATGATTGCAAAGAAGAGTGACAGTATCAACATTTCCAATAATCCAATACTAAGTGTTCAGACTCACCCAGAGGTTTTAATGTCTAGAAAGATGTGCTACATCACAGGAAATGTCTTGAAGGTGGTTTTTGAACAGTTAGATCAGTTCAATAGAATCAAGGAAACAAATATGTTCAAGGTAGTGACACCCATGTACAGAGCCTTCTCTTGCATTTTTTGAAAAATCCAAAACTTTCTGATAAATAATGAAAAGATCTTTCAAATAATAAACGAACAACAAACTTGAAGGATTGCACAAGTGCCTTTTAACATGTACAAGTGAATGGCACATATCATTTGCGCTTCTTCATTATTTACTTACTAGAGTGACATATGAATGGGATGTTGACATGTTACTATATCAAAGACACGACATCACGGACAAATTTTTGCAGGCCAATCTATCAATTGAAATGACAATCAGAGCTCACCACCAAAAAAGAAGTATCAACACCATCAGCCTCCAGCTCCGCCAATATACCCCTGCCTTGGGCATCATCAGCAACCTAATGATTGTCACATATAGTAACTCCCCAACACAAAAGCCACATAAAATCTGCAAAGAAATGTTTTCACAACCTTCGTAATCAGCCTCGGATTCAAGCCCAAACGTGCAGCGCAAGTCGAAGCATTTGCTGCATTCCCACCGCCTTGAACCTAAGCAAGGTGTACCCACCAGATTTTAAAATCACAATCTAGCAAAAGCAACGGCACAATCGAACATTTTAAGCGCAATCCTCCACCTACGATGCACAACAAACCTCAATGCAACCATAGCAAACAGCCAACAAGACCTTCGCGCAAAATCGTCAGAATCGCAGCAACTAGGATGCTAGACAAACTCGAAGGCAACAAGCAACTAAGGTAGAGAACGAGGACGAGGAAGAGGAAGTCGATCTGAGGGCGGGGGAGCAAGCAAAACCTTCAAGCTGGTGCTCCGGATCTTGTCGTCGGGCTTGGGGTATGAAGCCACCGCCGCCAAGAAATCCACGTACGCCGCTCCGCAACCTAGCTGTGCAAGTTTTCACAGATATTCGGCATCACTCTCCTAACGCCACGAAACTCGTCGAAAAAAAAAAAAAAAACAGAAGCGACGGTATTCATCGCGAGTTCGCGCGGGAAGAGGACGGACCACGACGCGGCGGTCGGGAACTGGAGGGAGGGAGAGATCGGACGACATCGTGGACCTCCTCCATCTCCTGCAGCCGAAAAGCAATCGACGGCGCCCTAGTGAGACTGGAAAAGTGCCCATCGGCGACTGAAGACGAGAGAGAGAGAGAGAGAGAGAGAGAGAGAGAGAGAGAGAGATGACCTGGTTGAGAAGCCGAAGCGCGCCTGCTTGCTCAAAGACCGCGGCGGCGGCGGCGGCGGCGGCGGCGACGACGGCGATGGCAGAGAAATGGCGGCGAGGGCGGAGGGGATGGCGGTCGGGCAAGAGGAGGCCATCTTCTCTTCCGGCGAATGGCGTGAAGGGCGATCGGATCAGGCGAACCTCAGCCGTTTACGTATGCTCGCGCCTCGGCCGTTGTTTTCCTTTTCTTTCCTTTCCTTCCTTTTTTATTAATTAAACTTTATGATAAAATTCGAAGGAGAAAAGTGCCCGTAAAGAATAATATGTAGGCCGACGGGGATATTTATCTATTAAAAATTCCGAGTTTGTCAAAATTATTTATAAAAAAAAAAAAGCAAATGTTAATTCACGTGCCGACACGCGTACATGACGAGAGTCTTTCGCCACTCTAATGCACACCATAAAATTTGCAAAAGAGGAGAAATGCGGAAGGCCATTCTAGATAAGTAGTGTCAATGTGCAACCATGCAGTTTCCCTGATGGTAAAGATAAGCATGAAAAGGCCACCGCGTGGAATTGCTATTTAACGAAATAAGTGCATCAAAAATTTTAAAATTTGTTAGATCGAATCATAAATTTTTTTAAAAAGTATGATTAAGTTTTAAAACTTTGAAAAAACACAATCAATATAATGACCATTGAACTAATTTGACAAATTTTATGACCTAATTATATATTTTGAAAATTTTAGAACTTAATTGCAATTTCGCGACAAGTTTTAGGACTTTTACTGCAATTATCCTTATTTTGTTAGAAGTGCAATTCTTATCCCTCCAAAGATTAACATAGTACGTTGGAGCATTAAGAGATTTCTAGCCAGGAATTGAGGTCACTCATTCGAATTTAACTAATTGCATTATTTGAGTCACATGCACAAGTTCAAGGCATGAACTGGGTCTATGTGCTCGTGCTCTTAGAATATAGAAAAAAGAAGTACATTTTAATCATAATCCAAGCCAGTTGGGAAGCTACAAAAATCTCACAATCACTTCCACTTATGATTCTTTCACAAAACTTACTTAAAAAAAAAAAAATTTACTTCAAAAAAATTTATACAACATATATGACTCGACACGTTAATATTTTTCAAAGGTTTTTTGGGATCGATCATTCTGACTTAAATTTAAAATTAAAAAAAAAATCAAATTGCTTAAGTCATGAATAAACTAGTCACGAAAAGAAGTCAAAGCATATCCATATTACAGCTTAGCGTCGGCAATAATGATAATGGTGAAAGCGAGATCGAGAAAGAGTGATTTTAAGGCCTTTTAAGGTGAGGAGGGTGAGGAGGAGGGGCAGCGGGGGCGAATGGTAATTTCATCCCCCCAACCCAACAAAAAAAAAAAAAAAAAAAACGAAATCCAACGGCTAGCAATGAACGAACGGCGCGCGACACGCCGTCGTTTGAGCAAAATCTCAGGTTTGCCTCTATAATTGGCGAGAAATCGAGGAGAGAAAATCGACGGGGTTTCGCATCCAATTCCCCAAAGCTTACTCCCGCAAGCAAAACTTCCCCTCTCCTCGCCTCGCCTCCTTCGATCGCCATTTCTCCAACGAGTAATCCTCTGCGGGATTCCGGGAAACGGGTGAGCTTCCGTCCTTCGTCTTCGGGTCCGTCCTCTCTGGCTCTCCCTGAATTTTTTCTTCCCCGGTCGTCTTCCTTCTTTCTTTCCGCGGTGCGGTGCTCGCTGGTCTGGAACCCCGGTCTCGATTTTCGCGCGCTGTTCTTGCGCCTTCTCGCGTGCGGACACGGTGAATCCGTGCGATTTGGCGATGTGGGTACCCGTAAATTTTGAAACTTGGCGCCGTTTTCGGTCCTTTTTTTATGCTTGATTTCTGGTTTTTTTCCAGGTGTTTCTCCGGCGGTTATGGCTGGTGGGAGCCTCTGAAGCCGAGCCTGTGCGTTGAGGATTTCCACGGTCCGTTTCGCGTGGAATCTTGTCTGTTGTTTTCCAGTCTCCTGCTTGTTTAGGAGGAATTTGCCTTTGCGAATAGGATAGCGAGTATTGAGCTCAGTGAGATTTGGGCTGTTGCACCGACCGTAGGTTTTGACTGATAGGTTCTGTATCGAAAGAGGTAGTGCTAGTGAAAGCACTTCTGGGATATCTTCGGTGATCCGAAATGATAGCCTCTGAAAAAATCTGAATTCGACTGCCCGAGGTGCGAGAGTCGGCTGAAGTTGATATAAAAAGTCTCAGGTGATTTAATATGATATGGAGGATAATCTAACGGTGTTGGGCGCGGAAGGGCTTATAAGGAAGATTGAGTTCGTGAGGATCATAATTCAGTGCCTATATTCATTAGGCTACTCGAAGTCTGCTTATTGTTTGGAAATCGAATCTGGGATCAGGTGCAGATCTCCGGAACTCGAATTGCTTGAATCGCAAATTCTTAATGGTAGTTGGGATGATTGTATAAGTACGCTTAACTCGCTTGAGGATTTGACGGATGGCACCAGGGCCTCGGCTTTGTTTTTGGTGTATAAACAGTACATCATGGAGTTTCTGAAACAGGGGAATGATTCTTTGGCGCTGGGCATATTGCGGAAAGAGATTTCGACTTCAGGGCTTGATAGAGGAAAAGTTCAGAAACTCGCCAGCAGTATCCTTTCTTTAAAAGAAATCAAGTTGTGTAGTATGAATGATAGAGCTCCTGAGCCTCGGAAGAATTTATTGATGGAGCTAGAAAATTTGCTTCCACCACCATATATGTTGCCAGAAAGACGGTTGGAGAACCTGGTTGAAGCTGCTATTACTTCCCAAATTGACCATTGCATGTGCCACAATTCATCAGATGCAGTTTCCCTCTTTGAGGACCACTGCTGCAATGGGGATCAGTTGCCGACCGAGACCATTCAGGTAACCATTGCTTACATGTTCGTTTCATTAAAGCTTTGGAATCTACAGCTGATGAATGAATTCTATCAGATTTGATTGGTGGTCATCCTTTATATTTTTGAGTGATGCTGTTTCCTTGCATAAAAATTTATTAAGCATGACTTTGTTTAGAATCCTCATTAAATCCTTGTCCTGCCTCGTTGGAACTTGGAAGAACTTTAATATGAGAAAATGCAAGTCTTGTTTCAACTGGAAGTGAAGCCCCAGTGATTTTACTGAAAATTTATTCCATGAATTCGCAAGTCCATGCATAGCATAAGTAGGTCGTTAGGGCTAAAAAACTTAAAGATCGAAATTGATGTCCTTATTTATTTATCCTCACATTGAATCAGCATTCAAGCATTCTATTGGATTGCATATTTTCACTTTATAATAGGATATATTTAGTTACGTACATGTACATGTGCATGTACATGTGTTAGAGTTCAGTTTCTACCTGTACTGGTGAAAAAAAGTTAAAAGAACCAGCTACTTGCCTTGCAATCTAGCTTTCTACCTACACAGTTAATTCATCCGCCAGCATTTTCACTTACTTCTGTAAAGGTTGTTGGTTTCCAATCAACGAATTGGGTATTTAATCCTGAAAGATGTCAATTTCCGTCATGTTACCATTTAGTGGAACCTAAAGTGGGAGGGTAGGCATCGAGAAAATAAATAAACCTGAAATAATTTAATGGGCAATCTCTTGCTTCCTTCTGGTCTTTTTGGCCTGCATGTTTAGCTTGCTACTTTATTGAACTACATTGTGTTGTTGTTGCAGATTTTGACTGACCACAATAATGAAGTATGGTTTGTACAATTTTCGCATGATGGAGAATACCTGGCGTCTTCATCAAGTGACTGCATGGCTATCATATGGAAGGTGGTTTCTGGATTCTAGATTGTAGTGCTTACAATTTAGAGCATATCGATTACTTACTATTGTCAATTGCACTGTTTAAGCAGTTGAGGAAGCGGGATAATCTTAGTATGCCATTCTGTGGTCCAACGCTACTTTTGTATTTAGGGATATTTTGGTGATGTTTTCTTGCCCAGCAAAAGGAATCATTTTCTAGGCAACATAGTATTGAGTCTGATGAACATAGTATTAGAGCAGTTTTCTGCAATTGGTTTTCCTTTAAGAAGTCTCTTTTATTTATTCTACAAAGTATGAATGAATGCAAGTTTGAGTTGCATATGCTTGTTATAGTAAGATTGTGATGACATGGTCTTTCCAATGAACATAATTTGGACATGTCTCTTTTCTGCTGAACTAGTCCAGTTGAAGCTTGTCGTATATATCCTTTGCTTTTGTTCCTCCCTTTTTTTAATAAGAAGGAAATCTTTGTATTTTTTTTTTCGTGCACTTCTCCATTTACCAAAATTTTCCTCATAAAAAGGAGAGAGTGAAGCTTTTTATTTTTATTATTATTTATTTTTTTGTGGGGGTGGGGGTTGGGGGGGGAGGGAAGGGGAATGTTTCAGAGCTTTTGAATTAAAGCTTGTTTGCATTCTTCAATTTTTTGTGGAAATCTTGTTTGTATTAATAATTAACATTTCAAGGCTGGTCTTTTTGTTATGTACGCAAAAGATGAATTGCAAGAAAATGTGGCTGATTTTTTGTTCATGGCGATAGGTGCTCGAAGATGGTAAAGTAACATTGAAGCACATCTTACAAAGCCACAAAAATCCTGTATCTTTTGTATCATGGAGTCCCGATGACACAAAGTTGCTCACTTGTGGGAATGCAGAAGTCGTCAAGCTATGGGACGTGGAAACAGGTACATGCAAGCGTACATTTGGAGATCATGACTTCATTGTGAGCTCATGTGCTTGGTTTCCCGACTCAAAACGACTTGTCTGTGGCAGTTCCCACTCAGAAAGGGGCATTTGCTTGTGGGACTGTGATGGAACTGAGATAAAAGCATGGAGAGGGACGAGGATGCCCAAGATTCTAGACCTTGCCGTCACACCAGACGGTGTAAATCTTATCAGTGTTTTTACAGACAGAGATATCCGGATATTGAACCTAGTGACGAATGCCGAGCGAGTCATATCAGAGGAGCATCCTATTACTTCACTTTCCATATCGGGGGATAGCAAGTTCTTTATCGTCAACCTGAACAGCCAGGAGATCCACATGTGGGATGTTGCTGGGAAATTTGTGAAACCATCTAGGTATATAGGCCACAAGCAGCACAAGTACGTGATACGCTCCTGTTTTGGTGGGTTGAACAGCAGATTTATTGCCAGTGGCAGTGAGGATGCGCAGGTATGCTTCTTGTTTCGGCAAATCCAGTATCCGCTTCACTTCAATAGGTCCTGATCTGCATATTTTAATTCCAAATGCAGATCTATCTTGACGTGTTTGTGACAAAAGGATTTATTCTCCTAGTTCTGGCTGAGATCATATTCGCATTTCATCCTGATGCTTTATGTGATCGAAGCACAGGTCGACTAACTTTTCGAAATCTCGGCAGGTCTACATATGGAACCGACGATGTCCTCAGCCAATAGAGATTCTGTCTGGCCACAAAACAACCGTGAACAGCGTGAGCTGGAATCCGAGGAGGCCTCAAATGCTGGCGTCGGCTAGCGATGATCAGACGATTCGTGTATGGGCTCCGCCGGCGCCCCGCAGCTTGGGGAAGTGAGAGAACGGAGCAAATTTTGAACCCACTTGTACATAGTCCTTGTTACTTCGATTTGTTCATCTGTAAAATTTCCACAGCGTCTTCCATGCATCTCTCTGAAAAAATTTTGGCGCACTTTTCTTTGGGCAGTGTTCTTGTATCATTCCTTCATTTATTTCTCTGATGAGATGGTTGGAGCCGAATAAATGCCATCTTCCATGTTCCACTGCAGCACTGTAAATGCAATCTGTTGCTTGTCTGGACACCAGCTCTTAAGACGAACAACAGTAGGTCATTTTGCAGACTCGCAATGTTGAAATTGCAGCAATTTTTGCAATGATTAGGGAAGACCAAAAAATTAAAAAAAATAACCGCAGGAAAAGAAAATAATTCATAAAATCAAAAAAATTCGAACGTATGAAAATGTAGGGTTCTTTTACCACGATATTTTAAGTGACTAATTATTGAAAGAAATTATATAATAAAGGAATCAGTGCACAAAACGAACTATCAAATTTAGAAGAATGTAACAGACCCTAAGAAAAAAAAAATTAAGAGGGAAGTGAAAACTAGAAAGTTTGCTGTTGTAGTGAACACTAAAACGTTTTCTTGGGATTATCTAACAGAATAGGATCTAGAAAGGACCTGGGTAGGTCCTTAAACTGCTCATGAGAAACGGAGGGAGAATCTCCTTGGGGAGAGTGACCCCTTACATCCCTCCCACGCCGGGATCCGGGCTTAGATAAAGATTCCGACCCCATTGGCTGACCCGACCACTCCCTTACGGAAAAGGAGGGCAGCCACGTCTGATCCCCGCGACGCCTTCCCCAGGTGAAACTTGGGGCGTGGTACAGGAAAATGATGGTGCCAGTTGAAAGACGAAAAAAAAAAAAAAAAAAAAAACAGCGACCCAAAAATTAGTACTACATCTCCACTGATATAAAGGAATTTTCATTAAGGTTACATTATGGGCGCGGAGCGCGAATGACCTTAAATTGCAGCGCTCCGGGGGGGACAACCCCGATAACAAGGCCTTTGGGCGATTTGTCTTACGTGTGTTAACTCAATATTTTTCTTAGCAGGGGAGTGGCCAATACCCTCCGTCAGTTTAACGCCGAGAGGGCACCCAAACTTATGGGCCGGTGCCTATCAGCTGACCTAGGTCCTACCTAGGCCCCATCTTTTAGGAACAGAGGCATTAGGGGTCACTCTTCCCAGGAGGGTTCTCCCCTCTGTTTCCCTGTGGGCCTTTTATAGACCTGCCTAGGTCTGTTTTTTTTTTTGTTGTCTTACGGAGTGTTAACTCCAGCCCTTATTTTTTTTCCAGGCAGGGGAGCGGCTTGTACCTCCTTGTGCACCGGAGGCCCGTCGAAAATGCGACGGGGGTGGGGGACCAACTCGTCCCCAGGGGCCTTGTTATCGGGGTTGTCCCCCTCGGAGTGCTGCAGTTTAAGGTCATGCTGAGGACCACCGTGGTGTTTCACATCAACATTTCATTTGCATATTTAACGGAAAAGACCAATTAAAAAAAAAAGTTAAATATAACTCAAGGATCCAATTGTTTTTTTTTTTTTTTTTTTTGTCGACCATACTCTATTCCTACTCTAACTCCCATTATGAGACTTTTGCCTTGCCCAATTTTGAAAAAAAGGAAAAAAAATTCATGATACTAATTGAACATTTTAAATAGTTCAAGAACCCCTAGTACCTTTATCCCAATTTCATTTATGGATACAAATACACCACTGGTCAATTTTACGCCTCGAACTTGTGAGTGGTCTTAAGTTAGGTAGGTTCCTTTAGCAATAACCTAGAAGCCTTATATATGCTTCTCGCCATAATGTTAGAGAACATTATCAAAAAAGTTCTAAACCAATTATACTAATATCAATTCAGTCATAAATATTTCAGTTTGGCTAATTTAATTATAAATGTTTGAGTTAATACCACGAAAAACTTAAATTGATACATATTCGACAAGTTTACTTCAAATTAATTTTTTGATCATCAAAAAGTACATATTCGATAAATTTATCCTAAACTTGTATACTTATAATAAATTTATTCTTCGTTAGTTTTTGTTAAATTTTACCGTCAAATTACTAAGTTGAATGACATATGACCAGTTGATTAGTAATATCAGTTTGGGATTTTTACTATCCGTTTGTCACCAATTTTGTGGTTTTTATGATATTAATCCAATTTAATGAGTGGTATATTTATCATAAATATACCAATTTGGGGTTTTTGACAGTCAAAATATTAGTTTGGGGTAAATTTGTCACAAGTATATTAGTTTGGAGTTTTTTATGATTATTTGGGTTAAATTTGTTACAAATGTACTACTTTGAGGTCTTCTATTAGTGTAGTGTTTTTCGTGGTATTAAACCTAAATTGTTTAAAGATTGGTCGGAATGACTAGATTGACATTTTGTTAAAAGATTTAAAATTGAATTGATCAAATTAAAAAAATTTAAAATTGAATTAGTATCCACATAATAGGTTAATGACTTTTTTTATTATTTATAATTATCCCATAGTAAAGGCAAACCCATTTCTTATATTTACTCTCTAATTTTCTGAATGTGCCTACACATTAATCCAACTTGCCAAATAACCTATCTTATCTTTCAATTGCGCGTGACACCCAATAAATCCCTGGTCCATTTTCTCGCATGACCACGAGTCGTCCATCTCCTCTTTTCGAAGATATCATCAATAGCCTTCCCAATTTGATTGATTTTCTAGATTAATGATGGGATTTGTCAACCGTTTTAACAAAAAAGTCATACTTGATTGGGCCCTCCAATCACTTGGTTGAAGTGTCAATCAAATATCATCAAAGTGATTTAGGAGGGGCCCTCAAGCATATCTAGTAGCTCGTTCCAAATGATAAAAATTAAATAATCCCAATAAGAGCAAGCAATCTAAGTTCGCATGAATTAATTGCCTCAACCAAAAGATGCACCTTCTCGTCCAATCCATCCAATTTTTGGAATAACCATTCACAATTGTCGCATATTTATCAAAGAACAATTGTATTATGATTTTGGAGTTGTAAACCTACTTTAACACCTTGTTGGAAGTAGTGTTTGTATTGTTTAACGGGTTTACGTTTTTTCAAGAATGATTACGAGGAAAATATTATGAAAGAAGAGAAATTAATGAATTCGATGTATTTAGGTACCGATTGATTCAAGCTACTTAAAAATTTGAAGAAGTTCAACATGTGAAGATGGGTTAAATGTGATCAGATTGGTTTGTGATTAATCAAAAGGTTTGTATTTGCTTGTAAACCCCATCATGAATGCCCGATACTCCACACCAATTTGTGTAAGCAGCCTTGTGTTTGAGCCATCTTCTTGTATTTGGGCTTGCATCTTATCTTATCGATAAAGTTAGCGAGGCATTCTATAGGATCAAGTTTATCCATCTAAGATGGAATCTAATGTCGTCATTGTCGTGTATACGTGTGAGAGAGAGATGTTGCATAGCTCTAAGCCTATATAAGGTTAAATTACAAGAATACATATTTGAACTAATTTTGACTGCTATACTTTTCATGAAGGCCATAGTTTCCTCCGGATTTGATGGTGAAAGATTCCCTCCAATCAATCTTTTGATTGATGACTTATGAATGTGGACATAAGTATATTTAACTTTAATAATATTCCGCATATAGCCAGATGTATGGTTGAAGAAAGATTCCTCGAATGAAAGATAGAGAAAAGTACAACCATTTCATGTTTTTAGTTCTATTTGCCAGATGAGAAGCATATTTTTGCTCTAATAAATTGGCACGGTCACAAGGGTTCAAGGCCGCTCGAAAAGAGACATAACCATTAGGTGCTTAGTCCATTGTTTGATTAGAAAGACGAAGTCTCGTACCGATGCATTGGCCCATATTGCTTGGTGCTTCATGTAATCTTTTTTTATTAAGTACACACTATAATCTATCAAATTCATTAGATTTCATCTTTTCAGATGGATTTTGATTTTTTTTTTTTTTTTATCTAAGGATGCGTTTATTTGGAAAACTCAACAGTTGAAAAATAAAATTCAATAAATTATTGATCATATCGCTTAAAACAATTAGTGAACCGAAAAGATTTCATCACCAAAAATAATTTATATCTAGTTTTTTTTCATAAGCAATAAAAATATTATCATATCAATCATTTCATTTTAGAAGCAATAGAAGCTATTAGTTATTGAATTTTTTTCTTCTAAATTTTGAGCGTTTTTATAATGTGAAAGCACCCTGATTTTTAATTAAATTTGTGGGCCCCCATCCAATAGCCAGTTGCCACCTAGTTTGGAAGGAAGAGAGAGAGAGAGAGATAGAGAGAGATTAGTTCTATCTTGGCATCGTGCACTTTTGGAAGAAGGGTGGAGACAAAAGGCTTTGCCCAAGTCGCATCCTAACCAAAAAGGGCGGTGGCATCCATCCAGAGATTAGAAAGAAAAAAAAAGAACACACCATAGAAAATATCTAAGGGGTTGACCGGTCAAAGCGACATTAAAAGCTCATTTCAAAGAGCCCACCCCTCAAGAAGCAGCGTATTAGTTTGAATGGGACCTGCATTGACTATAATCTTTCTTTGACCACAGGCCAAAAAGATCATCCCTGATCACCCACCACGACCTTCCAAAAAATAAAAAAAATAAAAATGAACGACTGCCGGGGGAGAGAGAGCGAGAGAGAGAGAGGATTCAAGTGGACAATTCTAATTGAAAGAATTATCATTTGATGTGAAGAAATGAAGGCACCAGTAAGAGGGAGGGACAATTGATCAGAGATACAATACAAGAGCTAGCAAGCATGTGATGATTGACAGGACAGAGACTGCAAAACCAGAAAGAAAGAAGAAGAAGAAGAAGAAGAAGAAGAAGAAGAAGCGAGGAGAAATACTAAGAAGAAGAGGAGGACTCAAACTTGTAGTATTTATCAACAGCAACAGAGACATCCCAAGTGCAACTGAGTCCCTTTGGGATGATCACAAGATCTCCAGCACCGAACTCCACAAATTGGTCTTCTGATGATGATGATGATGCTGATGATGGCGAGGAAGATGACCCTCTTGGATAGACCTTCACTTTGCCCTTCACCAAGTAACACGTCTCCTCGGCATCGAATTTCAGCTGGTATTTCCCTGGTGGACAACCCCACCTAAACAAACCAAGTACCCACAGGAAATAAATTCAAGCTTTTGTCACAGTTAAGGAGGGAGGGAGGGAGGGAGGGAGAGAGAGAGAGAGAGAGAGAGAAGGGTTTTACTTGGGCCAACACTTGATGTTCAATTCAGACAATTTAGACTCCGGGGGATCTCTTTCAACCAGGATTCTGAGATCATTTGCTGAGGAGGAGGAGGAGGAGGGGGGGTTGAAGCACTTGAAGCCATGACCGAGTTTACTAATGTGTTGCGAAGAGGTTGCTCCTTTTTTTATTTTTATAGTGTCTCTGTGTCTGTTGTGCTCGTACCGTTCTGCTATGTTTGCTTCTGGAGAGAACAAATAATAATAATAATAAAAGAATCCCTTTTTAGAGTTCAAGTAAGAGAGAGTATAGGAGAAATTGTCTGGTTATAAAATTGTAAAATTCGAACAGAGTAATATCTAAATTTCCCATGTACAAAAGAATTATAATTTACTCACCCATGAGTAGTGCGGTTGGTGTAAATTTTCTCCATTATCGCTGAGGTCGAGAGTTCGAATTCTCTCACTGCATTTCCATAACTTAAATGGGGATCCATTGGTGGATTATTGGACCAGTCCCCTGAAGTTTTACGTCTAAATAGCGGTCTGCAGCGAAGCCAATCGTGTGATCCCCAAAGGGTAATCTTCGACGGTTCTTTGGTCATAAAAAAAAAAGAATTATAATATTTTTTATGTCAAATTTATGTCGATTCCCACAAAAAAAAAAAGTATATAGTCACAACGGAAATATATTTAGCAAGGAGCTAGATTGGTTTTTTTTTTCCTTCTCTCTCGGAGTTCATCGATTCTCTTAATACATACTTGTTTCGTCTCTATTATTAAATCTAAGAATTAGATTCTCTAATCTTGCCTTTATAATTTTTTTGAAAATATTTTATTGACAAGTGTCATGGTCACGAGGTTCCTGTGACTAAAGGACCCTGTGTGATTGAGGAAGACCTCCTAAGATCACTTGAGGTGCCCACAAGAGCTTTTGAAACGTTCCAAAAATGAGCGAGATGGTAATTGTGCCAGGATCCAGAACTCTCTTGGCATAAATACCGATAGTTGATAAGTTAGAAGATACAATCTCATTCGCCAAATGTAATCTCGATCAGTAGTTGTAATCTGAGAGCTTCAAGTGTAAGAAGGGATGGCCTCTCCTTATTTATATCCATCCAACAATTTCATAATAAAAGTCTCATTCTCTTAGAGTTTCTCTCTCTAGAAATTTTTTCTCCCTACAATTTGAGTGAGCGAGCGAGCGATCAATCCGAGTAAGGCTTGGCTTAGGCATCCCGACAATCCAAGCAATTCAAAATAGCCTAAGTTGCCACATAGTCTCGATCCCAAACAATCAGCTCGTAACAAGTGGTATCAAAGCAAAAAAGGAGATTTGTTTCAAGAGATCGAGGTGCACCAACCATTCAAGAGAATGTCAAACCAAAAAGCTGTCATGGATGGAGAGGCCGTTCAAGCCAAGGACACTCACGGCCGAGCGAAAAGAAGGGAAGCATTGATGGATGTCGTGGCCACGCTCGATGAGAAGCTCATGAAGGTGAGGAGCGCCATGGCCAAGTTCATGGAAGGGCTCAATGATGTGAGAGACCACATCATGGAAGTTGAAGTCTCGCTCCGTGAAAACTTGTTGACTCTCATCAACCAAGCCACAACCCTGTTGCATGAGAAGGATGAAGCCATTAAAGCATTGATTGATATATTGAGGGATAGAGTCCGAGTGATTGAGGAAGAGAATCCCCAAAGAGATGAGGTTGAAGCCATGAAGGTGGAGATCCAAGAGCTTAAGACGGAGCTTGCCCTATGTAATTAAGTTGAGCATTGTGAATGGGTCGATGCCTACACAAGTGATGCCCAAGCCAGAGGTGTCGAGACCAAAAGAGTTCAGAGGCAACCAATCTACCAAGGAGGTGGATAACTTAGTGTGGAGCATGAAGCAATAGTTTAGCTCTGTCAACATCCAAGACAAGTCGAACAACATAAGGACCGCTTCAATGTTCCTAACCAATACCGCAATACTTTGGTGGCGTAATAGGTGCGACGAGATCAAGTGCGGTGCTGATCCCATGAACACATGGGACGACTTCGTGAAGGAGTTTTGAGACTACTTCTTCCTTGCGTTTGCTCAACAAGAAGCCCATAGCAAACTCCATCTTCTCAAACAAAGAGGTACGATTCGAGAGTATATGAATGAATTCACCGAACTTAAACTCCAAATCTATTACCTTGGAGAAGAGGAGGCTCTTGGAGCGCTCATGGATGGACTTAAGCCATGGGCGCAGCTTGAGCTCAAGGTTCAGGACATGAAGAGTCTCATGAGGGCATTAAGTGTGGTCGAATCCTCATCAAAGAACCAAGCGAGAGATTGAAGGTCAGATTGATCCTTCAAGGATGAAAGCGGAGACACTCCTTGTGGGCCGAAAGACCAAGGTGGCCTAGTCAAGACATGGGGAGAAAGGATGTCTAAGCCGTCCTTCCAAAAGGGTCGACCTCAAGTGGACTTCACCACGAGTAAGTTCGACCAATTCCCATCATCTCCTTGCTTCATTTGCAAAGGTTTGCATTGGACCTAAAAGTGCCCGAAGAAGGGCAAGATCAATGCTCTCCTTGCCATTGAAGAGGAGGAGGAGGAGGAGCCCAAAGAAGAGAAGAAGCAACTTGGAACCATGAAGTATCCTAATATCGTCCAAGCCTCGTTGCCAAAAAGAAGGAAGCCACACCAAACACGGACATGTTTCTCATAGAGATCAATGTATGTGGCCAAGCCCTATAAGCCTTGATTGACACGGGTGCTTCGAACATGTTCATGTCAACCGAACTAGCAAAGGCATTGGGACTTCACGTGGAGCCAACCAGGAAATCGTTCAAGACCATCAACTCCGGCATGCTCGGCTCAACTCTAGATGTGGACATCCAAATCGGAGGATGGAATGGCAAGCTCTCATTTGAGATAATTCCCCTCGATGATTACGATCTTATCTTGGGCATGTAATTCTTTCATAGTGTGAGGTCCATGATCGACATGAGGACCAAGAGTATCATGATCCTTAATCCACAATGTCTGGTGATGATCCCAATGATCAAGGGAGGGATAAACACGAAGACCATCGCAATAATCCAACGCCCCAACAAATGTTGGACCTAAAGGCCAAAAAGCGCACGATCGAGTCACAACCAAAGCCGCAACCCTTGGAGAAGCTGAAGATAGGGTTGGACCCTCCTACTCTAACTCGCAACATGCCGATCCAAGCATTCTTCCTCAAGGTAGAGTACTTGCCATTTGCCATGCCTGAGTCCAAGTTGGAGCCGTATTGTCCACCGATCAAGAGGTTGAGGACCAAGCAAAATAAGAACAAGAGAGCTTGTGCTCATGCCAAGAAGAAGACCACTCAAGCCGAGAGCATCGAGGGCGTAATGAGTGGGGGGGAATGTCATGATTACAAGGTTCCTGCGACCAAGGGATCATGCATGATTGAGGAAGACCTCCTAGGACCATTTGAGGTTCTCGCAAGAGTTTTCAGAATGCTCCAAGGACGAACGAGATGGTAATTGCGTCAGGATCTAGAACTCTCTTGGTGTAAATGCCGGTAGTTGGTAAATTAGGAGATGTGATCTCATCCCCAAATGTAATCTTGGTCAATGATTGTAATTTGAGAGCCTCAAGTATAAGAATGGGCACCTAAAATTCATGAGTTTTGTTATATCCCATTGTTTGATGAATCGTAATAATATCATGTATGTTGTTTAATATAAATAGTATATAAGTGTAAATCATCCTAAAAGTCACACAAATGGAGATGGTAAAAATCTCTCAAGACATTCTTACTTACTTCATTTTTATTTGCTTCTTTTCCATCTCTTTTTTAATTATTTTATTTTTTTATTGCATTTTCCCCTTCCATCATTCTCTAATAAAATTTTATTAAATAGTAAACTATACTAATATACCTAAAAAAATGAAATAGCTAAAATACGTAATAAATATAAATATATTTTAAAATATTGATTTTATATTATAAGATATAATTAAATTCAAAAATATAAATAAAAATAATATTAAATCAAAAAATTGTCATTATTTTTCTATTTTGAATTTCTTGTATTTAATATCAAATATTATTTATATTGAAATAATTTTAATTTTATTAATTTAAGAGACTTGTTATTAGAGAAAAATAACCTTCATATTATCGATTTTAAAAATCATATTCATTTTTATCATATCTTCTTATAGGATAATCTAATTCGTGTTATATTTTTCTTATGTTTGACTTTATCTTATTTTGAACAAGGACCAAATATGAGATAAGATAAAAAAATTTCATATCTTGAATTATATCCCTAAATGCAACCTAAGATCTTTTAATAATCCCTGGCAGTAAGAAAAATATTGCTGACACTTCTCTTTATTTTTAGTAGTTGCGCCGAGTTACCCACTCATAAGATGTCATTGTCATGAAAATAATTTATCCTATCTTCATAGCTTGTAAATGGTGCCAACAAAATTAGTTGCAGGGGCAGGTGACTCCTAGTTGATTGCCTTGCAAAGCTATTTTGACCTTTTTTGACTATAGAGACATGCATCTAAGCAAACAATATAAAACCCATTAACATCAAGCCTTCGTTTTCAACCTTACTAAAAGATATCTATAAATATTAGAAACCCTTGAAGCAAAATTTGCAACGTTTCTAATTATCTAAACGTTGATTACAAGCAAAATCTCATTTGCCTCCCTAATCACATACTTTCACGATTTAAGTTCAAGTCAAAATCCAGCCTGCGTGAAAAGAGAGGAGTGTTAGAATACTTAGATATTAAATGATGCATTAGCTCAATAATTGAAACTTTTAGAAAAATTGGTCGCAATTCCACCTTGTGCTGGAGACAGATGAATTCCAACTTTTGCTGCTTTTCAGTATTGGATTTCTTCTTGCCTTTCAAAACCCATGATGTTATGTCGTTTGATCGATGGTTTCTCTCTCCAAAAAAAGAAATGGTATGATCATTAGGGAGTAGTTGATAAATGCATGAGCAAAACTTTTAGGACAGTCGGTCGTGATCCCAAAAAATCGAGCAGTGTTTCTCTTATGTTTCTCGAGCCAAAAACAGATGAATTCCGATTCTTGCTGCTTCTAGTATCAGATTTCTTCTTGCCTTTCAAAACCTATGGTGCTATATCGCTTGGTCGATGGTCCCTCTCTCCAAAAAGTAAAAGAAGTATGAAGATTCAAGAGGAAGCAGTTGAGAAATGGGTGTGCAAAACTTACATCCGATATAAATTTTTGGTCAAATGACTGACGATACTCGTTTGCAGGTGGGACACCATTATGGTAAGCCACTCGACTCCCCCTCACTTTTTCAAACCCAAAAATTAAATGCGTTTTTTCGGTGGAGGCGACATCGCATGTTATTGCATCTACACGTTCTTTATTGCCTTTTGGGTTATCAATGAATAAAAATATGATACTGCTCCTGATGAGCTTACTTCCGGACAAGTGTTTATAGCTGATGGAAGGGATGCTGCCGAAGAAAAGAAAAAAAGTGGATGCAAAGGCGAAGCTTAAAGGAGTTCTTTTTTGTTGCGTTCTTTGCCGATGGAAAAGCTAGGGTTCCGCATGTGATGTTGATATCTGATCACGTGATAATGTGAAATCCCGTTAACAACGCCTTTCGCAAGAAAAGCGTGTTTGGTGTGCGGGTTATTTGGTACGAATGAAATGGGAAATGGCTTCTTATATCCTATCTCTTATTATTTAACGATTTATCAAATATGATATAAGATATGAACGTGAACAAATTATTTGATGACCGCGAGATAAGGTTAAACTTTACATGTGTGTTTATGCATCTACGTCGGAGAGATTGTGGCGACTTAAATAATGGTAGTTGCCTTTATCTTGATGTTGCAATGTAACATCACAATCATCGAAGGATGGTTGGGGGAAGGCGGTTAGGAGTATTTAAAGAACCCCAATCTACTTGTAAATTCGAAATTGAGAGAAAAGATAGAGGTGTAGCTCAAAAGATAAAGTAGCGACCATGGCCATTTGATTTCCCGTAAACTGCAAAACTCAAGTCGAGTACTAACCAGTGGAGGTCACCAGAGATTGGTGATTATTGATGCATCGGCACCACTCCCGGTGGTTGTTGTGAACAATTAACACAACCGCTCTCTCTATAATCAATATAGATATATATGTGTAATTTTACTTCCGATTCTATAATCTTTTGACATGCATAGGAGAAATTTTATTTGGGCTTATCCCACCCCACATGTGAAAATTTTAATTTATATATATTTGGGTTATCGGAAAAACCAAATCATGAACTCAACAGCTTGCTGGAATTTCCAAACCCATTGCGCTCAAGCACCATTTGAATGGCGTTGGGCCATCATATTCAACTTACAAGCGATTGCTTGGAAGGTTAAGCATTTTCATTCGAATGTGTCTAACTCTATTTTCATATAACTGGTCTCCCGTTCAAATTAACTATGTTTTCATACTTGATTAATCTATTCAAGTATAACCAGACCCTACCTATTTCATAGAAATGTTGGAAATAGAAAGAGAAGAACATTGTAGAGAGAGAGAGAGAGAGACACGCAAGAGGTAGAGAGAGAAGTTCCTTAACCCATGCTGATGAACGTTCTACTCTCTCTATCTCTCTCTCCCTCTAGTGGTAGAGGGGCTAGATACCTGAATAGATTAATCAGTTGCATTTGAACTATGGCTTCATTGCTCGGCCCAAATCCTTTTGGGTCATTTAGAACATCTTGCAAGGAATATCAGGGGGATATTGCAAAGCAGAATGTCTGGTTCGGTCAAATCAAATTTCATTTCTTTGTCTTATTAGTTCAGGTAGCCTGTACCTTTTTGATTCAGCTGCACAACCTAATTTTCGTACTTCAGCGACTAGACACGTCAGTCCCATCACTGACAGAAATGCCAAAACACGTGTCTGAATATAAATTTTTCATTTTTTAAAATTTCTAATACGATCTAAATCTTGTGATGTACATCCGAAATTTTCATGATATACAAAAATTGACATGCAGATTCGAGTACTTGTACCCGCGCCAGACATGCAAAGCCGAATACAATCCAAATCGGACGTCATGAGATAGAGCCCCGCCGGATTTAATATGAGCGGTCCGAGACCTAATCGAAAATCTCAAAATCGAGAATCACGTGTAGGCCATAGTACTACTTTACGTCGACGGCTCTCCCACTCGGATCCGATCTGAGACCTAATCGAAAATCTCGAAAACGAGAATCACGTGCAGAGCATAGTACTACTTTACGTCAGCAACTTGCTCACTTTCGTACCCAATTAGATCAAAATCTCCAGGCATAACGTGGTGGTGAAAAATCCACTGTGGGAAATAGCTTAGGGGGAGATGTATTTTGCGAATGACTTCCCAGAATGGATTTATTCGACAAATAAAAATAAAAAAACCAGGTCCCTAAGTGCGGTCTAAGTGCTCCGAAGTCCAACGTCGTTTCCTCTTGCGCGGCGGAAGGAGACCCAAATCAAACGTTTGCGGAACGTGACTGTGAGGCTGCTTGTCCTGAGATTATGCATAGACATAGATGCCATCGCGACTTCAGAGTTCTGGTCGTGACGGAAAACGGACAATCCTTGCGGTACTTCACGTCATCGTCTGGCTGGGCAAATCAATCGTTGAGGGTTCTGATCTCACCTGAATAATTTTCCTATGAAATGAAAACTAAAAAAATTCAAGCAGTGACTTGTCTTTCGTTTCGTGAGGGCTTCGTAATTTTCTGAAATCGAGGGCTGGTTGTGTCTGGGCTCTTGGGTCGCCTATCTACAAAAAGATCTTACAAATTAAGTTACTTATTTCTAGGAATGTGTCCAAGCAGAGTTGGCTCAGTTTGACTAGGGACTTCCTTAAATTTTGCAGGCGTTCGAGCCCTTTTCTCGTGTTATCTTCTACGCAGCCTCATACTAGGGCTACTTGCGAATGCGTCTTTTACATGGATCAGTCTTGACAACATGACCGTCCGTAATGTTTTAAGGAGATCTTGTCTGTTCATTTGACTCATCTGATGTAAGTTGGCGTGCGCAGCATTCCTTGGGTTATGTCTCCCTCTTCTTACGAAAGCAATTTTTAGAAGTTTAGAATACAGGTAGTGGACACCAGGCAATGCCTTCTATCATTAATAAGTACGGCTTGTCTTAGTTGCGTTAACCAGGGTCCACAACCTATATGCTTCGCATACTACATGAAAGAAAGTATCAAATGTCCAAGTACCGAAGGAATTCGGTTTTCTCTGTTACTTAACAAGTACCGAAGGCAGGAATAAACAAAGTTCTTCTATCAAATTCTCATTTGACCTCAGGACACTCGTAACGTCGGGAAATAAGATAACCAGGAACTCAAGTGATTGGGTGACTCATATGGCTACAAGTAATTTAGATCAAAGAAGTTGCCTGATGACGAGAGAGAGAGAGAGAGAGAGAGAGAGAGAGAGAGAGAGAGAGATGAATAACTCGAGGAATTTATTGTCCTTGTGAAGACTAAATACATTTCTTGCTTATAGCCGCAGAAACGAAGAAGAGGCAGTGAGGTGAAAGCGCACAAGTAAACAGAAGGCTACCGAGGCTCGTCTTCAAGAAGCACATATTCTAACCTGTCAAGAAAGGAAAACAACGTCACTTGACTGTGGATGGATTCATGAGAACTGGTGTAGAAATCATAGATTTTTCATTTGTACACAGTAGATTATAGGTTGGCGCCAGTTATGACAGTCTGTGTGGCCGCAGAGCAAGTCTACGACCCTATACCGATACGATTACAATGTACAGGCTTAAGCTCAGAATTCTTCAATGCATGCATTCTACTGTGGGGACGGTCTGGTGAATGAGACTTATGCAAATTTTTTTACCGTGGCATACAAAATACATACCACACGGATTGTTGTTTTACAGAAGCTCTACTAATAGTGCAGATGCACCTCCTCCACCATTGCACACGCCACTAACACCGTACTTCCCATTTTTCTGCCTAAGCACCTGCAATACCATAGACTTTCGATAAACAAAGGGGAAGTACATTGCCATACTAAAATCATTACACTTGCAATTATCGCTTCAGAAAGAATGAAGAGGAGACACTTCATCATGCAATAGTACTAAAGCACGATTTGGAGCAATGAAATGAATTAGAACTGTACCCCCAAAAGAGTGGCTATGATACGAGCTCCACTGCAACCTAGAGGATGACCCAACGAGACAGCACCTCCGTGGACATTAATTTTCTCCTGTATAAAAATATTGGGATGACAATTAACCAATCAGAACTGAGAAGAGAACGATGCTGCTCAAGTCAGGATGCAAATAACACTTCACAGTAACTAAGATATTCGCATGCCACAGAGACTAATACAAGGCAATCACACATGCCCTTGTGCTAGAGCAAGACTCATGACTAAGCGGTTCAATTTACCGGGTTGATTCCCAGAAGTTTCTGATTTGCCAGAGCCACAACCTGCACATAAATTAAACCAAGATAAGTGATCTCCTGAATCAATCTATTTCTTGCGCAAAAGATAAGCCCATAAACATACAGCAAAGGCTTCATTTATTTCATAGTAGTCAACTTGTGAGGCCTCCAAGCCAGCATTTGCAATAGCTTTCGGAATCGCAAGGGCTGGAGTTGTTGTAAACAACTCTGGTGCCTGCAAAAATTGAGCTCAAATTAGCATCTAATAGCAGTCTCTGTTAAATATATAAAACATGCAGTTTAAAACTAAACATATTGAGTAAACTTCCTGCAGCATGCAATCTATCTCCATTACCTGAGCAGCATCAGCATATGCTCTGATCTTTGCAATGACCTGAAGCCCGAGCTCTAATGCTTTTTCACCACTTACTAACACAAGGGCTGCAGCACCATCGCTGAAAGTTCACAGTATACATCTTAGTCCAATCTTTCATTTAAATTGGGATATGTCTATAACCTAAACATTAGACTGTTCATAGAAAGATGCGTCAAATGTCCTAGATCCTCAAGTTGTGACATTGATATCATACAAATAGTAGACTATCATGCAGAAACCTGCATGAAAATTTTCTCAAGCAATTCTACATCAATGCGGGAATTGGTGTCTCACAAAATTCACATAAGGTGTTGAACAGTCAATAAGGCAAACTAACATCACAAGACATATCTGCCTAAGCAAATACTCAGCAATTTCTGGACCGAAATGTCTTATTGTCATGTACCAGACCTTATGCTAGAGGCATTCCCTGCAGTAACAGTGCCTCCAGTCTCCTTGAAACTTGGACGGAGCTTTCTCAGCTTTGCAGGGTCAAACTGAAAGAACACATAATCACGTCAGTTCTTGTACATAGTCAAAACATCAAGTGGTTTTATTTATGGACATTTATGAATTCCATCTGTATCTGTAAACACTTAAGTGCTGACTTTTATTAAATGGAAACATAGTAGTGAAAGGGAAAACTATCTCCAAATATGCATATTAGTCCAGTCGGTTTCTAGGAAGGATAATTTTCCCGCATTACTGATTTGTCAATGCTCACTACAGTTAAGGTTTACCTTTCCAAGACCTTCATCCTTGTCAATAACTGTTGATGGTTTACCCCTTCCTCCAGAAACTTCAACCTGCATGATTCCAGGTCAACATTATGAAGGATGCGTAAAGATATCATGCAGCTAGCATTAGTTAACAGTAACCAAATGTCCCACCGGCACAATTTCCCATGAAAAAGCACCACTGTCTTGTGCAGCAATTCCCCGCTCAAAGCTCTGAACAGCATAGTTATCCTGCATAATCAAAGAGAATAACTCAACAAAAAATTCTAACTGTTTCATGCTCATTAATAACAGTAACTAATAATTCTATTTGAAGTACAGAAGAGGCTGAGTATAGCAGCTTGAGAAAAGAAGACATCAAGTATCTAGCTCTAGGTCCATTAAGACATGTAGCGCCATTGGTTTCACTGTCTTTCTATTAAGTTCTACTTGATAAAATGCAAAAGTATGTAGTGTGATGAGGCCCTCAGGCCAGTGGTCGTCCAGTGAAGAAGAGTAGAAATAAAAAGGAATAATGGCAAGAGGGAGGAGGGCTGGCTCATTGTTACCTGCTCTTCCCTTGTTATGGAGTGCTGTTCTGCACATATTTCAGCACACACCCCCATTCCATAATCATTGTAGACATCCCAAAGACCATCCTTTAACATTCCATCTACAAGTGAATCATGCCCAAGTCTAGACCCCTTCCTGCAGATATGCAAGGCATTTGTCGAGTTAATGTTGTGCTATTTAAGTTCTTCTCCGGTGGAAGTTAAGTGGCAATGTCATGGAATTGAAAATCTTAGTTGGAGCATTCCTAAACATCTTGGGAGGCATCAAGCAAATCCAAAGGGAGTGAACAGGGGCATTCTTCTACGATGAACACAATGGTAGAGGAAGATAAGTTTGGGAGGACTAACCTTGCCTCAGCAAGATATTTAGGCACATTAGACATGCTTTCCATGCCACCTGCCACAACAACATCATTGACGCCCAGCTGGATGCTTTGTGCGGCAATTATAGTAGCTGTGAAAAAAGAGGGACAAATAAGCTTTACAGCAGGTGCTTCACAAGCATCAATGATGAAGGCTCACTCACTAGTGAGAAATAAAGCTAATCAAAAGTTGAGGAGAGCACCTTTCATTCCTGATGCACAAACTTTGTTGATAGTAGTACAAACCACTGAATTCGGTATTCCAGCTCCTAATGCAGCTTGTCTAGCAGGAGCTTGCCCCAAGTTTGCACTGAGGACATTGCCAAAGAGAACCTCTTGTACTAATGATGGGTCGACATTGGCCCTCTTCAGAGCAGCTTCAAATTCAACAGTATAAACAATTATTGAAATGAGGAACAATATTGAAAGCACTCAGGAGTAGTACTCTTGGAATACACTTGGGAATGCGTTGAAGAAATGCTGCATCTTTACCTTCAATAGCTATAGAACCAAGCTTGGTGGCTGGCAAAGATGAAAGAGTACCGAGAAACCCACCCATCGGCGTTCGTGCAACACCGACAATGCAAACATCTGTACATGTTGACAAAGATGGATAATTAGGTTAGTAACCATAAAAATCTCATCGTTTTTGTTTTATCCAATTCTTGATTTATACCTGACATGCTTTCTTAATGTACATACCATTCAAACTTTCAAACATATTATATTATTTCAGGGATCACTGCAATATTAAATCTATTTGACAATGTTTGTATTTTCAATTACTCAATGACAAAAATAAAGGATCGGATAAAACTATAATTACTTCACGGAACATGGTAAAACAGATCTACCAGGTAGAATTCATAAATTATTTAATAAGAGCCAAAAATTGATGGGATACTTCATGAAGATTATGAGATCAGTGCTTGGAATCAGATCGAGTACCTCTCAAATGTCAGTCAGAACCTGGATTGACTGAATCAGAAGAATGGGGAAACACACTTTCCTAAATGGAAATATTGGCACATATATATTTCTTACGTGCTTCAGAAAGAAATGAGGCACATGAAACAGGACAAAAGACCTTCAGCCACTCTAGTGGAACAGCGGTCAAGCTCGCTGCTTTAATTTGTCAACTCAGCCAAAAAAAAAAAATCACTCACAAGAAGATTTCTTCAGGATATCAGAAAATAAAGTCAACAAGGATCAAAATATCGATCGCACAATCCGGTGCGCCAGCATGAGAAAGACTGAAGATCTAATCAAGTTCGAGTACGTGATCATCACCTCTTGGCTTGATAGAAGCTGTAGACGCAGCTGGAGCCATTGGATTCGATTCGGCTCACGAAGATCTGCAAGCACGAACATTTCGTCAGTCACTCAAAATATGGCCCAAGAACGAGCCGAATCATCTCCGCGCCACAGCTCGCGGGAATTCGTAAGACGCGTTCGTTTGCATGCCGAGCGCGCTCCTACAACACACGCAATACATCTTCGCATCGAACACCTCACACACACGCACAAAAAAAAAAAAAATGCAAACGCGAGCGAGCGAGCGACGGAGCTCTACAAACCGAAGGACTCCGACGAAATCGACTCCTCCCGATCGTTCGAACGGGGAAATCCACATCGGAAACAGAACACAAGCGCGCGCGCAAGCAGACAGATCTAACACGAGAACCAAGCGCGCGCCGCGAAAGACAACGGACTCCGTCGCCGTTCCGGCGAATCCTCAGCTCCGGCGAGGAATCGGACGAAGGAACTAGGGAGTACGCGAGCGATCCGGCCGACGAAAACGCCGATTTCGCCGGCGGAGGAGCACTCGAGATGGACGACGGCGACGGCGACGGCGACGGCGAAGATGATGCGTGATCGACGGTACGGAGCGAGGAGGAGGGGGCTTTGCTTACCTGTCTAAGCTTGGCGCAACAGCTTCTTGCTCTGCGAGACCGGGCGCGAACAGCGAGAGCTACGGAGGTGGAGAGAGATTTTGGGGGAGCTCAGGGAGAAATGAAGTGGACAGCGCCTTTATATAGAGGGAGAGAGGACCACCGTTCACTTCACCCGGTGCCCCCCCGATTATACCATTTTTTGGACTCGTTGCTCGGGGTTTTATGGTAATTTTGACTTCGTTTCCTTCTTATTAGGATTCGACTGAGGGAAGTCTCCCGTCGGGTAACTATAATTAAGAGAATTCTTTGCAATTTCTTATGTATTGATTGTCCCGGTACAATGAATGATGGATATTCCTTAAACCACCGGTACAATGAATGATGGATCACTCCATAAACTAAGGAATTTTTTTTTTTTTTTTAAGATTGTAGAAACTTAACAAGTGTCTAAAAAGTGCTCATCAACTTGATCATTTCCATAAAAGTAATGTCCAGGTGTCTTTAAGGTTGATCTATGAAGAATGATATATTAATGAGGACGAATTCTTACTAAGGATATAACTCGATAGTTTTTATACCAATCGTGTTTTTGTTACTTTCAATTTTATATCGAATATCATACATTCTTGATTTTGGACTACATATGCGCCATAATTTATTTATTTATTTGTGGGATTTGTTTTTGAAGTTGGATCTTTCAACGAATTGTTAAGAAAAAGAAAAATTCTAGTGAAAAACTTCGAACATTGATCTATCGATCACTTTATCTATTTTTATTGCGCTTTTTCCAATTGGGCGTCGATATTGTTTTGCTCACTGTTGTGCAAATGAAGAAACAGCGAGCTTGCAATATGGGCATGGAATATTTTTTTAAATTTGTTCGAGAAGGAAATAAGCATAAAAAATTTGAAAGCTGGCTACAATTTCTCCCCATATTTTCCATTCCTTCCGCTAAAAAGTCAATATTTCTAACTAAAAATACAAGAAATGCTTGGGAAGATAACATTCGTAAAAAATAAAGACCCCTCGACAAGTATATGAAGCCATGATACTATACCATCTTAAAAAATATCAAATCTAACTTTCAGGATCGATGCGGCTGATTGGAGTATTAGGCAATCTTTAGTTAAAGGAATAGTCGCGGTCTATTCAAATCTTGTCAACTGCGGACAAATTATTTTGGATCAAGTCTACCTACGTGATAAAGGTGCACATGATAACATTTCTAGAACAACAATCAATTTCTACCTAAAAATTGATGATCAATTTCTATTTCTTAAACGGATTTCTGAGTAAAGAAATGCATTAGGTAATGACTCAAAATTTTTATTTTTAGAATAGAAATTCGTTTGATAATAAAATAAAATTTCCATTACTAGAGGGATGGTGGCCAGCGGGCGATGAGCATCTGACAAATGATAGCGGGCGGCGGACATCCCATAGACGGTAGGTGAATGGCAAGCAATGACAAGAGTAAATGATAAAAAAATTCATTTTTCATTTTGTTCTAGAAATAGAAAAGTTAAAAATTTTAACTTTTGATTTATACTCCAGATTTATTTTTGAAATAAAAATTTATTTCATAAATAAAAAGATGAAATTGTGTTATAAAATGGATTTTTATTCTAAATTTATTTGAAAAATAGAAAATTAAAGAAACGGAGAAATAAATGGAAATTTTGTCACGCGAAGTATAAAAAGGTCGGAACTTAATCGGGGCGAGAAGCCGCACGGCGTTCGAAAGAAAAGTAAAAACAAAAGGAACTTTGCAAAAAATTAATGGGGATTGGCGGAGGAGGAGGAGCAGGAGGGGGGAGTTGGTGAGGAGAGTCAATTAAGGACAGCAGCAGGAGCAGCAGGCAGCGCCCCATCTCCTTTGGCGACTGCCGATTAAACAAGTGGACGACCCACCAAATCGGCGATTTATTGGCCCCGACAGCGACGCCTCGCACGTGTCGGGGCCAACGGGGATGTAAGATTCCCCCGCATGTGTTTTAGCCCGACAGAGAGAAGAGAGAGATGTGTTGGTACCGGTACTGGTGGCAATAAAGATGGACTGATGATGAGTAATTCGGCGGCTGTTAGAATGTGGCGTTTTTGAAAAGTACGACGACCAAAAAAGTGGGAAGTGAGTTTATCGACCAAAATCCATCGAGAAATAAGCTCGCTGTGGCATCTTTGTTGAAGATGTGTGTATCGAGATATTACGTGTTTGTTGTATTAAAAAAGTCTGGTATTGAAAATTTTAATGCAATATAGAGTAGCTAATACGTCCTAATTGGGCTGTAACTCATCGACTTAATATTTTGAGTGAACTCGAATTTAATTTGATATGTTGACCAGTTCCAACTCGAGCTTTCTTTTGACTATCTCTCGATGACAGACTTCATGGTTCGAAAAGAGACCATAGATGAACAAATTGAGATATCTTGGAATAAGTATTGATTTTTTGTTGTGCACTCCCACTGATGTAAGTCGTGGCTGGTAAAGCAAACCCCATTCACATTGACAAAAAAATCGAGATATACAACGATACTCGGACTTTTCCTCTTGTGCAGTTAATTGGGATGATCGAATTCAAAGTTATGATAGTGATTTTTTGATATTTCACATCTTTTTTTTTTCGTCGATTGGTCCATGTGGGTAGCACGGTTCGTGTACAATATATCATGTAAACACCACTGTTACATATTGATTCCATTCCGAGATAATTGATGAGTCTTATTTTTGGCCAGAAGACTTTGATTTTGAGTTTAACAAGAATAGAAAATTAAAGATGCAAAGCAAGTGAGAGGAGACCTTTCTCTTTTCACTCCACACAAAAAGATTTTCCTTTTCCTGGTAATATTTGGGAGGGGCACGCTCATCACAAGCGGAAGCTGCATGTGTCATGAAACACGTCCAAATCCACAATTCAATGTTTCACCAAATAACAAAAGGTCAACGCAAACAGTGCAAACAAAAGAGCCTCAGTGGCCAAGCCAACTTTGATTGACTTTGACTCGCACACGTCCAAGAAGTGGAATTTTTCCGAGTGCATATGCTTCTTAAAGTTGTTCTTTTCCCTTCACACTGACTTCCAACTTGGCCGGCTCCATAGAAGAAATACATTGACAAATATATGGTGTTGGAACTTCCAACAAAAAGGTAAATTGATCGATTGGGGAGACCATATATTATATATATATAAAGTGTTTGAAAGTTTAATTCAAAACTTAAGCTAAAAGACAAATTATATGTAAATGAAGAACATATAAATGTAATTTAGCAAAAGCTTAAACTTATAAGCAGATGAAGACTATCTATACTTCACCATGTAAACCCCGATGTCAAGCGAGGTGAGATATTTTAGCATCGCTCTCAAGTGGACACACACACTGAAAATGTGGAACCCGACCTTGATGAAATATTAGAAAAGACTAGTGATGTGAGATATTTTTTAACACCCCATCTCACATGCAAGTTGAATTAAGAATGACATTGGTACTTTGATGAATGGAGGGATGCACAAGCAAAGGTCGTAAATCAGATCACTCTCATACACATATATATATAAAGAGTATAGAAATCTCGTAAATCAATGTGAGATACTTTAACACGTGGATTTCCAATCAACTTAATAAATTAAAATATAGCTTATCAACAAAAATATATATAAAAAGAGAGTAAATACGCGTTCCTCTTTTTCCTCTATTATTTGCAATATTTCTACGAATATTCTCAAAGATTGAACATATCGATCATCCAATGGTCAAATGGCACATAATAGAGGGCGTGAATTATTATGCATGTGAAAGGTTGTGATTTCAATTTAATTTTTTTATTATATTTTATATCGCAATCAAAACAAGAATTTGGGGGGGCATCCCAAGTCAAAGTGCTGCCAACTTAGTTATCTAATAAAAATAAAGTCACGGGCGCCTTTTGCTGACTTGACGACTACTGATTCCTTCTTCAATGGAGTTTGGCTGGCAAATGCCTCTAGCATTTTATAAGAATGAAGTAGGAAAAAATCATAAATATCTCTCTAAAACCTCACATGAAAATGCTTGAACACCTTTGATTGAGAACCCAAAAATGACATCCAAGAGATTGACCCACGAATTGCTTATCACTCAAGTCGACTCAACTGGATTCAAAGTTGTCACTCTCAAGCAGTTTGTCATTTAATAATCAACAATAGACATTATCTTTGCCAACATGAAAACCAAGTAGGTATTAAATGTCATCAATTTTTGGTGGAAATGCCGTTCTTCATGCATCCCACACGTCTATGGTCACATCATAAAGAGACAAAAAAATGGGACCACCAATACTAGGAAGAGAGATAGAGATTTGACCATTTTATCTGTATTATGATATTTTGTTGGGATGGTTATCTTTATTGATATATTAAATTATAAAAAAAATGGGTTCATTGTAATTATCGAACCTATAGATTAGAAAACCACCTAGAAATTACAAAAGTTGGTATCCACTTAATTCTTCCATGTGAACTATAGGTTATTTTCACTTTAAAAATGCCTAGCTTACCTATTAAATAATCAAAGTGGTTAAAAAAAAATATAAACCAATTTCCTTCACCAACCTTAGCGATTGCGTGCACTGAACAAACGGCCCTATGCGGTGGGAAAACATTGACTGCACACAAAGATAGAAAACTGCTTTGATTCCGTAACCAGCCTTTGATGACCAAGTGAATCAAGCTTTGACCAATGAGTGTGTGTTGAGTAGACATTGAGTGAGTGTGAAGTATGACTTCTTGCATTTTTCTTTCTCCATACTTTGGGGTTTTTGTTTTTGTTTTTGTTTTTGTTTTTGTTTTTTTGTTTTTCGTTTAATTCAAGATAGCTCCAAAAATCCAATATGTCGATCCAATTTCAACGTTATTTAAATTATTTAAGACATAAAATGGGTAAATATCAGCGGAAATAGCATTGAACGACTTGATGCAAGGGTATGAAATTAGTTTTGAAGAATCATGGAATATCCAACGAGTCTACAGTTTTCGTTTAGTTTTGAAGAACCATGGAATATCCAACCAGTCTAGAGTTTTCGTTCTTTGGTTGATGAGAGATATCACTTTATGTTAGTCAATCCCACAATGAAGTATCACCACTAACTCATGGGTCGCGTCTGACGTTAACTCAAACTTGAAAAGTTGTCCAAACATGGGATTGGTAAAGGCAATTATAAGTAAAATTCGCATAAAAGGAAGATAATTCGACAGTATCAGGCTCGTTTCTTTGGCCCTGAATCTGCATCGATTTTGGAACAGAAAAGCTTTCTATTATTTGAACCAATATTTGCCAATGTGGAGAACGTAGCTGTAGTTTTATCATCACATGGTTCTTTTTCCCCATTTTTGATCATCTACAGGTCAAGTGAAAAAACAATACATACAGAAGCTATGCTTGGGGAAGAAAACAATGAGGTGCTAGCAGTATGCTAAAAAATGGAGATTCACATGTCCTGTGGGGGCGAGGGCACTTCGATTTTGGGCGCTCGCCAATCATATCATCTTCTCGAACTTCTCGAGCTTCTTCACCCGTTGCATCGACCTCAAGAACAATGTGAAAAATACTCCTGGGTTTGCACACAAATTTATTAAAGAAGAACCATTTAGCAACATTAATGGCGGAAAGAACTTTTCATCTCGATGTAAAAGAGAGTGTTGATGAATGATGAAGAACCTGCTCCGATGAATGAGCCGTTGGCGAGAATCAGACTGCCTTGGTTAGTGAGAGTAACTCCTAGATTTAATAGCGTGCCCCCGAAGACGGTATACGTGGTGGCCATTTGAAGAATTGTTGCTTTCCGAGCTGCTCTTTCGGACTGGAAAAACCGAGGAGAAAAACCAGTCATTTTCACAGACTGTTGGATTTAACATTCGATACGGACATCAGTTGTCGACAAAAGGATCTGCCAGACCTCCTATTAGGGGTGTGCAACCGGACCGGCCCACCGGAAAATAGGGTCGGGAACGGGTTCCCGTTGAAACCGGTCCGGGAACTGGATTCAATTGATTACCCACTCAGGAACCAATTCCCAAACCGGTTTTGGAACCTGTTTTGAAACCGGTTTTGGAAGTATAGATCAAAAACCCTATTTTTTCCCCTTATTTCTATTTTTACTCCTGTAATCACATGGCATTTTTCCTTTTGGCTCTCTTACACACACATGGCACTCCTCCTTCGTTGTTCCTCTTCCTCACTTGCTTCCCTTCCTCATCAGTTCCCTTTTGCACCGTCCAACGGATGGACGGTGTTTGTCGCCGCCAAATTCTTGTGTACCACATGGATTGGCTCGCCTAATTTCTCTTTTATAGGAGGAGTTATGTTTGCATAAATAAGTAACTTCATATAGTAGTTGTAGGAATACGACTAATATTAGATCTATGTTTGTTGCTAATTCTTTATTTTATTATAATTAGTCCTGTGAATCCTTAACTTTTTGTTTAATCAAAAAGTTCATGTATTTATTTATTACAAGTGTTTTTGTTTCGATACAAATTAGGAAGATTGAGTTATTTTCTCACGTATTAATATAAAATTCGAAGTTGTATAGGATATCGGGAGATTGCAAAATAGGTTTCAATGGAAACAAGGTCGACGTTGGAATTGGACCGGAAAAACAGGGTGGGTCGGGTATAGGGTCAAATACAAACAGGGTTGGGTACAGGGTCCAAAAAATGGGAACCGATTATAACAGGGTCGGGTACAGGATCCAGATCTAGACTCTACCCACCCTGGACCCGATCACCCCTACCTCCTATGTCTAGCCCAAATCTTGTCAAATGCTCAATAAAAAAATGTGGCAAATTAATCAATACGTTGGTTAAAGTAGGAATAGTAGAATACCTCGAGCACCCGGACTCTGAGTTTTAGATCCCCTGAGTCGAGTTGATTCACAATCTCCTCTATCCGTTGGACTCTGTAAGGCATGCTTACGGCAGAGGTTCTAGCCTGAATGGCGTACATGGTTGTTCTCAGTACCAATTCTCATCAAACATGAAAAACACATGATCAGGAATTCATATCTAGATGGACTCAAAACCATACATCATCAGCTTGTTTCCTTATCTGCTCCACGAGTTGCGTGCCTGTCTGTCGTTTTTGCCTTATATCCAGAAGTTCCTGCAGGCATAATCGCATGGTTATCGTTTGGTAGCGTAGATGGGCTGCTAATCATATGAACCTACTAAGGCGAAAGCTGTAAATTGGTTCTTAGGAAAAACAATGGAACCTGAGCATAAGGGGCAGCAATCTTTACGAAGGAGAAATTAGGGGTCGAGGGTGTAGCCAATACCTGAAAAATGACAGTTAGAGCGACACAGAAAAGGTCAACCTCTCCGCGTTTGAATATTCCCATAAAGTATCTTGACATGAGTTGTTCTTATGGCACAAATGGACATAGCTTTTTCATCAAGAGTTTTGCAACTACTGGGGAATAAAGGGCGTTCAATTTCAAATCATAGGAAGCCATTTTATATCGTGATTAGAAAAGAATGGATGTAATAGAGAGAGATAGAGAGAGAGAGAACCTTCAAGAGTAGAAAATGCCCTCAAGACAAAGGTAAAGGTAGATGGAAATCTGAACGGCTGATCTTGGGCTATCGCAAACAAATCCTGCCATACAATCGCCATCACCAGCTAGTTTCCTCTATATTCGGCCGAAAAATAATCAATTTGGTTTCCCTCGTGAAGCAAATGTGTAACCTATATGCATACCTCCCCAATCGCAGCGAATGTCTGCTGTTGATCCGGTGTCTGGCTTAACAAGTTGTCCAAGAAAAACTTCACAGATCTCCTCACCTGAAGAACATTCAAGAATTGGTGACGCAAAGTCAACAACTTCATTGCCTTCCCAAGCAAAACGCATTGCATACCGATGACAGGTCTCCAGTTGGCTGAAGCGCTCCAATATCAATAAGGCTCTGCATAACCTGTGCAGTCACCACTCGTCAGATCAACTTGAGCGATGCAGCATAACCAGTGAAGCTAGTCCATTGTGGATTCGGACATAACTAATTTTGCATATGTCCGTGGTATCATTGAAAGATGGATAATTACATTAGGAAGCAGGCATAACGAGTCTATTTGCACAGAGAGTGAACAAAAAAATAAATTGCAAAGAGAATCGATAAGTGATCTGGACAAACCTTTTTTGCATCTTTCTCATAAACGGCATAGAAAAGTTCAAGCAACCTCTCACGGGTGAATGATTTGATCTCCCCCATCATTCCAAAATCGTAGTAGATGAGCGCTTCGTCCAGGTCAATAGCGAGATTTCCAGGGTGGGGATCAGCATGAAAGAAACCAGTTTTCAGTATCTGCATCATTTTGTTTCTTAAAATCATCCAGCCGTGGTGAAATCAACCAACAAAAACTGCATATGGTTTTCATGATCAAGAACCAGACTTTAAGACCGGTTTAGGGTTCTGTACCTGAATCAGATATGCTTCAATAGCACGTGAAGAAATGCGAGAGCGATCAAAACCACGTGAATCAAGCATGTTTAGCCGATCAATCTTAATACCTACCACAGTATAACCAAGATACATGAGATAGAAGTGGCCATCGTGTTAATATAGATGATACTGTCTTGAACCAAAATAATAATTTGTGGTCTCAGTAAAAACCTGGTACATACTCCAAGGTCAACACCTTCGATGCGGTATAATCCCAGTAAACCAGCTGCAACAAAAGAAACAAGGAAACATTTTACAGTAATGAGAAGCCTAAAGGAAAAAAATAAAAATGGCTGTACTGTCTATGAAAGTTAAATGCATCTCCACGCGTAAGTAGCAGCAGCAAAATACATAGCTAGACTAGTTGGTAGGCTGTTGAGGAAAAACCTACAGGCACCGGACCCACTTTACGTTCCGAAAATCTCGGCGGAATTTATCAGCATTCTTCCCTTCATTGATGTAATCTATCTCTTGATACAAAATCCTGAAATGAACAAAGATATACCGTTCAACTCAAAAAACAGTATGCATAGAACTTGCTAGAGGAGGCAAAGAAGCAAAAGCTCTGTTATCCTACTGAACAGCATGTCGTTGAACATGGATGAGAAGGATTGCATCTTTCACCACTTAAAATGAGAATGGTACCAACACATTGACAAATGGACAAATACCACTAAAATAAGAAGGGGAGTGAAGTATGACACAACAGACTCAAACTTATGATACGGAATAAAATGTTGGTATATAGCAAAGGCACAACACAATGACAAAGTAGCATGAACTTTAAACTGATACAATTCAAGCCAAGTTGGTTTATTAAACTCACGTTTTACATTCTTCATAAATACCAATCCAGTCTCTTGATGGACCCCCAAGACTTTCACTTCTTTGAAAGTACTCTGCAATAAGCTTTAAATTACCTGGCCAGGAAAAACAAGTCAGAGGTGTCAGAGAAACTGTCAAAGCAATCTAACAAATAATTTCCCATAACGTTCATGTTATTGTCTAATAATGCCACATCAATACAATTATCCAACTGCATCAGAACGATAAACTTCAAGGTAGTAAGAATTTCATGCAAATTCAGAGCTATTACTCATAGCCTTTCAAAAGAAAAAGCGCCAAGCACCCTTGTCAACCTTGTCCTTTTGGCAACTTAAATACTGTCACATAAGCAAATGCCAATTACACCTGAATGTGCTCAAGAAAGAGAACTTATGGAGCCAAGTATCAGATAAAAATAAGCAATTTATTTGCTGTATGGAAGAAGGTGAATGCAATGACCACGGCACAGGATGAAGTCTCTTTAGCTAATATCATGCATAGATTCAGATAGTTAAACCCACATCTGACAGCACATTCATAACACCCCATACGTTGGGACCAATACTTGGTGATGCCCATATGGATGAAACTATGCTTAACAAGTCCTGATTGAAGTTAAGGGGAAGGCAAGGAGAGGAATGAACCATAAACATTCATGGTATGAAATAAATATCCAAAACTGATAATTTGAAAAGAGGTGTCACTTACGCAAATCAATGTCGAAAAGCTTCTTCAAGCCTGGTCTTTGAACTTTTACTACTACTTTCTCTCCATTGTGCAGTATAGCTCGATGTACCTAAAAACAAGATCTTTCCAACATCAAATCAGTATGATACAATCATCAAGAAAGAATTATCATGATGAGGATGTTGACTACAGAATATGGAAAATCATGATGGTATCATTCTGCTTCTCTTTCTTCCAAAGTGATACTCGACATCTATACTCGCCATACTACAGAACAGAACCATTATCGCATTTCAGTTTCCACTGGTTTATATCATAATTGATAATAACGTTTCTCACCATCATACAGGGAAGCGAACCAAATATCTAGATCGTCCAAGTAACTAAGGAAGAGTTAGAAAACCAAAACAGATCAAACACCTGACCAAGACTAGCAGCAGCAATGGGCTGATCCTCAAACTCCTTATAGATGACATTGACTGGAGCTCCCAGTTCATTCTCGATGAAATCTCTAGCTTTCTTGGGTGAGAAGGCGGGAACTCTGTCCTGAATTGAAAAGCAGATTTGTTTCATATTGCAAATGGTATAAGATGCAAAATGTTGTGTGATAGTGGCCACCCTCAGCAATCCCAGGCAAAAGCAGAAGAGCAAGAGAACAAAACCGTTCTTAAAAGCAATCCTATCAGAATCAAGAACCATAGCATACCTGCAACTTGGCGAGCTCGTCCACAAATTCACGTGGAAATAGGTCGGACCTTGTTGAAGATAACTGGCCAAGTTTAATGAAGGTCGGACCTAGCTGCAGCACACACTCCCGCAGCCAGGAAGCAGTCTTTCGTCGCCTATTTTTCTGAGTCGTGAATGGCAATTAACACCTCAAAATAAAAAATAGAAGTACCAACACAGCTCCATTAAGCATCCAAAACGCTTAAAAACACACCTGCTTGTCTTCCGAAAACCCTCCCAAATAAGCCCATTTTGCGTTATCAAACAAAACACGGACACGCAGAGATAGAACAAAGGACCAAACATCTATGTTCCTCTGCCAGGAGCTATAGTTTTCATTGGCCCAACTGAATCCTTCATCCGACGGCAAAACCTTGAGCTCATCCACTGGTGGAAACTGTTTGGTGTCTTGAACTTTCGGAGCCTTGACAAGGGACAGGTTAGGTTTCTTTTTTACTATGCTTGCCCCATTAAGTGCTTGCTTCGAACCATTCACAATCTCTACTTTGTTACTACCTTTCGGGGCGTTCCTCTTCATTACCTCACTCGCAGGCACCATCTTAACGGCTCTTCCATTGGTACCTAATCTAGCCGGAGAATCGGGCTGTCTCATAGTCACCTGAAACCTATAAACTTTTTCACCAAAGTTCACATTGCACATTTTTCTCTCAAGTTTTGTGATTTGATTTGATATGGAACTCGAAAAGCTTAAACCATCATTTGTTCTTCCTTGATTCATCACCTCGGTGTCGTGGCAATAACAGCTCTGAGAAGCCAGTATTGCCGCCATCTAATGAAATCAATCCCTGTAAAATTCGACAGGAAAGTCAAAAACACACAAGTAGAAAAGATGAAGACCAATTCGAGAGGTGTTAGATTCAGCCAACTTGCAATTTTGATCAAGAAGAGGCTCGACAACAAGATCTGATATCACAAAAGCTAAGCTAACTCAGTACTCTAAAAGCTGCTTTCTCCTCGGAAAGGTCAAACACCGAACTCAAGGCCAACCAAATTACAAGTACCCAAATAAGTCGAAGATACGGAAGCGAAATCAGCAACCCAATTCAAGAAAGAAAGTCGCCTTCCCCTCGTTATATTCTCGGAAACAAACAGACCAGATGAAAATAGATCACCAAGGAAAAACAGAGCGGAGAATCATAACGTGGGTATGTAAAGAAAATTCAGATCCTCAATCCTTCTTCACCTTCAGGATTGGACTTTTGCAGCCTGATGATGAGCCCAGAGAGAGTGGGAGTGAGAATGAGATCGGTCTGGCTGTAATATAATAGTTCCAACTGGTGGGCGTGGCGTTAAAGAATAGCTCAAGCCGGGGAATGCCGACGGCGAAACGGTAGTGAGGGACAGAGTGGCGTGCAACGAGGAGCAACTGGCGTGCACTCTTTTGCCTGGTGCAAACTCGGAACTTCAGAGCCGGGGCGTTTTTTTTCTCGACGGAGTACTCTTTTTCTGACTTGCTATTTTTTGGTATTCGGTTAACGACAAATTTGATATTTGAGGAAATCGATTTCGCCTTCTCGTTCGTGACGATGCCGTAGAATCTTGAACGACCGCCATTCGCTTTGATTGGCCCCCGTTCGCGGGATTCGGACAAAGGAACTGTTGGGTCACTTGGCGAGGACTTGCTCGCGCGTGTCACGGCCAGGGTCACAAATTCAATACCATGAAATTCGGCATTCTGTCTTTCCAATCTATTTCAAAATCATGTGAACGTGATTTACGTGTACCAGTTTTATCCCCAACCACGTATTTATCACAAATTCTCTTTTACACGAGCGCTTAGATTAAGAAATTGATATCAGTAACCTTTAGCACTGTTGAGAAAAATAAAAGAATATGAGGCTTTCTATTTTTTACTTAGTTTCTAAACTGTATTCAAGATGAGCTATATCAATGAATTCACTTCAATCTTTAACTTATTTGGATACAACTCAAATTGACCGTAACATCTTTGAAATTGAAAAACAAAAGATTCCTTTTAAATTACTCGAGATTACTCAACTTCAGGCGAAACGAATAATGCTTCAGCTACCTTTTATTTGGACTTTTAGCCATGGCTTATATAATGTAAAAAGGGTCATTAAGACTTGCATATTTAGGTTATATAGCCTTTTTTCCAAATTGGCCACTTAACATGGAATCCAAAAGAGTAGATTAGTCTAATTCTTTTTCTTTTTGTCTGATTCTATTATATATATATTTTTAGTCAACTTCGTAAATTGTGTAATCATTGTACATTTTAAATATATTTATATGAATACACACATTTTTTTCATATTTCACCTTCGGCATGATGCTAAAATTGACCGGACGGCTACAATAATTTTCTACCCTGTCAAGATCAAAATGCCATTTCAATGCTCGATGTGACTGACTAGACAATTAGGGCATATCTGTTCGTGCATCGTTTTCTAAAGAAAGCATTTGATGGAAACTATGAATATGGGCATCAAGAAAGAAGATGGCCTTCATTTGTTCTTTAGCCCTTTTGATGGAGTTGCATCTGCTGAGCAAAAGAGACAAAATTTTGTTACTTTCTAGACCACGTGGGTGGATTAACTATTGTTTGCCATCCAGCTTTTTTTAAACCAATAGGGTCGCTGGTAATTAATCTTTTCAATGCAAAAATTACAAGTCACATAGATAAGTTATTAACCTCACGTAAAATTAATAGTCTCTTATATTAACACTTCCTGCTACATTGCACAAATCATTAGTTATGTTCATACTCGTATATTTTACGACTATATGAGATGATAAGAATCAACATAGAAAAGTTACTTTTTATATGGGATGTTACTAATTGTGTAAACAAGTTAGTTATTTATGGATTGAGAATCAAGTTTCTTATAAAAAGTCATTGATCACGTTAATTATTACTCATTAGTTATGTATATACCTACAATTGAATCTTGGTAGAACAAGGCGTTAGAAAGAGGACTTGTGATATTACTCAAAAACTAGAACCTAATTTCAAATTGTCGTCGTCTAGTTTACTTTTGAGGGCTATGTTCTTCGTGCAGAATTCACTAAATATCAAAGCATATTTATCCTACTCAGTCTGTGTAATTTAAAATAGAACATGAACGTAATGCTCATAAAAAGTTCATAGGAAAGAATATACACACCAACATTGATAATATGGCTGTCATTCCAAATGAAAAGACATGCTATTCGAGAAGGCTGGTATCGGAACAAGAAATGTAGTAGAGTTCCACAATTAGGAACTATCCATGAGCTGAGATTGAGGCATTGAGGCATTGGCTTTCCTCTTCTAAGCTGCCGCTTAGAGGAACGTCAAGGCGGACTCTATTGACTGAGACTCAAAGGAGGGTGCCCTCGCCGGTAGAATTCCGGCGTTGTGACATTGAGGCCGAAGCCGCTTATTACCATCATCTTGACGATGTGTAGGGCTTTGTTGAGGCGGGTGAGATAACAAAAGCGAGTAATGAGTGCATTGAACTCATGGGGGGAGCTGAGGTCGAGGTGAAGAGGGAGGGCTCGAAGTTGAGGGTGTGGATGGGAGAAAAATGAAAAAGAAGATGAAAGATAATAAGAGAAAAAGAAAACATAAATGAAAAGAGAGAAAAAAAGAAAAAGGAAAGAAAGTGAAAGAGAGAGAAAACAGAAAAGTAAAGTCTTTTAATGGAAATGACCTTGGCTATATTAAAATTCAACTAATTGGTAAGGTCGAGCTTTTATTTAAGATTAATTTGTCATTTAAATTCTTATTTGAAATAATATTTATTTTGAGCTCTTTTATGAAAAAAATGTTTTATTTTATATTTTTATTTGAAATTTTCCCAGAAGTTAGACTCTCGAACCCTTTTGTACTCTGCCCCCATTGAAATGATGAAATCTCCATTGCACTCGGCGCTTATTTTCTTAAGTATCAAAATAATTTCATCGGTCCACTGGCCATGCGGTAGGGGCCAGTGCAATCGAACAAGTACTAGTGTGTTTGGGATAGCACGAGTGGTAAGGGCTGGAAACATACAACTATTATTGGGTCTGCGCAAGGCCATGCAGTAGGCAACTTAAGCGATTTTAAAGGGGGTACTTTTTGCGATAGATTTCCAAGTTGACTTTTTAGATTTAACTAAAAGGTCAGTTTTTGAATTGGCTTTGGGAAGTTGAGACATTCTTTGATGCCATGGAGATCGAAGATGATCGCCAAGTACAATTTGTGGCATACAAGTTGAAGGGCGGTGCCTCAGTGTGGTGGGAGCAAACACAGTTGACCCAACATCGACAAGGAAAAGCTCCCGTCTAAACGTGGAATCGGATGAAGGAATGTTGAAGGTTTGGTTCCTCCCAACTGATTATGAACAATTACTATTTGAACAATTCTAGAATTGTAAGCAGTTGAGTTGATTAGTACAAGCCTACATAGAGGAGTTTCTCCAATTTTCCGCTCGTAAGTCGGAAGCACAACATACTCTCAAGTACATTAATGGCTTGTGACTTAACATTCAAGACCGTGTTCCACTACATTGTTTGTTCTCTGTTGAGGATGCTCAAGAGTGGCCTAAAAGGTTGATATGCAATTGGAGAGAACTAGCCCCATTAATCGGGCTAACAATTATTACACTTGAGGATCATTTGGAAGGGGGAGACAACTAGATGTTCCAGAATCCTCCAACCGGTAAACTAGCACAATGAATCGAACTCACAGGAGTACTACTAAGTGTTGAGGAAAACTCTCTTGTTAGTTTTGATAATTAACAAAACTTTCTTTTAATTGTTCTTTGATTATGATGATAAGATTTTCCATGTGGAAACTTTGATGAGCACTATTACCTTGCTCATCAAACCTAGAGAATTGGACTCTAGGTCATGAAGTAATCTATATCCTTGATATTTGATTATCGAGATATTGATCTAGAAGATAATTTTCATGCAATGACCAGGAAATTAGTGGATTTTTTGCTATAATTAAAAGATCTATCCAAGAAGGAAAGTATATGAAATTCAATCTCCCAAAGATGGAATTTAGCGATCTTGGATAAATCAATCTACAAGAAGTGAAATATTCTTTTCAAGTGAATCACTCTTCTTATGGAAACTTTATCTACTATATGGGCAACGGAATCAACAAGAGACTTCAATCTCGACAACCTTGAAATAATAAGATCTTTTAAAAACGTTCAAGTCCAACGAGAAGATTGGTTGAGCGATCCTCTAAGGAAATGTCCAATTGTCAAGTTGGATAGAGAGGATTATATAAGAAGGTCGAGATGCTGAGAGGAGATAAGAAGATGAAATTTTGAAGTTTATAATTCCTTAGTCTTAAGTGATCTTCAATCATTTGCACTCATTTCTATGAGCTACACTGTGTAGTCTTTTAAAAGTAGAGAGTACGTGAGAGTTTGTTCACATGAGCTTGAGTATTCATTACTCAAATCTTGTAACTTCTGATGGATTAATCTATTGGAATCTAGCTAATTAGCTGCCGATGCAGGAGAGTAGACATAGGTTTGCAAATGCCGAACTACTATAATCGTTTGTGTGCAATTTTCTATCCCTTACTCAATTTATTTTACTTGTGATAGAGTTAATTGTACATCGGTAAGATCTGATAGTTATTTCAGTTGTGGTTAGATATCATTCTATTACAATATTGCTTCAAATTTATTTATTCCGTACTATCACTTATTCACCCCATCTAGGTGATCCATCTAACCCTAACACTAGGGTGCCCAAGGAACCAATCATTGCAAATAGCTGTAAAGCTAATCAAAATGTTCAGAACCTGTACGCTAAGCCACCACCAATCAAATGCTACGAGTATAACGAACTAGGACATTGTTCGAGTGACTACCACAACGGAAGATGGCCACTATTGTCAAGCATGATACCAACATATATGAAGATGACTGGGTTGATGAGGAAGAACTGGATAATGAAGAGGGCGAGCATGTCAATTGCGTCGTTAGGCAAATATTGCTTGCCCCACAAAGAGAAGACTAGTAGAGGAATAGTCTTTTCGTGCTCGTTGTACCATCAATGGCCAAGTCTACGATGTCATCATTGATAGTGGAAGTTGTGAGAACATAGTGTCCAAGGCCCTGGTGGATTAGTTATAGTTGAAGACAAAGTCACATCCCTCATACAATTGGATAGACTCGTAAAGGGGCTGAACTCAAGGTGACACAGGTATATCATTTACTTATTTCAATTGGAAAGTCTTATAAGAACAACATTATTTGTGATGTAGTAGAGATAGATGCATGCCAATCCTACTGGGACGACCATGACAATACTCACCCTCAGGGCTTAAGAGAACACCAACTCTTTTATGTGGAAAAAAGGGAGATTACTTTGAAGTCAATGAGTAACACTCCCTAGGTCCCAAAGAACCAAAATGCAAGCATTATGCTAAACGTTAGTAAACATGAGAGCAAACATGAGAGCATGTGCATGATTATGGAAAAAAGGCTATCAACAAGCTATTATTCTCATTCCTGAGGCTCTTCAACCCTTGTTCAAAGCATTCATCGACATTATCCTATAGGATCCACCTATTGGATTACCCTTCTTGAGGGACATCCAACATGAAATTGACTTTTTTTTTTCAGGAGTAAGTCTCCTCAATTTGCTGCACTACTGGATGAATCCAAAAGAGAACCAAGTTTTACAAGACCAAGTATGAGAACTCCTTTGAAAAGGCTTCTTGCGCGAAAGCATGAGCCCTTATGCAATCCTCACAGTCCTCACTCCGAAGAAATACAGAAGCATACGTATGTGCATTGATAGCCGGACAATAATTATATTACCATCAAGTATTGATTCCCAATCCCTCACTTGGATGACATGCTTGATCGGCTTGCGGGATCAAAGGTCTTTACAAAGATCGATCTACATAGTAGATACCACCAAGTAAGCATCCACCCTTGGCAATGAATGGAAAACAACTTTTAAAAACAAGTGAAGGTTTGTATGAATGGCTTGTCATGCCATTTGGCCTCACCAACGCACGTAGCACCTTCATGCGCTTAATGACTTAGGTCCTCAAACCTTTCATTGCCAAGTTTGTGGTGGTCTACTTTGATGATATTCTCATATATAGTCCAAATGACCAGCAGCATATGGAGCATTTAAGGGACGTCTTATCGGCCTTGCGGATGAACCAATTGTAAATTAATTTGAAGAAATATAGCTTCATGACCAATCGACTCTGTTTCTTGGGATATATTGTTGGGATATATTGTTGGAGCAGAAGGCCTTCAAGTTGATGCAGAGAAGGTAGCTGCCATCCGCGATTGGCTGACCCCCCCAAATTTAAATGGGATGTTTCGAAGAACATGAGATGGGTTTCGTAATCATTCCCCATGTAATCCATAATGATCTATCAAGTAGAGAGACTATAAATACCAAAGAAAAAAGCGTTAAATTCCTCGATTCAAGGGTATGAATTTAGTTTCAAAAAACCATGGGGTATCCAACAAGTCTAGCTTTTGTTCTTTGATTGATGAGGGAAATCACTCTATGTTAGCCAATCCCGGTGAAGTGTCTCCACTAACTCATTGGCCACGTCTGATGTGAACTGAAACCCGAGTAGTTGTCCAGACATGGGATTGGTAAAGGCTAATATAAGCAAAATTCGCACAAAAGGAAGATAATTGGACAATATAAGGCTCGTTTCTTTGGCCCTGAATCTGCATAGATTTTGGGACAGAGAAGCTTTCTTTTTATTATTTGAACCAATGTTCGGCAATGTGGAGAATGTAGGTGTAGTTTTATTATCACGTGGCTCTTTTTCCCCATTTTCGATCTTCTACATTATAGGTCCGTTTGTACCGTGTACAGGTCGAGTGAAAAATAAAAATCATAGAGAAGCTATGCCTGGGGAAGAATACAATGAGGTGATGGCAGTATGCTGGAGATTAACATGTCTCGAGGAGAGAGGGCACTTCGATTTCGGGCGCTTGCCGATCATATCATCTTCTCGAACTTGTCGAGCTTCTTCACCCGTTGCATCGACCTCAAGAGCAATGTGAAAAATACTCCTGGATTTGCACATTAAGTTTATTAAAAAGAACCATCTAGCAACATTGATGGCGGAAAGAACTTTTCATCTCGATGTGAAAGGGAGTGTTGATGAAAGATGAAGAACCTGCTCCGATGAATGAGCTGTTGGCGAGAATCAGACTGCCTTGGTTAGTGAGAGTAACTCCTAGATTTAGTAGCGTGCCCCCGAAGACGGTATACATAGTGGCCATTTGAAGAATCGTTGCTTTCCGAGCTGCTCTTTCGGACTGGGAAACCAAGAAGAAAAACCAGTCATTTGCAGAGACTGTTGGATTTAAAATTCGATAATTACATCAGGTGCCGATAAAAGGATCTGCCAGACCTCCTATGTCTAGCCCAAATCTTGTCAAATACTCAATGAGAATGTAGCAAATTAATCGTTAGGATGGTTAAAGTAGGAATAGTAGAAAACCTCGAGCACCCGGACTCTGAGTTTTAGATCCCCCGAGTCGAGTTGATTCACAATCTCCTCTATCCGTTGGACTCTGTAAGGCATGCTTATGGCGGAGGTTCTAACCTGAATGTGTGTACATGGTTTCTCTCAGTACCAATTCTCATCAAACATGAAAAACACATGATCAAGAATTCATATCTAGATGGACTCAAAACCATACATCATCAGCTTGTTTCCTTATCTGCTCCACGAGTTGCGTGCCCGTCTGTTGTTTTGACCTTATATCCAGAAGCTCCTGCAGGCATAATCGCATAGTAATCATTTAATAGCGGAGATGGGTTGCTAATCATATGAACCTACTAAGGCGAAAGCCATAAATTGTTCTTAGGAAAAACAATGGAACCTGAGCGTAAGGGGCAGCAATCCTTACGAAGGAGAAATTGGGGTCGAGGGTATAGCCAATACCTGAAAAATGACAGTTAGAGAGCGAGACAGAAAAGGTCAACCTCTCCGCATATGAATATCCCCGTAAGGTATCTTCGACATTACTTGCTCTTATGGCACAAATGGACATAGCTTGTTCATCAAGAATTTTGCAACTACTGGGGAATAAAGGATGTTCGATTTCAAATCATAGGAAGCCATTTTATATCGCGATTAGAAAAGAGTGGATGTGTGTGAGAGAGAGAACCTTCAAGAGTAGAAAATGCCTTCAAGACAAAGGTAACGGTTGATGGAAATCTGAATGACTGATCTTGGGCTATCGCAAACAAATCCTGCCATATAATTGCCATCACCAACTAGTTTCCTCTATATTCAGCCGAAAAATAATCAATTTCATTTCCCTCATGGAGCAAATGTGGAACCTATATGCATACCTCCCCAATCGCGGCGAATGTCTGCTGTTGATCCGTTGTCTGACTTAACAAGTTGTCCAAGAAAAACTTCACGGATCTCCTCACCTGAAGAACATTCAAGAATTGGTGACGCAAAATCAACAACTTCATTGCCTTCTCAAGCAAAACGCATTCCATACCGATGACAGGTCTCCAGTTGGCTGAAGCGCTCCAAGATCAATAAGGCTCTGCATAACCTGTGCAGTCACCACTCGTCAGATCAAGCTGAGCAATGCTGCATAACCAGTGAAGCTAGTCCATTGCGGATTTGGACATGACTAATTTTGCATATGTTCGTGGCATCATTAAAAGATGGATAATTACATTTAGGAAGCAGGCATAGCGAGTCTATTTGCACAGAAAGAGTGAACAAAAAAATAAAATAAATTGCAAAGAGAATTGATAAGGGATCTGGACGGACCCTTTTTGCATCTTTCTCATAAACAGCATAGAAAAGTTCAAGCAGCCGCTCACGGGTGAATGATTTGATCTCCCCCATCATTCCAAAATCGTAGTAGATGAGCACTTCGTCCATGTCAATAGCGAGATTTCCGGGGTGGGGATCAGCATGAAAGAAACCGGTTTTCAGTATCTGCACCATTTTGTTTCTTAAAATCATCCAGCCGTATGATGAATTCAACCAACAAAAACTGCATATGGTTTTCATGATCAAGAACCAGACTTCAAGACCAGTTTAGGGTTCTGTACCTGAATCAGATATGCTTCAATAGCACGCGAACAAATGCGAGAGCGGTCAAAACCACGTGAATCAAGCAGGTTTAGCCGATCAATCTTAATACCTACCACAGTATAACCAAGATACATGAGACAGAAGTGGTGATCGTGTTAATATAGATGATACTATCTTGAACCAAATTAAGAATTTGTGGTCTCAGTAAAAACCTGGTACATACTCCAAGGTCAACACCTTCGATGCGGTATAATCCCAATAAACCAGCTGCAACAAAAGAAACAAGGAAACATTTTACAGTAATGAGAAGCCTAAAGAAAAAAATAACAATGGCTGTACTCTATGAAAGTTAAATGCATCTCCTTGTGTAAGTAGCGGCAGAAAAATACATAGCTAAAAGTAGTTGGTAGGCTGTTGAGGAAAAACCTACAGGCACTCGGACCCACTTTACGTTCCGAAAATCTCGGCGGAATTTATCAGCATTCTTCCCTTCATTGATGTAATCTATCTCTTGATACAAAATCCTGAAATGAACAAAGATCTACGTTCACCTCAAAAAACAGTATGCATAGAACTTGCTAGAGGAGGCAAAGAAGCAAAAGCTCTGTTATCCTACTGAACAGCATGTCGTTGAACATGGACGAGAAGGATTGCATCTTTTGATAGCTTAAAATGAGAATGGTACCAACACATTGACAAATGGACAAATACCACTAAAATAAGAAGGGGAGTCAGCTATGACACAGCAGACTCAAATTAATGATATGGAATAAAATGTAGGTATATAGCAGAGGCACAACACAATGACGAAGTAGCATGAACAACTTTAAGCTGATACAATTCAAGCCGAGTTGGTCTTTAGACTGACGTTTTACATTCTTCATAAATACCAATCCAGTCTCTTGATCCAAGAGTTTCACTTCTCTGAAAGTACTCTGAAATAAGCTTTAAATTACCTGGCCAGGAAAAACAAGTCAGAGGTGTCAGAGAAACTGTCAAAGCAATCTAACAAATAATTCCCCATAACGTTCATAATATTGTCTAATAATGCCATATCAATACAATTATCCAACTGCATCAGAACGAAAAACTTCAAGGTAGTAAGAAGTTTCATGCAAATTCAGAGCTATTACTCATAGCTTTTCAAAAGAAAAAGCGCCGAGCACCCTTGTCAACCTTGTCCTATTGGCAACTTAAATATTGTCACATAAACAAATGCGGAGTACCCCTGAACGTGCTCAAGAAAGAGAACTTATGGAGCCAAGTATCAGAAAAAAAATAAGCAATTTATTTACTGCATGGCAGAAGGTGAACGCAATGACCAGGGCACAGGATGAAGTCTCTTTAGCTAATATCATGCATAGATTCAGATAATTAAACCCACATCTGACAGCACATTCATAACACCCCATACGTTGGGACCAACACTTGGTGATGCCCATGTGAATGAAACTATACTTAACAAGTCCTGATTGAAGTAAAAGGGAAAGCAAGGAGAGGAACGAAGCATAAACATTCATGGTTTAAAATAAAAATCCAAAACCGATAATTTGAAAAGAGGTGTCACTTACGGAAATCAATGTCAAAAAGCTTCTTCAAGCCTGGTCTTTGAACTTTTATTACTACTTTCTCTCCATTATGCAGTATAGCTCGATGTACCTAAAAACAAGATCTTTCCAACGTTAAATCAATATAATACAATCATGCAGAAAGAATTACTATGATGAGGATGTTGACTACAGAATATGGAAAATCATGCGTCATTCTATTTCTCCTTCTTCCAAAGTGATATATGGCATCTATACTCTCCATACTGTAGAACAGAACCATTATCACATTTCAACTTCTACTGGTTTATACCGTAATTGATAATAACGTTTCTCACCATCATACAGGGAAGTAAACCAAATATCTAAAAGCGTCCAAGTAACTAAGGAAGAGTTAGAAAACAAAAACAGATCAAACACCTGACCAAGACTAGCAGCAGCTATGGGCTGATCCTCAAACTCCTTAAAGATGACATCAAGTGGAGCTCCCAGTTCACTCTCAATGAAATCTCTAGCTTTCTTGGGTGAGAAGGCGGGAACTCTGTCCTGCATTGAAAAGCGGATTTGTTTCGTATTGCAAATGGTATTGATGCAAAATGTAGTGTAATAGCGGGTCAACATAGAGCCACTCTCACAAATCCTAGGCAAAAGCAGAAGAACAAGAGAACAAAACCCTTCTTAAAAGCGATCATATCATAATCAAGAACCATGGCATACCTGCAACTTGGTGAGCTCATCCACAAATTCACGTGGAAAGAGATCAGACCTTGTCGAAGATAACTGGCCAAGTTTAATGAAGGTTGGCCCTAGCTGCAGCACACGCTCCAGCAGCCAGGAAGCAGTCTTTTGTCGCCTATCTTTCTGAGTTGCAAATGTCAATTAGCACCTCAAAATAAAAAATAGAAGTACCGACAGCTGCATTAAGCATCAAAAACGCTTAAAACACACCTGCTTGTCTTCTGAAAACCCTCCCAAATAAGCCCATTTGGCATTATCAAACAAAACACGGACGCGCAGAGATAGAACAAAGGACCAAACATCTATGTTCCTCTGCCAGGAGCTATAGTTTTCATTGGCCCAACTGAATCCTTCATCCGACGGCAAAACCTTGAGCTCGTCCACTGGTGGAAACTGTTTGGTGTCTCGAACTTTTGGAGTCTTGACAAGGGACAGGTTAGGTTTCTTTTTTACTATGCTCGAGCCATTAAGAACTTGCTTTGAACCATTCACAATCTCTACTTTGTTACTACCATTCGGGGCGTTCCTCTTCATTACCTCACTCACGGGCATCATCTTAACGGCTCTTCCATTGGTACCTAATCTAGCCGAAGAATCGCTCTGTCTCACAGTCACCTGAAACCTATGAACTCTTTCGCCAAAGTTCACATTGCACATTTTTCTCTCAAGTTTTGTGATTTGATTTGATATAGAATTCGAAAAGCTTAAACCATCCTTCGTTCTTCCTTGATTCATCACCTCGGTGTATTGGCAATAACAGCTCTGAGAAGCCAGTATTACCACCATTTAGTGAAATCAATCCCTGTAAACGTCGACGGGAAAGTCAAAAGCACACAAGTAGAAAAGATGAAGATCAATTCGAGAGGTGTTAGATTCAATGAACTTGCAATTTTGATCAAGAAGAGGATGGACAACAAGATCTGATATCACAAATGCTAAGCTAAGTGCCCTAACAAGTCGAAGATACAGAATTGAAATCAGCAATCCAATTCAAGAAAGGCCCCCCAAGAAAAAAAACTCGCCTTCCCCTCGTTATATTCTCAGAAACAAACGGACTAGATGAATATAGATCACCAAGGAAAGAAAAACATTCCGTGGGTATGTAATAGAAAATTCAGACCCTCAATACTTCAACTTAAGGATTGAACCTCTGCAACCTGATGATGAGCTCAGAGAGAGTGAGAGTGAGAATGACATTGGTCTGGCCGTAATATAACAGTTCCAATTGTCGGCGTGGCGTTAAAGAATAGGCCAATCCTTCTGACTTGCTTTTTTCTTGTATTTGGTTAACGACTATTTTGACATTCGAGGCAATCGATACTAGAGGTGAGGACGGTTCCCGGGTAGAATCAGGAACCGGAGAACCGGTTCCGGTTTGGTTCCCAATTCTAAAGAGACCGGTTTCGATTCCCGATTCCCTTTTTCTAGGAACCGGCGTTTTCGATTCCGGTTCCGGTTCCAATGAAAATTGGAACCGGAATCAGAACTGGAACCGATCAAAGTTAAAAAAAAAAAAAAAACCCTAGCCCCTCACTTTCCCCAATGTGACTTCCCCACTTTCTGCCGATTCTTCCCCCCTTCCCTTTTCTTTGTCTCTCTCTCTCTCTTTCTTTTCTCCCCTTTTTCCTCTCACGTCACTTCCTACCCCCAACTTTTTTCTTTTCTTCTCTCTCAGCCGAACCCTTCTTCTTCCTTCCAGCCTCTTGCTAGCTGCTGCTTCACCCACCACCACACTGCCGCCCGCGCCCTACTCACCACCACCTCCTGGCCACCGAACCACCACCACCCACCGCTCGTCCGATGAGCCGTCTCGCCGTTGAGCTCGACGAGATGTCGCGCCGTCTGTGCCGCCCCTCGATGCTGCTCGACCCTCTCGATGCCCTTGACGCTCGCTCGACGCCTCTCAGCCCCTTGACGCCCCCTCGACGCCGCACGGCCCCCTCGACGCTCGCTCGACCCCCTCGACGCCGCCCAACGTCCCCTTGATACCGCTCGCCACCCTCTACACCGAAGAAACTCGCCTCCTCCAGCTTCAATCGTAGGTTTAATCTCTTGCTATTTCTGCTCTTAACTGTTAGATCTAATCTAATAGTTTAGGTGCTTTATTTGGTCAATTTCTGAGATGTGTGTCATGCTTGTGTGGCCTGATCCAAGTACATACATAGTGAGGGAAGGGAATTTGTGGGGTTGTGTCACGTGGGTTCTTCCGTATCCCAAAATAAGACCAAGATGGCTGTTCTGGGATCTTCATCTTGCTGTTCAGTGGCTATTGTTGGGGCTGTTCTTGTTCTGGTTTTGAATGGGGCTGATTTGTGCAATGGAGGGAAGACCAGCACTTTTGTCCGTAAAGTAGAGAAAACTGTGGACTTGCCTCTAAATAGCGATGTTTTCCGAGTGCCTCCTAGCCATAATGTCCCTCGACAGGTCTCAATTGAGCTTGTCTTCTTGCTTTTTCTTTCAGTATAGCACAAGCTTTTCCTTCTGTTCATTTGTGACTTGTGAAATGGTTTGTCCAAAAAAGTGTAGGTTGTCTCCTATTCGCTGCATTGTTGACAGTTACCTTCTGATAATGATTTGCAGAAGGTGGGAGACAACCATTGGACTGGGCATCTTCACTAGGAGTGGCTAAAGGCATTGTGCACATCCATTCGGCCAAAGGCGGGAGGTTTATCCATGGCAACATACCTTGAAGGTTGCATCCAGAGTTTGGCCTGACTCCTCTGATCCGCGCTACTACAGTGCTTCCTAGAACTAGAAGTGCAGGTTATCGGCCTCCTGAAGTCATGAAAACTAAGAAACCCACACAAAAATTAGACATTTACAGTTTTGGAGTACTGCTCCTTGAATGATTGTCAAGATGTCGGACCCGGTGTGTTCAAGCTATTTTTTGGTGTTAATCATGATTTGAAGGATAAGCTCAAAAAAAGAGTGAGGATTAAGAGGTATAAGATTGTTTATTATTGTTGCGTTCATTTTCATTTTTTCAAACTAAAAATGAAAAAAAAAAATTTGTTGAAACCTGGACCGACCCTGAAATCTATAACAAGTAGGTTTCAGGTTCTTGGTTCTGATGGGTAGGTTCTAGGTTCCAAAAAATGAGGAATCTGTATCCGAAGGTAGGTTTTAAGTTCTAGATGGAATCGAACCGGAACCGGAAATCGCTTACCTCTAATCGATACGACCTGTATTCTGACGGGAAACAGTGGAATCTTCAATGACCATTCGCTTAATTGCTTCCGTACGATGGTTCGTACAATAAAAATGTTGGGTCACTTGGCAAGGACGTGCTCTTGCGTGCCACGGCCAGGGTCACAAAATAGCCCGTCCTCTTCCGGTCCCACCAGGTGGAGATACATCTGCACCCTAGGCGGGACGCGCACACACCGAGTCCGATCACGCGTGAGTTGCTTTAAGTGGCGGATATTGACTCACATAAGATCGTTAAATCAATAATCGCGTTCCACCCCTTACATGATGGGCTGAGTTTGAATTTTGCATCAATGACTACCCTCTCAATCAAAATTGCCCGAGAAACATAGTAAATTCATCCGAGTTTGGCTTTGCCCAATGTTCAGAGAATAAATATTCAATGCAATGAAAATTGACATTCTACTTTTCCAATTTAAGTCAAAATCACGTGAACATACTCTAGTTATATTAGTTTTGTTATTTATCGCAAATTTTCTTTTACACAAGCTTTGGATTAGCCGGTTTTTAGATTAAGAAATTGATATAAGTAACCTTTTAGAAATATTTAGTTAAAAAAAAAAAAAAAGCTTTTAGCAATGTTGAGAAAAATAAAAGAATTTGAGGGTTTCTATTTTTTACTTAGTTTCTAAGTAGTATTCGAGATGAGTCATATTGATGAATTCATTTCAATCTTTGACTTATTAGGATAAAACTCAAATTGACTGTAACATCTTTGAAATTGAAAATAAAAGATGCCTCTTAAATTACTTGAGATCACTCAACTTAGAGCGAAATAACGAATCCCTAGGAAAATATCAACCATTTTTATTTGGATTTTTAGCTATGCCTTAAATAATATAAAAAGGGGCTTGAAGACTTACATATTTAGGTTATTTAGCATTTTCCCAAATCGGCCACTCGACATGGAATCCAAAAGAGTAGATTAGTCGATCTTTTTTTGGTCTGGTTTTCTTCTATATCTATTTTTAGTCGGCTTCATAAATTGTGTAATCATTGCACATTTTAAATATATTTATATAAGTACAGATTTTTTTTTTTCTATATTTCATATTTGCTATGAGAAGTTAGATGCTAAAATTGATCAGACAGCTACTACCTTGTCAAGATCCGAATCCCGTTTCAATACTCGATGTGACTGACTAGATAATTAGGGCATGCCCACTCGTTCGTTCGTGCATCGTTTTCCAAGGAAAGCATGTGACTAAGAAAAAGGGCATTAAGAAAGGAGATGATGGGCTTCATTTGTTCTTGAGCGCTATGATGAGCAAAAGAAACATAATTTTGTTACTTTCTAGACCACGTGGGTGGATTAACTATTGTTTGCCAATACCCAGCAGTTTTTTAAATCAATAGGGTCGCTGGTACTTTTCAATGCAAAAAATTACTAATCATATAGACAATTTACTAACCTTCTTTTATATTAACACTTCCTATTACATTGCACAAATCATTAGTTATCTTCAAACTTGCATGTTTTGCTATTATATGGGATGATAAAAATCAATGTAAAAAACGTTACTTTTTATATGAGACGTTACTAATTGTGTAAATAAGTTAGTTGTTTATGGATAGAGAATCAAGTTTCTTGTAGAAAGACGTTGATCACATTAATTACTACTCAGTAGTTACATATGCACTTCCAAGTCAGAATCTTTTGGTAATCCTGGCAAAACAACAATGGGGTTAGAAAGAGGACTTGTGATATTACTCAAACACTAGGACCTAATTTCAAATTGTCATCATCTGGTTTACTTTTGAGGGCTATGTTCTTCATGCATAATGCATTAAATATCATAACATATATCCTACTTGCTCAGTGTGATTTAAAATAGAATATGAGTGTAACGCTCATAAAAAAGTTCAGAGGAAAGAACATGCACACCAACATCGAGAATATGGGTGTCATTCCAAATGAAAAGACACGCTATTCGAGAAGGCCAGGATTAGAACAAGAAAAGTAGTAAAGTTCCAAGTTAGAAATTATCCACGAGCCAAGATTGAGGCATTGAGGCATTGAGGCGTTGGCTTTCCTCTTCTAAGCTGCTGCTCAGAGGTGCGTCAAGGCGGAATCTGTTGACTGAGACTCAAAGGTGGGTGCCCTCCTCGGTAGAATTCCGGCGTTGCGACGTTAAGGCCGAAGCCACTTATTACAATCATCTTGACGATGTGTCGGGATTTGTTGAGGCGGGCGAGATAACAAAAGCGAGTAATGAGTGCATTGGACTTGTGGGGGGAGGCTGAGGTCGAGGCGGGATTTCTTTTTATTATTTGAACCAATGTTTGGCAATGTGGAGAATGTAGGTGTAGTTTTATTATCACATGGCTCTTTTTCCCCATTTTCGATCTTCTACATTATAGGCCCGTTTGTACCGTGTACAGGTCAAGTGGAAAGTAAAAATCATAGAGAAGCTATGCCTGGGGAAGAATACAATGAGGTGATGGCAGTATGCTGGAGATTAACATGTCTCGAGGAGAGAGGGCACTTCGATTTCGGGCGCTTGCCGATCATATCATCTTCTCGAACTTGTCGAGCTTCTTCACCCGTTGCATCGACCTCAAGAAAAATGTGAAAAATACTCCTGGATTTGCACATTAAGTTTATTAAAAAGAACCATCTAGCAACATTGATGGCGGAAAGAACTTTTCATCCCGATGTGAAAGGGAGTGTTGATGAAAGATGAAGAACCTGCTCCGATGAATGAGCTGTTGGCGAGAATACTGCCTTGGTTAGTGAGAGTAACTCCTAGATTTAGTAGCGTGCCCCCGAAGACGGTATACATAGTGGCCATTTGAAGAATCGTTGCTTTCCGAGCTGCTCTTTCGGACTGGGAAACCAAGAAGAAAAACTAGTCATTTGCAGAGACTGTTGGATTTAAAATTCGATAATTACATCAGGTGCCGATAAAAGGATCTGCCAGACCTCCTATGTCTAGCCCAAATCTTGTCAAATGCTCAATGAGAATGTAGCAAATTAATCGTTAGGATGGTTAAAGTAGAAATAGTAGAAAACCTCGAGCACCCGGACTCTGAGTTTTAGATCCCCCGAGTCGAGTTGATTCACAATCTCCTCTATCCGTTGGACTCTGTAAGGCATGCTTATGGCGGAGGTTCTAACCTGAATGTGTACATGGTTTCTCTCAGTACCAATTCTCATCAAACATGAAAAACACATGATCAAGAATTCATATCTAGATGGACTCAAAACCATACATCATTAGCTTGTTTCCTTATCTGCTTCCACGAGTTGCGTGCCCGTCTGTTGTTTTGGCCTTATATCCAGAAGCTCCTGCAGGCATAATCGCATAGTAATCATTTAGTAGCGGAGATGGGTTGCTAATCATATGAACCTACTAAGGCAAAAGCCATAAATTGTTCTTAGGAAAAACAATGGAACCTGAGCGTAAGGGGCAGCAATCTTTACGAAGGAGAAATTGGGGTCGAGGGTATAGCCAATACCTGAAAAATGACAGTTATAGAGCGAGACAGAAAAGGTCAACCTCTCCGCATATGAATATCCCTGTAAGGTATCTTCGACATTACTTGCTCTTATGGCACATATGGACATAGCTTTTTTTTTGTTCGTAATGGACATAGCTTGTTCATCAAGAATTTTGCAACTACTAGGGAATAAAGGATGTTTGATTTCAAATCATAGGACGTCATTTTATATCGCGATCAGAGAAGAGTGGATGCATGAGAGAGAGAGAACCTTCAAGAGTAGAAAATGCCTTCAAGACAAAGGTAACGGATGATGGAAATCTGAATGACTGATCTTGGGCTATCGCAAACAAATCCTGCCATATAATTGCCATCATCAACTAGTTTCCTCTGTATTCGGCTGAAAAATAATCAATTTCATCTCCCTCATGGAGCAAATGTGTAACCTATATGCATACCTCCCCAATTGCGGCGAATGTCTGCTGTTGATCTGTTGTCTGACTTAACAAGTTGTCCAAGAAAAACTTCACGGATCTCCTCACCTGAAGAACATTCAAGAATTGGTGACGCAAAATCAACAACTTCATTGCCTTCTCAAGCAAAACACATTCCATACCGATGACAGGTCTCCAGTTGGCTGAAGCGCTCCAAGATCAATAAGGCTCTGCATAACCTGTGCAGTCACCACTCGTCAGATCAAGCTGAGCAATGCTGCATAACCAGTGAAGCTAGTCCATTGTGGATTTGGACATGACTAATTTTGCATATGTTCGTCGCATCATTGAAAGATGGATAATTACATTTAGGAAGCAGGCATAACGAGTCTATTTGCACAGAAAGAGTGAACAAAAAAATAAATTGCAGAGAGAATTGATAAGGGATCTGGACCGACCCTTTTTGCATCTTTCTCATAAACAGCATAGAAAAGTTCAAGCAGCCTCTCACGGGTGAATGATTTGATCTCCCCCATCATTCCAAAATCGTAGTAGATGAGCACTTCGTCCATGTCAATAGCGAGATTTCCGGGGTGGGGATCAGCATGAAAGAAACCGGTTTTCAGTATCTGCACCATTTTGTTTCTTAAAATCATCCAGCCGTATGATGAATTCAACCAACAAAAACTGCATATGGTTTTCATGATCAAGAACCAGGCTTCAAGACCAGTTTAGGGTTCTGTACCTGAATCAGATATGCTTCAATAGCATGCGAAGAAATGCGAGAGCGGTCAAAACCACGTGAATCAAGCAGGTTTAGCCGATCAATCTTAATACCTACCACAGTGTAACCAAGATACATGAGACAGAAGTGGCCATCGTGTTAATATAGATGATACTATCTTGAACCAAATTAAGAATTTGTGGTCTCAGTAAAAACCTGGTACATACTCCAAGGTCAACACCTTCGATGCGGTATAATCCCAATAAACCAGCTGCAACAAAAGAAACAAGGAAACATTTTACAGTAATGAGAAGCCTAAAGAAAAAAATAACAATGGCTGTACTCTCTATGAAAGTTAAATGCATCTCCTTGTGTAAGTAGCGGCAGAAAAATACATAGCTAAAGTAGTTGGTAGGCTGTTGAGGAAAAACCTACAGGCACTCGGACCCACTTTACGTTCCGAAAATCTCGGCGGAATTTATCAGCATTCTTCCCTTCATTGATGTAATCTATCTCTTGATACAAAATCCTGAAATGAAAAAGATCTATGTTCAACTCAAAAAACAGTATGCATAGAACTTGCTAGAGGAGGCAAAGAAGCAAAAGCTCTGTTATCCTACTGAACAGCATGTCGTTGAACGTGGACGAGAAGGAATGCATCTTTTGATAGCTTAAAATGAGAATGGTACTAACACATTGACAAATGGACAAATACCACTAAAATAAGAAGGGGAGTGAGCTATGAAACAGCAGACTCAAATTTATGATATGGAATAAAATGTTGGTATATAGCAGAGGCACAACACAATGACCAAGTAGCATGAACAACTTTAAGCTGATACAATTCAAGCCGAGTTGGTCTTTAGACTGACGTTTTACATTCTTCATAAATACCAATCCAGTCTCTTGATCCAAGAGTTTCACTTCTCTGAAAGTACTCTGAAATAAGCTTTAAATTACCTGGCCAGGAAAAACAAGTCAGAGGTGTCAGAGAAACTGTCAAAGCAATCTAACAAATAATTCCCCATAACGTTCATAATATTGTCTAATAATGCCATATCAATACAATTATCCAACTGCATCAGAACGATAAACTTCAAGGTGGTAAGAAGTTTCATGCAAATTCAGAGCTATTACTCATAGCTTTTCAAAAGAAAAGCACCGAGCACACTTGTCAACCTTGTCCTTTTGGCAACTTAAATTCTGTCACATAAACAAATGCGGAGTACTCCTGAACGTGCTCAAGAAAGAGAACTTAGGGAGCCAAGTATAAGATAAAAATAAGCAATTTATTTACTGCATGTTAGAAGGTGAACGCAATGACCAGGGCACAGGATGAAGTCTCTTTAGCTAATATCATGTATAGATTCAGATAGTTAAACCCACATCTGACAGCACATTCATAACACCCCATACGTTGGGACCAACACTTGGTGATGCCCATGTGAATGAAACTATTCTTAACAAGTCCTGATTGATGTTAAAGGGAAGACAAGGAGAGGAACGAAGCATAAACATTCATGGTTTAAAATAAAAATCCAAAGCTGATAATTCGAAAAGAGGTGTCACTTACGGAAATCAATGTCGAAAAGCTTCTTCAAGCCTGGTCTTTGAACTTTTATAACTACTTTCTCTCCATTATGCAGTATAGCTCGATGTACCTAAAAACAAGATCTTTCCAACGTTAAATCAGTATAATACAATCATGCAGAAAGAATTACTATGATGAGGATGTTGACTACAGAATATGGGAAATCATGCGTCGTTCTGTTTCTCCTTCTTCCAAAGTGATATTTGACATCTATACTCTCCATACTGTAGAACAGAACCATTATCACATTTCAACTTCCACTGGTTTATACCATAATTGATAATAACGTTTCTCACCATCATACAGGGAAGTAAACCAAATATCTAAAAGCGTCCAAGTAACTAAGGAAGAGTTAGAAAACAAAAACAGATCAAACACCTGACCAAGACTAGCAGCAGCTATGGGCTGATCCTCAAACTCCTTAAAGATGACATCAAGTGGAGCTCCCAGTTCACTCTCGATGAAATCTCTAGCTTTCTTGGGTGAGAAGGCGGGAACTCTGTCCTGCATTGAAAAGCGGATTTGTCTCGTATTGCAAATGGTATTGATGCAAAATGTAGTGTACTAGCGGGTCAACATAGAGCCCCCCTCACAAATCCTAGTTAAAAGCAGAAGAACAAGAGAACAAGACCCTTCTTAAAAGCTATCATATCATAATCAAGAACCATGGCGTACCTGCAACTTGGTGAGCTCATCCACAAATTCACGTGGAAAGAGGTCAGACCTTGTCGAAGATAACTGGCCAAGTTTAATGAAGGTTGGCCCTAGCTGCAGCACACGCTCCCGCAGCCAGGAAGCAGTCTTTCGTCGCCTATCTTTCTGAGTTGCAAATGTCAATTAGCACCTCAAAATAAAAAATAGAAGTAGCATCCAAAACGCTTAAAACACACCTGCTTGTCTTTTGAAAACCCTCCCAAATAAGCCCATTTGGCATTATCAAACAAAACACGGACACGCAGAGATAGAACAAAGGACCAAACATCTATGTTCCTCTGCCAGGAGCTATAGTTTTCATTGGCCCAACTGAATCCTTCATCCGACGGCAAAACCTTGAGCTCGTCCACCGGTGGAAACTGTTTGGTGTCTCGAACTTTTGGAGTCTTGACAAGGGACAGGTTAAGTTTCTTTTTTACTATGCTCGAGCCATTAAGAACTTGCTTTGAACCATTCACAATCTCTACTTTGTTACTACCATTCGGGGCGTTCCTCTTCATTACCTCACTCACGGGCATCATCTTAACGGCTCTTCCATTGGTACCTAATCTAGCCGGAGAATCGCTCTGTCTCACAGTCACCTGAAACCTATGAACTCTTTCGCCAAAGTTCACTTTGCACATTTTTCTCTCAAGTTTTGTGATTTGATTTGATATAGAATTCGAAAAGCTTAAACCATCCTTCGTTCTTCCTTGATTCATCACCTCGGTGTATTGGCAATAACAGCTCTGAGAAGCCAGTATTACCGCCATTTAGCAAAATCAATCCCTGTAAACTTCGACGGGAAAGTCAAAAGCACACAAGTAGAAAAAATGAAGATCAATTCGAGAGGTGTTAGATTCAATGAACTTGCAATTTTGATCAAGAAGAGGATGGACAACAAGATCTGATATCACAAATGCTAAGCTAACATAATACTATAGAAGCTGCTTTCTCCTTGGATAAGTCGAACACCGAAGTCAAGTCCAATTAAATTACAAGTGCCCAAACAAGTCGAAGATACAGAATTGAAATCAGCAATCCAATTCAAGAAAGGAAAGAAAAACAAACAGACTAGATGAAAATAGATCACCAAAAAAACAAAAAAAACATTCCGTGGGTATGTAATATAAAATTCAGACCCTCAACCTTCTTCAACTTCAGGATTGGACCTCTGCAACCTAATGTGAGTGAGAATGCGATCGGTCTGGCCGTAATATAACATTTCCAATTGGTGGACGTGGCGTTAAAGGATACCTCAATCCTTCTTACTTGCTTTTGTCTTGTATTCGGTTAACGACAAATTTGACATATGACCTTTAACCCCCCCCAAAAAAAAAGGACAAATCTGACATATGAGGAAATAGATGTGACCTTAGTCTTGACGAGCAAACATTGGAATCTTCAACGACCACCGTTCGCTTGATTGCTTCCGTACGATGGTTCGTACAATGATACTGTTGGGTCACTTTGGCAAGGACGTGCTCTTGCGTGCCACGGCCAGGGTCACAAAATAGCCCGTCCTCTTCCGGTCCCACCAGGTGGAGATACATCTGCACCCTAGGCGGGACGCGCACACACCGAGTCCGATCACGCGTGACTTGCTTTAAGTGGCGGATATTGACTCACATAAGATCGTTAAATCAATAATCGCGTTCCACCCCTTACATGATGGGCTGAGTTTGAATTTTGCATCAATGACTACCCTCTCAATCAAAATTGCCCGAGAAACATAGTAAATTCATCCGAGTTTGGCTTTGCCCAATGTTCAGAGAATAAATATTCAATGCAATGAAAATTGACATTCTACTTTTCCAATTTAAGTCAAAATCACGTGAACATACTCTAGTTATATTAGTTTTGTTATTTATCGCAAATTTTCTTTTACACAAGCTTTGGATTAGCCGGTTTTTAGATTAAGAAATTGATATAAGTAACCTTTTAGAAATATTTAGTTAAAAAAAAAAAAGCTTTTAGCAATGTTGAGAAAAATAAAAGAATTTGAGGGTTTCTATTTTTTACTTAGTTTCTAAGTAGTATTCGAGATGAGTCATATTGATGAATTCATTTCAATCTTTGACTTATTAGGATAAAACTCAAATTGACTGTAACATCTTTGAAATTGAAAATAAAAGAGGACTCTTAAATTACTTGAGATCACTCAACTTAGAGCGAAATAACGAATCCCTAGAAAAATATCAACCATTTTTATTTGGATTTTTAGCTATGCCTTATATAATATAAAAAGGGGCCTGAAGACTTACATATTTAGGTTATTTAGCCTTTTCCCAAATCGGCCACTCGACATCGAATCCAAAAGAGTAGATTAGTCGATCTTTTTTTTGGTCTGGTTTTCTTCTATATCTATTTTTAGTCGGCTTCATAAATTGTGTAATCATTGCACATTTTAAATATATTTATATAAGTACAGATTTTTTTTTCTATATTTCATATTTGCTATGAGAAGTTAGATGCTAAAATTGATCAGACAGCTACTACCTTGTCAAGATCCGAATCCCGTTTCAATACTCGATGTGACTGACTACATATTTAGGGCATACCGACTCGTTCGTTCGTGCATCGTTTTCCTTGCTCGTTTTCCAAGGAAAGCATGTGACTAAGAAAAAGGGCATTAAGAAAGGAGATGATGGGCTTCATTTGTTCTTGAGCGCTATGCTGAGCAAAAGAAACATAATTTTGTTACTTTCTAGACCACGTGGGTGGATTAACTATTGTTTGCCAATACCCAGCAGTTTTTTAAATCAATAGGGTCGTTGGTAATTGTACTTTTCAATGCAAAAAATTACTAATCATATAGACAATTTACTAACCTTCTTTTATATTAACACTTCCTATTACATTGCACAAATCATTAGTTATCTTCAAACTTGTATGTTTTGCTATTATATGGGAGGATAAAAATAAACGTAAAAAAAGTTACTTTTTATATGAGACGTTACTAATTGTGTAAATAAGTCAGTTGTTTATGGATAGAGAATCAAGTTTCTTGTAGAAAGACGTTGATCACATTAATTACTAATTAGTTACATATGCACTTCCAAGTCAGAATCTTTTGGTAATCCTGGCAAAACAACAATGGGGTTAGAAAGAGGACTTGTGATATTACTCAAACACTAGGACCTAATTTCAAATTGTCATCATCTGGTTTACTTTTGAGGGCTATGTTCTTCATGCATAATGCATTAAATATCATAACATATTTATCCTACTTGCTCAGTGTGATTTAAAATAGAATATGAGTGTAACGCTCATAAAAAGTTCAGAGGAAAGAACATGCACACCAACATCGAGAATATGGGTGTCATTCCAAATGAAAAGACACGCTAATAGAGAAGGCCAGGATTGGAACAAGAAAAGTAGTAAAGTTCCACAGTTAGAAATTATCCACGAGCCAAGATTGAGGCATTGAGGCGTTGGCTTTCCTCTTCTAAGCTGCTGCTTAGAGGCGCGTCAAGGCGGAATCTGTTGACTGAGACTCAAAGGTGGGTGCCCTCCTCGGTAGAATTCCGGCGTTGCGACGTTAAGGCCGAAGCCACTTATTACAATCATCTTGACGATGTGTAGGGCTTTGTTGAGGCGGGCGAGATAACTAAAGCGAGTAACGAGTGCATTGGACTTGTGGGGGGAGCTGAGGTCGAGGCGAAGAGGGAGGGCTCGAAGTTGAAGATGCGAATGGAAGAAAAAAGAAAAAGAAAATGAAAATGAAAGATATTAAGAGAAAAGAAAACATAAATGAAAAGAGAGGAAAGAAAAGAAAGTGAAAGAGAGAGAAAACAGAAGAGAAAATGTATTTTTGATGAAAATGGCCTTGGCTGTATTAAGATTTAACTGATTGGTAAGCTCGGACCTTCATTTAAGATTAATTTGTCACTCAAGCTCTTATTTGAGATAATATTTATTTTGAGCTCTTTTTCGGAAAAAAAAATTACTTCATGTTTTTATTTGAAATTTTCCCTAAAGTTAGACTCTCAATGTACGAATCTTTTTGTACTCTGCCCCCATCGAAATGATGAAATCTCCATTGCACTCGGCACTTATTGTGTTGAGTATCAAAATAATTTCATGGATCAAACCCGCTATGCAGTAGGGGCCAGCGCACTTATTGTGTTGAGTATCAAAATAATTTCATGGATCAAACCCGCTATGCAGTAGGGGCCAGCGCAGTCGAACAAGTACTAGTGTATTTGGGATAGCGCGCGTGGTAAGGGCGGGAAACATACAACTATTCTTGGGTCTGCGCAAAGCCATGCGGCAGGCAACTTAAGCGATTTTAAAGGGGGTACTTTTTGCGATAGATTTCCAAGTTGGCTTTTTAGATTTAACTAAAAAGTCAACATAAACGTCAATCTTTGACATGTTTAGAGAATGACAATTAAATGTAAATGACATCTAAAAGAATATTTTTGATTAAGAAACGGGCCTTATCGCGAATTAGAAGCTCGAGTCTCGAGTTTTTTACTTATTGGACTTGTTGGCAAAAATTCAGGTGCGAAAATAAATATCAAGATACGATTTTGTAGGCTTGAAGACAACAAGGTCTTCTGGGGGTTCTGGTCTGGAGGATTTGGCATGAGGATTTGTACACTATCCCGGATTTGAGTTTATTATAGTAAAAGGGGTTTGCTGTTTCTTAAAAATAGCACTACCGAGCATAATTTAAAAAATAAAATAAAATTGGATGAAGGACAAATCTGTGAGGAATTTATTATTCAGTAATTACGCAGAATATGATAAAAGAAATATAAAGGCATAATGTCATGACAATTATTATTGGTTCATCAAAGGATACACACCAAAACATTAAACACCTCATGAGATTACAATACGGCTCATCAGAGATGAGTTCATAGGATTCTAATGATCACAAAAATCATACTTCATGGTTTTGTAGTTGAACAAACATGGGCCATCGGGCAGTACATTTCAATAACAATCACGACCACTGGGGCATGTGTCATCTCTTTTATGTATAACGTAATATTGAAAATTTCCTGGCCATTCAAAGCTACAACAGATCAATGTTTTCCCCAAAAAATTGAAATCTCCAGTAGGCTCTCGGGCAACCACAATGGAACTTAGATCGTCATCTCCTAATTTGCAATGAATTGTGAGGCTCAATTAACTTTTTGGTCAGCTGTTCATACATCGGCTTCTCCATAAATGTGACCTTATCCAATAGTTTTGTAAAGATCACGCCAGTTGATGCTTTAAGTCAACAAATTCGACATTGACGTCACCATTGGTCACATTTTCTTTGATAAAGTGATGGTGTATCTCTATATGCTTCGCCCTTGAGTTTATGATGTGATTTTTTGTAAGGTTGATTACACTTATATTATTGCACTTGATAATTATTCCTGTGCTTTCTACAATGTAATCACTTAATTGCTGTTGAATCCCAAAAAATCTGAGCAAAACAGCTATCAAGTGTTACATATTCAGCTTCAGTCGTTTTTTATCTTTTAGAGAAACATGAGCCGAGCATACAGCCTTTGACAAGTACTTGTTGTTGTTGTTGTTGTTGTTTTATTTATTTATTATCTATTCTGCATCCCGCAAAATTGGCATCCTAATATCCAAGTAGTATAAAATCCAAGTTCCTTGGATACCATAAGCCTAGCTTGGGATAAGATGCAATGTACTCATAATACGTTTAACAGTCTTAAGATGTGACTATTTAGAAATTAGACTGAAAATGGGCACAAATACACACACTAAACAGTATGTTTGGTATCGATGCAATTAGATAAAGCAATGAACCTATCATGCTTATGTAAAATTTGGCATCAACATGCTTACGTGCTTCGCCATTGTCCGATTTCATTGAAGTGACATAGAGGTGTCTACCTTTATGCTGTTTTCCATTTCAAATTTTTTTCACAAGTTCCTTCGCATATTTCTCTTGAAATATGAAGTTCCTCCCTTCAATTGCTTGACTTAAAGTCCAAGGAAGAAGTTCAATTCACCTGTCAAACTCTTTTCAAATTTGCTCTTCATGATGGCTGCAAATTTCTTGCATATATCGTTGTTAGTTGAACCAAAAATGATATCATCAACATAGATTTGAATGAGCAAGATGTTACCATTCCTCTTGTAGAATAGAGCACTATCCACCTTTCCCTTTTCAAACTCATTCCCCTTAAAAAAAAATTGCTAAGCCCTTCATACTAGGTTCTTGGTGCCTACCTGAGTTCATAGAGAGCTTTCTTTAGTTAATACACATGATCTCTTTGTTGAGGCTAACAAGACAACCTAGAAGGGGGTGAATATGTTGTTTTAGAAAACTTTGACAATTTTGTGGAGATTAGCAATAATTATGAAAATCAAGTCAAGCAAATGTTTCGGATATTCTGTAGTGAGAATGTGCTAGTATTAATGATAATGAGAGAAAGAAGAGCACATGGCGACATATAGTGATTTGGCTTTATCATGAAGCCTTCATCCACTAACCACACTAACAATCATAAGTTGGGCTGAATTGTGCTAGTAATCTATGGAATAATTAACAATTAGCAAGCATTGTCCCTATCAACTAATATGTCACACTATCGGGAAACAGGTGTTGCTATCTCTCTTGCACACTTAATTCTTCGCACAATTACAAAACATCATGAACAGTAAAATGAAGGTCTCGAGAGAATGGAACAATAACTAGGAGTACAACTCAAAGCAAATTGTGGATTAGAGAAGCATATGGCTATTAGAGTTTTTTTGTTGCCACTGTCTAAGGATAGAACCACCTATACAATCCTTTTCCTTGAACATTTATGGGCTATCTCAATATAAATTATGCAGCTGTTGTCCCATCGTTAATAGCTCTAACAATCTTGACAAACGCCTATTCTCGATTTTTTGATATGGCTTCTAGTTCTTCTGTTGTGCCTTATTGGTCAACAATGACTACTTTTGGTCTTCCAATGTTCATATTCTAATGGTCATTGTTCCCACATCACCTAGGACATGACATTTTCAGCACTACTATAAATATCATCATCAGTTGATCTTGAAGTCCATTAGTGTTGTTTGCGAACATGATAGTGATGTAAAACAATGGGCAAATGCTTATATGGAAACCTTTGAGTGTCAAAAGAGTGGGCTGTCCCAAAAATCAAAAAAGGTTGTAGGATCTTTGAAGTTATAAACAGGTTACGATATTTAATCTCAAATTCACTTGTTTTCCTTGATTTCTAAGATGTCAATGATTTTGAACTTATTTTGCAGATTTTCTAGTAGCATTTTGAAAACTTTCCCCTTTATCAATATCTTTTCCTTGATGATGTTATTTGATTTCAGTTATTTGATTATCTATTAAATTGCGACCTCCCTATAAATAGTTGTCTAAGATATTGTAATTCACATTTCATCATACAAATAACATTGTCTTTTGGAATTCCTTTCTAAGCGTTTCTTCCTCTACGTCATTTGATCAGAGCAAGTCTCTCTTATAATGATGGCTAATAACGTCAATGACAATCTTCCCATAGCTAAAGGCAGTGGAAACAAGCCTACTACGTGGGTTGAGTTCAACCAATTTGCGAAGTAAATTGAACGGGGGTTTCAAGAGTCTCCGTCCAGCATTTGTTTACCAACCCCATACCTAGTAATCTTTTGGTCGAACATACTTAGGTCGCTTGAGACCTGGAAGTAGCTATGGAGCACGAGGCAAATCCATGACAAAGGTGACAAGTTTATGTCGAGGACTCCAAAGAAGATGAAGAGTTCCTGGACAAGCTTGTTTGTGGAGGCCATAAGAATGAGGGATACCGACAAGACCCCAAGCAATATCAGCTTAAGGTTCCAACCTTCAATGGCAATTTGAATATTGAAGACTTCCTGGATTGGCCTTGGGAAGTTGAGAAATTCTTCCATGCCATGGACATCGAAGAAGATTGCCAAGTGAAATTGGTGGCATACAAGTTGAAGGGTGGCACCTTAGCGTGGTGGGAGCAAACACAGCTAACCCAACGTTGACAAGGAAAAGCTCCCATCCAAACGTGGAATCAAATGAAGGAAATGTTGAAGGTTTGGTCCTCCTAACTAATTATGAACAATTATTATTTCAACAATTCCATAATTTTAAGCAGCCGAACCGATCAATTCAAGCCTACACAAAGAAGTTTCTCCAACTTTTTGCCCGTAATGACTTGGTTAAGTCAGAGGCACAATAGATTGCTAGGTACATTAATGGCTTGCAACTTAACATTCAAGACCATATTTCACTACATCGTCTATTCTTTGTTGAGGATGTTCAAGAGATGGCCCAAAAGGTTGAGATGCAATCGGAGAGAACTAGCCCCATTAATCGTGTTAATAATTATTCTGCTCAAGCATCATTTGGAAGGGGGAGACAACTAGATGTTCGAAAATCCTCCAACCAGCAAACCGACACAATGAACCGGACTTCGAATAGTACTACTAGGGTGTCCAAGGAGACAATCATTGCAAACAATCATAATACTAGTCATAATGCCTAGAATTTGTACCTTAAGCCACCATCAATCAAATGCTACAAGTGTAACGAACTTAGACATCGTTCGAGTGACTACCCATGGTGGAAGGGGCCAATGTTGTCAAGCACGGCAATGACATACACAAAGATGATTAGGTTGATGAGCAAGAAATAGAGGATGAAGAGCGCGAGTAAGTTAACTATGTCGTTAGGTGACTATTGCTTGCCCCACGAAGAGAAGACATGCAATAAAATAGTCTTTTTTGTGCCCATTGTACCGTTAACGACAAAGTATACGATGTCATCACTAATAGTGGAAGTTATGAAAACATAGTGTTTAAGGCTCTTGTGGATCAGTTATAGCTAAAGACAGAGTCACATCTGTGTCAAGGTGACATAGTTATGTCGTTAATCTATTTCAGTTGGAAAGTCCTATAAGGACACCATTATTAATGATATAGTGGAAATGGATGCATGCCGTGTCTTACTGGGACAACCATAGCAATACAACGTTTATACCACCCACAGGGTTCGAGAGAACACCTACTCTTTTGTGTGAAAAAGAAAAAAATGAAGATTACTTTGAAACCAATTAGTAACACTCCCTAGGCCCCGAAGAAGCAAAGTGCAAGCATTATGCTAAACGTCCATAAACGTGGGGGCATGGACATAATTATAGAGAAAGGCGATCAACAAATTATTATTTCCAATCCTAAGGCTCTTCAACCCTTGTTCAAAGCATTTAGTGACATTATCCCGAAGGATCTACTTGTTAGATTAACCCTCTTGAGCAACATTCAACATGGGATTGACTTTTTTCTAGGAGTGAGCCTCCTTAATTTGCTGCGCTACCAGATGATCTGCAGGAGAACCATATTTTACGAGACCAAGTAGGAGAACTCCTTTCGAAAAGGCTTCTTGCATGAAAGCATGAGCCCTTGTGCAATCCCTACAATCCTCACTTCGAAGAAAGATGGAAACATGCGTAAATATGTTGATAGTCGAGCAACTAATTAGATTACCATCTAGTACCGATTCACAATCCCTCGCTTGGATGACATGCTTGATCGGCTTGCGGGATCAAAGGTCTTTATAAAGATTGGTCTACGTAGCGGATACTATTAATCATGCATCCGCCCTTGGCGATGAATGGAAAGCAGCTTTTAAAACAAGTGGAGGTTTGTATGAATGGCTTGTCATGTCGTTTGGCCTCACCAACGCACCTTGCACCTTCATGCATTTAATGACTTAGGTCTTCAAACCGTTCATTGGTAAGTTTCTAGTAGTCTACTTCAATGACTTTTTCATATACAGTCCAAATGATCAGTAGCTTATGGAGCATTTAAGGGACATCTTATTGGTCATGCAAAAAAAACAATTGTACATTAATTTGAAGAAATATAGCTTCATGACCAATTGACTCCGCTTCTTGAGGTCTATTGTCAAAGCAAAAGGTCTTCAAGTTAATGGAGAGAAGGTAGCTGCCATCCATGATTGGCCTAGCCCCCCAGGCCATTGGGGGAGGCCCGTAGTTTCCATAGGCTTGCGACATTCTACTAATGTTTTATCCAAAATTTCAATTTTATTATGGCCCCAATCACTAAGTGCTTGAAGAAAGGAAAAGTAAATTAGGGGTGATGAAGCAAAAGCTAGCTTTGCTATCATAAAAGAAAAAACATTCCATGGCACCAATACTGATGCTCCTAAATTTCGAAAAGGTATTCAAACTAGACTGTGAGGCCTCTAGCATATCGATTAGTGATGTTCTCTTCCAAGAATGTAAGCTTGTTCTTAATTTAGCGAGATACATAATGATGATCGTAGGTAATGTCTACCTATGAGTAGGAGTACCTTGCTATAGTATGAGCTATCAAGCATTAGTAGCCCTATCTTTATCATCATGAGTTTGTCTTTAACATTAACCATTGAGCACTCAAGTATATAAAGAGCCAAAGGCATCTGAATCAAATGCATGGAGTTTGGGTCTCCTTTTTGGAGCAATTCAATTTTGTGCTTTGATACAAGGCAGGCAACTTGATAAAGTCGCTCATGCACTTAACCACCGTGTTACAACACTCATCATCATGTCTACCGATATTGTGGGCTTTGACCACCTCTGTGCCCTTTATGCCGGTGATGAAGATTTTCAGGACATTTGGAAGAAGTGTTCAGCGATAGGCTTTCACGGTATCATGATCATTTAGGACAAATTCTTGTTCTTTGGCAATAGGTTGGGCATTTCTCGCAACTCCTTGTGGAAACAACCTATTTGAGAGCTCCATGGTGGCTCCCTCAGAGGACATTTTAGGCGAAACAAAACTGTTGCCTTGGTTGAAGATCAATATTATTGGCCTCAACTAAAATGGGACATTGGGCAATTTGTGAAAAAAGTGCTAAATTTGTCAGACTGCCAAAGGCCACTCTTAGAACACTAGTCTTTACACCCTTCTACCGATTCCTTTTGGACCTTGGATAGACATTTCAATGGGTTTCGTGTTGGGGCATCATCGAACCCAATAAGATATGATTCTATTTTTGTGGTAGTAGACAAGTTTACAAAGATGTCACACTTTATCTCTTGCAAAAACTTCTGATGGAGGACCCTATGGCGCTTATTCAGGATAGATTTATAGTACAATAGCTCCTTTCATCCCCAGATTAAAGGTCAAACTGAAGTCATCAATCGTACTATGGTGGATATCATTCGGTTCATTTGTAGTGACATACTAAAGCAATGGGACCATTATTCTGGCTCCTGCTAAGTTTGCTTTTAACAACATCATCAATCACTCCATGGCTAGTCTTTGTTTGAGGTCATCTACGTGCGAACGCCAAAACAAACACTAGACCTTGTGCTTTTGCCCAAAGTCCCAAGATTGCAATTGAGAACTTAGCAACAAAGTTACAGGAGATACAAGAGGGTATGAAGCGATAGCTGGAAGCTTCCATTGCCGTCTACAAAGTTGCTGTAGGTAAACATCATTGCCTCAGAGTATTTGATGAGGGTGACGAAGTGATAATCTACCACCGCAAGGAATGCTTTCCTGTTGGTACATATAACAAGCTAAAGGAACAAGAAAGTTGGCCCCAATCAAATCATAAAGAAAATCAATGAAAATGTTTATGTTGTTGATATTTTGGGTGACCTCAACATCTCCCCGACATTTAATGTGGCGGACCTATTTGAGTATTATTCCCTAGATACTCTCTATCCTAATAATAACTCGGGTCGAGTTCTCTTGAAGTGGAGAAGACTGATGTAGAATAACATACAACTATTTATATGGAAATCTTCTAGCATCAAAAGAGTGGGAGTCCCACAAATCAAAGAAGATTGCAGGATCTTTGAAGTTCCAAATAGATTACGATATTTGATCTCAAATTTATGTATTTTCTTTGATTTCCAATACGTCAAAGATATCAGACGTGTTGTGTAAATTTTTTAGTAGCATTTTGAAAACTTTCCTCTTGATCAATATATTTTCTTTAATCATGTTATTTGATTATCTCCTAAATGATGAACTTTTCTACAAATAAGTGCCTAAGATATTGTAATATGCACTTCATTATTAAAATAACATTATCTTTGGAATCCCTTTCCAATCGTTTCTTCCACTGTGTCAGTTTTGTGATTTTTTTCATCACAGATATCACTACTATATTTATCACAAACATCTACAAACTATAGTAAATATTTTACTAGGGATAATTTTGGGTTCATTAAAGTTTCTTCGACGTGTTTCCCCAACAAGACCATCCACCATCAAATTCACAACAACCATAAAGATCATCCACCAAACTCGCCGAAACTGATCATTCTTGATTGCAATTCACGAAGAATGCATCACCGAAAAAGAATTTTCGTTTACAATTCTATTTTGGTTTTACTAGTTGCGTTAGGTGGTTAAAACAAATGATTGGAAAAGGAAAAGAAGAAAAATATGTATGAAAGTGAAATTTGCTAGCCGATGATAAAGATGAACATGAAGATGAAGAATATAAAGGAGAAGAGATGGGAAATTGGTGAGTTAATCAGACCATTTGCCACGTCATCTTGTCTTTTGTCCACATTGAACTTCAATTTACGTCAAGAAAGTCACCAGAAACTAAAATTTCACTAGAAAAAAGCCATGTAGGATGAATCGTCAGAATTTGCCACTCGAAACATTTAAGTGAATGTTCCACCAATGTGACACTAAAATGATTGCTCGAGAATTTTTGGTATTCAAGTGACCGATGTAAGAAAGTTGGAAGAAGAACACCTCAAAAGGACACATAAGTATCAAAAGTTTCAAAAGGTACACTTAAGTACCAAAATTAGAGAAGAAAAAACGCTTAAATGCTAACTAAGAAAGTTTTAGGCCAAATAGTTGACGTGGCTTTTTTTAGCGAGAACTTTAAATGATATAACATTTCTTTAAAAAAATATTTATCCATGTAAACTATGCGAGATGATGCTCAAGATGCGCATGATAACCATTCTATTTTTGTTTTAAAACTATTTTTCTATTCCAGACTTATTTTTGGAATATAAATCTGTTTGGTAAAATTATTTCATTTTTCTATTTGTGTAATAGATTTTTATTTCAGAAATAGGTTTGGAACAGAAATAAGAAATTAATTGTTTTTCTACTTTTCTATTTCTAGAATAAAAATGAGAAATAAAAACTCTTCTCAATATTTGTCCTCTCTATTAGTAGTTTGCTTATCCGTGGTTCACCGTCCTTATCGCCACTCCTAGGCACCGGCCGCCATTCACCGTCCGTTGTCCTCACTCCTAGCTGCCGACCATCGCTGTTGGTGGTCGTCGGCAACCACCGCCGATCGTCGATTGTCGGCCGCCACTATCACTGTCGCCACCACCAATCGTTAGGGAGAAATTTTGTATCGTTATCAAACGAATTTCCATTCCGAAAATAGAAATTTTGTATTATTATCAAACATGTAATTTTGCTTAGAAACTCATCTAGAAATATAAATAGAAAAATCTATTTCTCTTCAAGAAACAATTTCTGGCTAGAATGATTATCATTCGCGCCCTAAATATCCAATTATTAAAAAGGAAAATGATACTTAAGTGTATCATTTGAAAGTTTTGACATTTATGTGTCCCCTCGTACTAAGTTGTGACACTTCGAGTATTCTTCTTTCTAAGAAGGCTATATCACTTCTAATGTCCTTTTCCCCTACCAATTATCCATTCCATCTAATTCATATGTTATAGGGAAAATTTCAAATAAGGACCCGAAATGGATCAGTTTTCTCAAATAAGGATCCGAAATGAGCTTTGTATCAGATAAAGACCTAAAGGGGACCCGTTGTCTCAAATAAGGACCCGAAGTGGTTGAATCAATTCCAAATAAGAACCTAAGCTTGCTGGTCAGCCAAATATTCGCCAGCTATCAAGCATGTAACATTTTTGACGACCGATTTCTTACCTTTACCAAAAAAAAAAACATTTCCGATGACCGGAGTTTGGGCAATTTTGTCAAAAAAAACTCTAGGGAAAATTAGCAAATCCTAAAACATAAACAAAAAAACCGTAGGTTTTCTATTGTCTCCCCGTTCCTTCCTTGTACCCATCTTCTGCAAAGTCAAAGACCGAAGTTCTCCCCATTCCTTGTACCCATCCTCTGCAAAGTCGAAGACCCAAATTCTCTGCTGGTTGAGGCACGAATTCAAAAACAAGAACAAAACCAGATTCTTTTTTCTTTGTTTGCAGAGATCCAAATTCTCCACCGGTTAAGCAAGGCGAGGAGCGATGAGAATCAAGTCATGATTATGACCAAGCAACAATTTGGTTGAGGAGCAGCGGGGAGAGAAGAAAGAAGAAAATGTAAACATTTAGATGAATAACCTAAACTTAATTAATTTTAAATTTTTCTTTTTTTTTTCCAATCACAAATTTCTGACAAAATTGCCCCCATTTTAATCGCTAGAAAATATCTGCCGGCGAGCTAAGGTCCTCAATAGACATTAATTTGATCACTTTGGGTTCTTATTTGACACAAAATTCACTTCAAGTCCTTATTTGAAACAATGAATCCATTTCGGTCCTTATTTGACACAAAGTTCACTTTGGGTCCTTATTTGAGAAAATATATTCACTTCAGGTCCTTATTTGAAATTTTCCCTATGTTATATATATTATTAGTTTACCACATATACATGCTCCAAAAAAAGAAGGAAATCCCTTCTATCTGGCAAAAAAGGACAGCCTAATCTAATCATTCCATATTTGAAGTAAGGTAATGAAAAAACATTCATTTAGAAATCCCCTCTATTTGGCAAAAAAGATACAAGTTCTTAATTCATGTTTTCTACAAAATAAATCACATTTATATTTGTTATAAATAAGACAAACACAATTTGTTCATTTCGAATTAAGAGCAAATCAAAATGACTTATTCATCAATTAGATCACTTGTATTTTTTACCATCATCCTCGGTTCGCTCCAATGTGGCTGTGAAGCGCTATTCAAAAAGAAGCCAGTGTATGAACAGTTGACTAACAAGCTACCAGGACAAGTGAGCCTCACAATTCATTGCAGATTTGGAGATAATGATTTTGGCTCCGTTGTGGTTGCCCCAGGAGAACATTGGGGATTTCAATTCCGACCCAAATTTTGGGAAAAAACATTGGTCTATTGTTCCTTTGAATGGCCAGGACATTTTCACTATTACGATATATATAAAAAAGATGATGCACGCCCCGGTTGTCGCGATTGTTTGTGGAACGTAATCCCCGATGGTCCGTGTTTGTTCAACTACGACACCAAGGAGTATGATTTTTGTGATTGATGGATTTATGAGATGGGCTTAAGGCCCGTCCGCCCAAGTTGGGCCCAAAAAAGCCCGGCCCACGGGAATAGGGCCCGTGGATGGGGGAACGTATAAAAGGGATGAGAGAGAGAGAGGACGCATCTGTTGGAAACAGAAATTACGTACGTTCTCCCCTCTCCTGCGCGCTCTCTCTCTCCAAAAAGAACAGTAAGGCAAACGGCACTGTCTTCCCTTCGATTGACATCATCGGATCAGAATTTCTTCCTCTTCTTCAGCATTGGTGTTTAATCTGTGGTTAATAAGATACGCTCGAATCCGTGGTGTGCTTTACGATCGGTGATACGTGATTTTCCCGGGCTACGCTTCCGCATTCGATTTAGGGGTTCGATTCAGTGTCGAATTCGATTTTCGGGGATCTGTTATTCCCAACATTGGTATTAGAGCCCTAGTTCACGTTTTCCCGACCTATTTGACGTTTTTTCATTGATTTTTCGCAAAAAATTCTCGGCCGTACGGATCGGGGCGTGAATCCCGACACCCGAGCACTGTATGTCGTTTTTTTTCTGTATTTGGTAAGTTGAAATCAAATTCTGAAGGCACTGGGTGAAAGGCGACGTCGAGACAAGTCTGGGGATAGGTCGAACACCGCCGGACGACGCCGCACGCGCCCACATGCGCGGCCGGAAGGCGCTGTGCGTGGGCGCGACGCGCCCGGAAGCATTGGCTCGCCCAGCGCGTGCGGCACACGCGCCGGTCGGCGAACCGGCGCGTGCGTGCCGCCGGCTGGCGAACCGGCACACGCCGGTCGACGGATCGACGCGTGCAGACGTCAGCATGACGTCACCCAACGGTCGATAACCGCTGTGGTGACGTCATCGATGACGTCAGCAACGACGACGGTTGGCCGGGCGGTCACCGGCCGGCGACCCGACCGGCAACTCGACTGCGACGCCCGGCACGCGCCCGGCATGTGCCGGCTGACGTTTGGGTGACGTCAGCCCGCACACCCGTGCGATACGTGCGGTCGGTTCTTCTGACCGTCTGACCGGTCCGACCCGTCCGACCCCACGCCCGTTGACCCGACCCGTTGACCCGCTGACCGCTGACCGTTGACTTTGACCGTTGACCGTTGACCCGAAAAAAAAAAAAAAGAATTTGTTTCTTTTTTCATTTATGCCTATGTGGATTATATGTAATCCATTTTTTTATTTTGCATTTGTTGCATGAATTATGGAAAATTATGTATTTTCTCTTATGTGCATTATGGATTATAAGTGATCCATTTTTTAGTTCTGCATTTGTTGTAGGAACTATGATGCGTTATGCACGGATACCTGCAATCCCGAGAATGGACGAGGGAAATGCAAGACTTAAAAGGCTGATGTCAGAGTTAGCTGATTATCGATGACATGACGGTGATTTAATATCACATGTGGTCAGGGTCAATCAGATGATACAAGAAATCATTTGGAATGGTTATCTAATGCCGAATTTTGAGAAGGTGCCGGCTTTGATGAACACTCTTCCACCTGAATGGTAAGCAGTGTTAAATCGGCTATGGGAGGTCAACGTGGTCCCGGGTTATAGGATGCTAGTGGAAGCTTTTGTAAGAGAGTACTATAGGATTGAGTTAACCAAAACTTCAACCCTTAGTTTAAGCGCCACATTGCGCAGAGTGAATGCGCCTTGGTGGTGACATGAAAGCTCTCCAAAAGTTTTTTCATGGTTGACAAATGTGCCTTCAGTTTTCTCAGATGTTTTGACTGATAGATTAGAAATGACATTTCCTAATTATTTCTTAGATTAATTATGAGATGTTTTATGGGTGTAAATATCTCTTTCCATGTTGATATTTCCTTTGTATATATTGCTTAGTATAATGTATAATTGTATTATATGAAAGCATTGTTATTCTATTAAATGTTAGATATTATTTGCTTTCTGTTAATGCTAATTGCTGTGGGTAATTAGCTGTGGGTAGTTACAGAAGTTTTTGTAACTTCATAGAATTTATTTGCATGAGACAATTATATTAATAATAATTTTGAGTTAGGATTTTTGGAGGATGATTGGAAACGAAGTGACCTTTTGATTCTGAAGCCTTACTTGAAATTATTCATTAATATGATGGGTCTATGCAAATAGGGATGCATAAATGATAGGCATTAAATATTCGTGCATATATGTCTGATGTGTTCAGATCGATAATTTAAGCAATTAAGAACGTAATTGCTGATATGAACGGCAACAATTATGAAATATTGAATATGAAGATTCAATATGTGCTGGAAAAGCAAGAAGCACTAGAAGCTCTTGACCATATTATGGAAGATCTTGAGGGTGTCGTGCGCCACCTTGAGCTAGTAGAGGACCGCCTAATGGCATTTGAGACGAAAATGGACATTTGCAATGCTGGTTCTAGCTCAGAAAGAGCTTTGAGCTATAAGCGCAAGCGTATTGATTCGTTCAATATGTGGGAAAGCAAATGATCAAGTCCTTATTGCAAGAAATCAAGAGTTAACCAACACAAGAGAGGAAAACGTCCTCAAGTGAAGAAAATGTCAAGGGTGAGGTGTTACAATTGTGACAAAAATGGTCATTATGCTCGCGACTGTCGTGAGCTAAAGAAAATAAACACCTATTGTACATTTGAGAACTTTGCTTATGTGTCAAGTTCTGCATTGTTGGCTGAATCCAATCTTTTGTGGATTGTAGATTCAAGAGCGACAGACCATGTAGCGAATGATAGAGGATCCTTCATGGAATTTCGACAAATACCTACTGGAATTAAGTGGATCTATGTGGGATATAACTCTAAAGATGAAGTTAAAGGGATTGGCACCTGCCAATTGAACATGCGTGGTGGACGCACCTTGTTCCTACATGATGTTCCATATGCTCCAGAAATTCGTCGAAATTTAATGTCTGTTTTGGTGTTGGTTAAGCTTGGTTTTTATATGAACTTCCATAATAGAGATGTAGATTTGTATTTGGATACAAACTACTATGATTTTGGTTACTTTCTAGATGGTTTTATTGTACAAAATGTTGACTATGGTGATGTCAATATGTTATTCCCTTGTTTCACGTCTTCTACTTTATATGATAATGATGTGAATATGGTGGCATGCTAGACTTGGTCATATGGGCCAACAACATATGTAAAGACTAGCCAAAGAGGGCTTGTTGGGCAACATTGAAAATGTTGATTTGCCCGGATGTGAGCATTGCCTAGTAGGGAAAATGACAAGGAAACCATTTGAAAAGGTAAAAGAGCTGAATTTCCTCTGCATTTAATTCATTATGACGTTTGTGGTTCAATGAATGTGAGAGGAAGGCATGGTGCTGTTTATTTCATCATTTTTATAGATGATTATACTCGATTCGGATATGTCTATTTGATTTCTCGTAAATTTGAAGCAATAAGTTGTTTCAAAAGGTTTATGACCTTGGTAGAAAATCAATTAGACAAGAAAATAAAAGTATTAAGATCCAATCGAGGTTGAGAATATTTATTTGATGAGTTCAGAAAATTATGTGATGAAAAAAGAATAGAAAGACAGTTGTCTATTCCATATACTCCTCAACAAAATGGTGTTACAAAGAGTAGAAACAGAATCCTACTGGAAATGGTTAGATCCATGATGGCGCATGCTAACTTACCTATCACCTTTTGGAGTGATGCGTTGTTAACTGCTGCCTATATACTTGACCGTGTGCCTTCCAAATCAGTTACTTCCACTCCATATGAGTTATGGACAGGTAGAAAACCGGACTTAAGTTTTCTTAAGCAATGGGGTTATGCTGCCTATACACATGAGTCCTCTCACAAGTTTGGGAAATTGGGTCCCAGAGGAAAGAAGAGTATTTTCATAAGGTACTCGGAACACTCAAAAGGGTATGTGTTCAAGTGGGAGTATAACTGAATTTGAATCACGAGATGTCACATTCTTAGAGGATGAATTTCCTAAGAAGGGCGAAATAGGGGAAGATAACTCCCTATTTAAGACATTGGATCAGGATAATGATGTTAGTGGAGTTCATCTGAGTGGGAGTAATATGAGAAGTGATGAATTGAATTCAACTCATTCTCAATTACAATCACATGATGAGACATCATTATTACCTCATCCAAGTGGGAGCATGATGGGAAATGATGTGCAAAGTGTACAATCTCCCATACGACAAACAAGTCGCCAAAGTATTCCCCGTCGACGTTTTGACATTGAAGGGGAAACTTTTATGGTTGCTCCACAAGATGATGATGAGCCAAGAAATATTAATGAGGCTCTAAATTGCCCTAGTAAGGAAAAATTGATTAATGCAATGGAAGAGGAAATGGAGTCAATGAAATCAAACCAAGTCTGGGAACTAGTTGATCTTCCAAAAGGACGCAGAGCTATTGGGAACAAATGGGTTCTCAAAATAAAATGAAAGGTTGATGGCTCGATAGAAAGGTATAAGACTCGCCACAAGGGGTATAACCAATAGGAAGGAATTGATTATGAAGATACATTTTCTCCTGTAGTGAGATTTACCTCGATTCGCATTATTCTGGCAATAGTGGCTAGTCTGGATCTTGAGTTACATCAAATGGATGTAAAGACTGCTTTCCTCAATGGAGAATTAGAGGAAGAAATTTACATGGAACAACTGATGGTTTCATAGTGAAAGGCTAAGAAGAAAATGTATGTCGACTTTTGAGGTCGATATATGGCCTTAAGCAGTCATCGAGACAATGGTATATACGTTTTCATAATGCTATAATGGCATATGATTTTACAATAATTGAAGAGGATCATTGTGTATATATCAAAAGATCCAATGATCAATTTGTGATCATATCATTATATGTTGATGATTTACTAATTGCCGGAAGCAATATGGAGTTTGTTAAGACTGTCAAGAGTTGGTTGTCTTCCAACTTTGAGATGAAGGATATGGGTGAGGCTGCATATATTCTTTGAGTTAAGATTTCAAGAGATCGTTCGAAAAGATCGTTGTCTCTTTCGCAAGAAACCTATATAAATAAGGTTCTGGAATGATTTCATATGCAAGATTGTAAACCCATAGACACTCCTATTGCGAAAGGTGAAGGATTGAGCCACAGACTGTGTCCAAGGACTCCATAAGAGAAGGAACAAATGAAGCATGTTCCTTATGCAAGTGCTGTTGGGAGCTTGATGTACGCTATGATGTGTACAAGACCCGACATATGTTTTGCAGTTGGAATGGTGAGTAGATACCAATCCAATCTAGGTCCAGCATATTAGAAAGCCGTTAAGAGAATACTGAGGTATCTGAAGGGAACTGCTTATTTCAAATTGAATTACCAAGGAAAGGATCTACGACTTGAAGGCTACTCAGATGCTGATTGGAGAGGAGATTTAAATGAAAGGAAATCTACCTCTGGTTTGTTTTCTTACCAAATAATGGCACAATATGTTGGAGCAGTAAGAAATAAAAGTGTATAGCCTTGTCCACGATGAAAGTTGAGTTCGTGGCATTATCGCAGACGATATAAGAAGATGTTTGGCTTAAGAGATTTTTTGGATCATTTAGGTGTTATTGGAAGTGTTGCAAATTCATTGTTGGTTAACTGTGATAGCCAAGCAGCAAAAGTGTACACCAAAGATCCAAAATATCATGGCAAGACCAAACATATAGATACCAAGTATAACCTTGTCAAGGATATGATTGCACGAAAAGATGTGAACTTAGAGTACATACTACGCATAGAATGGTAGCAGATCCTATGACAAAACCGATACCTAAAGATGTGTTTTGTGGCTATATGAAATCTCTAGGATTGCGTAGAGGCTGATGTACTAAATATTGTAATTTCCCTAAGTGTTCACAATTTGATGAATTTGCGTTTTCATCATTAATGCCTACGAATCTTTGTTTGATCTTTATGCATCTTAATGCTCAGTGCATTACTTTAAGTTAAGAGAAGTATGTCGGACAGATATAAGATTAGCCCACTCACACGGGTAATCTCCTCTCGTTTCTTGTGTGATAAATAGAGATGAGACTGTTTTTAAGCTTATTATCTAGGTGATAATCGAGAGCTCAAGCTTAAAACACGTATGTCACCTTAACTGAGTGTTAAGATGAGGACATAATTCTTACAATGTCCGAAAGTAAAATACCTCACATATTTTACTTTATCTGTCTAAGATGCCAGATGTGAGTTCTGATGAATTTTGTGAAAGAGTAGATACGTGAACTCAAGTTAGACATTGGGTATGTCGAACTATCATCTGTACGGTATTGAAATGTGTAAACATATGCTCCATGGGAAGGAGTTAATACCGTAATACGTATTTCATACTACGTATGCATGAGACGACCAATAAGAGTGGCAAAAGTTTGATCTCAACTTTTATGTTGTGTGAGACTCTTGAGGAAAAGAGTTCCTCAATTTTTGAGTCCCCTCATGACTCTTACTTATTCTCAAGATTTATATTTAGTGTTTGCTATCTTAGGATGTTGCCAATGGTCATGAGTTTGATTCTATCTAATGGGGCATTTCTAGAAAAGCAAGCTGAACTGAAATTGAGAGTTTGAAGGAAAGAAGAAGATCGATTTTGGAGAATCACATTGTAGTTTTGTATTCACTGGTTAATCAATTATGACTGTCTTTGTGATAATCATAATTGTGAATACAATATATATATCATTGTTTAAAAGAGATCAAGAGAGATATAAATGTGATCGATCGATCTAGGGTACTGCATACTAAATCTACTCAAGATGTGATGCCCATTATGAGCTGCTATATATTCCTAACAGATGTATAGTAACGAGCTCTCAAAGTATGCTGGTCGCACGGATTATTCATTGGTATGAATGTTGAAGAGAGGAAAAAAGGATTCTGTTCGGCCTACCATGTTAAGTGAGAGTCTATGATGGATTTTTCTCTGATGGGGATGAGTTGGGCCTGTCCGCCCATGTTGGTTTTGTACCACCATGTGCGAGTGGGAGATGATGGATTTATTAGATGGGCTTAAGGCCCGTCCGCCCAAGTTGGGCCCAAAAAAGCCCGGCCCACGGGAATAGGGCCCGTGGATGGGGAAACGTATAAAAGGGATGAGATAGAGAGAGGACGCATCTGTTGGAAACAGAAATTACGTACGTTCTCCCCTCTCCCGCACGCTCTCTCTCTCCAAAAAGAATAGTAAGGCAAACGGCACTGTCTTCCCTTCGATTGACATCATCGGATCAAAATTTCTTCCTCTTCTTCAGCATTGGTGTTTAATCTGTGGCTAACAAGGTACGCTCGAATCCGTGGTGTGCTTTACGATCGGTGATACGTGATTTTCCCGGGCTACGCTTCCGCATTCAATTTAGGGGTTCGATTTAGTGTCGAATCCGGTTTTCGGGGATCCGTTTTCCCAACAAAGTGATCATTGGAAAATTACGAACCCTTCCGGGCAAGCCCCGTTGAACTCACTTGAAGTGCTTTAACTTTGGTGTGTATACTTTATTGAATCAATAAAACTCTCATGAAATTATGCCTTTTTATTTCTTTTACCATATTCTGCGTAATTATCGAGTAATGAATTCCTTACAGATCTCCTTCATCCAATTATCTTTTTTGAAAAAAAAAAAAATACGCTTGGTTGTGCTACTTTTAATAGGCAGCGAACACTTTTAACTGTAATAAACTTAACCACGGGGTGAAGTGCAAAATACACGTCCGGTCTCGTGCCACATCCTTTAAGCCAAAACCTTGAAAAACCTAGTTATCTTCAAGCCTACAAAATTGTATCTTGATAGGTCAAAAGCTCGAACTCGAGATTTTTTATTGTGACAAGGCCTGATTCTCAATCAAAAATAGTCTTCTAGATGTCTTTCAAGTGTCATTTCATTTAATGTGTACTCAGATGTCATTTTCTAAACGAGTTAAAGATTAACTTTTTGGTCAAATCTAAAAAGTCAACTCTTGGTCAAAACTTTTTAGAAATTGTAAAAATTGTAGAAAAACCTCACCTCTTTGCTTGCAAATACTGTTACGCTTTTAAATTTTCAGTTTTTATTAAAATGATCAAGAGTTGATTTTTCAATCAAACCAAAGACCTTAACCCTTGGTCGAAAAATTCCCAAATTCATTAGTTTGAGGGTTAATACCATGAAAACCCCAAACCGGTGCAACAAATTTATTCTAAACTAATATTTTAACCACCAAAAACACTAAATTGATATATTTATGACAAATTTTATTTTGTTAATTTCTATTAAATTGGATTAATGCCATAAAAATCCACAAATTGATAAATATATAACAAATAGAGTAAAATCCCAAATTGATATACCCGTCAATTGTTACTTGTTCAACTCAGCAATTTGACAGCATAATTTAACGGAAATTACGGAGGGTAAATCTATCACAAGTGGACCAACTTGGGGATTTTGATAGTCAAAAAGTTAGTTTGGGAAATTTTATCATAAATGTATCAATTTGGGATTTTTTGTAGTATTAACCTTTAATTTGAATACTTTTTAGACATTCAGTTTGAGGACCGTGGTAATTTAATAGGAAAAATTACCAAAAAGTCCTAAACATATTGCAATTATGCTAATTTCGTCCCAAACATTTTGCATTTAGTCCATCCAACCTAATTTGGTTGGTTAACATGGACGTCGACCGGTGCCAGTTGTCTAGTGAACACTAACATGGCATTTAAATATAACTTTATTATTATTATTATTATTATTATTATTATTATTATTATTATTATTATTATTTTATTATTATTTTCTTTTTTTTATTTTCTTTTTTCTTTTCTTCCCCAACTATTTTCTTCTTCCTCCTACACTAGTCGACGAGGCTCTAACTAAGTGAGGGCCACAAAGCTCTCGTCAATAGCTAGCGAGGCTTGCGGCCCTCACTAGTGGTCTCACCCAAATCTATGTAAGGCTTGGGAGCCGCGGGTGAGGCAAATTCACCATGTCACCGGCGAGCTCACTTCTACTCTAGGGCAGGTGTGATTAGGGTGGGTAATTAAGATCGCTATGGCATTGCGATTTCCGTCCATAACCAGTGCATTGATTCCAATCAAGAGCCATCCACAAGAGGAGAGCTTGCCTCCGGAGCAGAGTGAGCTCGTCGATGACATGGAGGAGAAGGAGAGAAGGAGGGGCCTAGGTGAATATCGTCGTGGCCTTGCCAACCACGGGTGAGGCCACCTTTGCCCACGGCAAGGCTATGGCAAGGCTAGCCTTGCCTAGATCTAGGCAAAGTTGCCTCTCTCACGGTCCCCAGGCCTCGCCCAGTGGCCGGCTTTTGCCACATCATCATTTTGGCTGGATTTTCTCACTGTTGGCATTTAACTGATGTATTTTGCTTCGATTTTAGCACTAAAGGGTCACTTTCATAATTTTATCCAAATTGAATGTGAGCCCCTTCTTCTTTGCCGACCGTTTAATTTCTCCTTTTTTTTTTTCCTTTCATCCAATTGGCCACAACTCCACAATTTACCTTGTTTCATGGTCAAAGTCCAACGTCCATCTGGACTTCAAAAATAGAAATAAAATCGCCCGCGACTCACAAAAGAGAGTTTCCGTATTTTGCATTGCACTATTCCGAACTTTCTTAGAAAATCCACATTTCAGACTTGTCTTCTCTATTTTCTTTGCTCACCAATTTGATGTCAAAGCAAAACTGGGAATATCCAATTTAGAATATTCAAAACTTCATTTAACAATTAATCTCAGGTTCAATTTTGTCCGTTGAGCTCAAAGTCAAGACATATATTTTAATAGCAACAATAATCCTCATCCAGTCCTTGAAAACCTCATGGCTGGAGCTCAATCAGATAGCCGCTGGACCTCTTCCATTTGAATGATTTTTGATTGATTGTTTATTTGAGTTCATTCAGTTGACTCTCACGTCAACTTTTACTTCATTGAGTCAGATCTTGGCGAGCATCCATTGTGTGATCTGCGAAGTTCATCGAGGAAACAAGGGCGGCTAATTAGCTCGATTTGAAAGAATGGCCGAAGGAAGCAAGGAGCGTAGCAAGTGGATGAAAATGTGTAGAGAGATTTTCTCCTTTTTCTATTACTTGAGTTGTCATCAATGTACAATGCTTTGTAATTATAATACATGATGTACATAGAGAAAGGAAATAAAAAATTCTACAAATATTCTTCAAATCAATCCTATCAAAATGGATCAATTAGATCAAATTAGATCAATCCGGCGGATCTTCAGGCATATCTTCCAACACTCCCCCTCAAGCCGGTGGCTTGTAAATATCCAAGACGCCTAGCTTGCTTAGTAGATATGCATGTTGTCTTGAACATAGAGGTTTGGTGAAAATGTCCGCCGATTGTTCAGCGGTTCCAATCCCTCTTGTTTCAATTACCCCTTCTTGAATTATCTCCCTAGTGAAGTGACAATCCACCTCTATATGCTTGGTTCTTTCATGCATTACGGGGTTGGTTGCAAGCTTCAATGCTGACTCATTATCACGAAATAATTTCGTTGGCCCTTTCACCTGTGCTCCGAGATCTCGAAGCAAACCTCGTATCCATACAATCTCACATGTGGTCTTTGCCATGGCCCTATATTCTGCTTCGGCTGAGGACAAAGAAACCGTTGCCTGCTTCTTAGTTTTCCAGGAAAGAAGTGATTCCCCCAATTTAATGCAAAATCTAGAAACAGATCTTCGACTCATGGGGCAAGTTGCGTAATCTGCATCACAATATGCTATCATTTCCATGTTGCATTTTCTGGATAAAAGTATTCCCAATCCTGGACAACTCTTCAAATATTTTACAACTTTCATAGCAGCATTCATATGAGATTCTTTCGGTTTGTGCATAAATTGGCTGAGATTTTGCACTGCATATGATATATCAGGTCTGGTCATAGTCAGATATATGAGTTTTCCAATGAGCTTCTGATAACTCGTCGAATCTTCAAGAATGGGATCATCCTGAGATGTTCCCTCAACATGATCTGCTACAATCAATCTAGTATTTTGCTCGATTGGAATAACTGCTGGTTTGCACCCTGATAAACCTACTTCTGATATGATCTCTAATACAAACTTCCTTTGACTAAAAGAAATTCCCTGGTGAGATCTGGCAATCTCAATTCCAATAAAGTATTTCGGTGCTCCCAAGTCTTTTATATAGAATGTAGTATGCAAATATTTCTTAAGATTCTCTATCGCAGCTTCATCATTTCCCATAATGAGAATGTCATCTACATATATATTAGGTAAATAGACGACTTACCTCTAGTCCATGTGAACAAGGCATAATCATATCTGGATTGTTGGAAGTCTGCAGTTGTGAGAGCTTTAGCAAATTTTGCATACCATTGTCGGGAGGCCTGCTTCAGTCCATAAAGGGATTTGCGGAGACGACATACTTTATTCTCCCCCTATCTCCGTAAACCCTGAGGAATATCCATGTAGATTTCTTCATCTAAGTCGCCATGGAGAAAAGCATTGTGGACATCCATTGATGTAGTGACCAATCATGGATGGCTGCAATTGATAAGAAAGAGCGTACTGTGACATCCTTAGAAACCGGTGAAAAAGTTTCGTGATAATCGAAACCTTCTCGTTGGGTATATCCCATGGCCACCAATCGAGCCTTGTAACGCTCAATGGATCCATCGGCTTTATATTTGATTTTACAGACCCATTTGCATCCAATAGACTTTCTATTTGGAGGAAGCTTGACCAGTTCCCATGTATGATTATCAGTTAGTGCCTATAATTCTGCTGCCATGGCCTGTTGCCACCGTGGATCTTGGGATGCCTCATCATAACTGGAAGGTTCCCTTTCATCGGATATGTGACTAATACAACATCTATGTTCGGATGAAAGCTTATCAAAAGAAACATATGACGATATTGGATAATTGATACCTGGCGATTTGAGGGATGCACAGATATAATCCTTTGTCCGGGTTGGTGGTCTTGTGGCTTGTCCCGAACGACGTGGGGGGTCCACTGGTGGTGAAGGAGATGTTCCTTCAATAGTTGTATCAGCCGAAACATCAGGGATATTTTCCACATGGAGTTGAGTTGCAGGCATACTTTCCATCTCTTCCTCAGTCTGCTGCTGATTATGCGAAGTGGATGCTGAAGGTGAGGGAATAACTTGTTCTTGATATCCCGTGAGAAGATATTCTGGACATACATCTTCCTGCTGTGGGGAATTTTGAGATTTGTTGGAGATAGTCAAATCATCTTCCTTCGCTTGGAATGGGAAGATATTTTCATGAAAAATGACATCTCAGCTCACAAAAAAATTCCCTGTTGATGGATCAAGGACACGGTACCCTTTCTGCAGGTTGGAATAACCCATAAATATGCATCGTCTGGCACGTGGAGTCATCTTGTCCCGGGTTCCCAAAGTGGCAGTATAGCATAAACAACCGAATACTCTTAAATGATCAACTACTGATTTTTTACCATAAAGTAATTCGAAAGGTGATTTGCTAGCCGTATACGAGATGGCATCTCGGTTGATGAGGTAAGCTGCAGTAAGAATACAATCTCCCCAATAAACATCTAGAATTGATCCCTGAAACTTTAGTGCTCTTGCAACCTCCAGCAGATGACGATGTTTCTGTTCTACCACTCCATTTTGTTGTGGAGTGTATACACATGAGCTTTCATGTAGAATCCCATGAGACAAGAAAAGTGAGCTGCATTCATGGTTAAAAAATTCTTTTCCATTGTCGGTGTGGATCCGCCGTATGGACTTCCCAAACTGATTTTTGGTTAGAATGATAAAGGATTTCATATTAGAAGGAACTTGAGCTTTGGACTGCATAAGAAATATCCAGGTGGCACGGGAGTAATCATCTACAATAGTGAGGAAATAACGTGAACCATCACGATGTGCTGTGTGATATGGTCCCCAAACGTCCACATGGATTAGTGAAAAAATATCATTGGAATGGCTTTTACTGACAGGAAAAGGTGTGCGAGACTGCTTTGCCATGCGACATATATGACATTTAGAGCAAGGAAAAAAAGCACTATGACCCATTCTCGAATGCAAAAGAAATGTTTTATCATCGGTAGCAGCATTACATAATGACATTTTATTTGAGGCAACAAATGAAAGATCAAGATGATTTGGAAATTCATCCCAAAAAAACAATCATTCTGAGAGATTACCCAAGCCCATCAGCTTACCAGTCAAAAGGGCCTGGAAAAAACAGGCATCGAAATTAAAGAGTACTCGATAGGAATTTTCTTTGCAGACTTTGGAGATAGAAATAAGATTGAATTGAAATTGAGGCACATAGAGGACATTTTGAAGGGTAATTTGAAGACTCAGCTGAACAGTGCCTGTCAAAGTGACATTAGTGATATCTCCATTTGGCAGTTGCACAGAAATAGGTATATCTAATTTCTTATGCGTAGCAGAAAAAAACTTTTATCACAAACAATGTGATCACTTGCTCCTGAGTCCACTATCCATGCCTTTCTTGAAATAGAATTTATTAGGCAATAAGATATGCCTGAAAAACTTCCTCTTTTGTTTGTGATTTCTGCCTTTTGTAAAGCCTGCATCAATTGTGCATATTGCCCATAGGTAATTGGGTGATCATTACTAAGACCAGTAACTTGGTAAGCTGCAGAATATTCCTTCTTTTTTTCTTTTTATCCTGACTTCCCATGCAATTTACAACAATTATCTATAGTGTGATGTGGACGTTTGCAGTACTCACAATATAATTTACCTCTCCCTTTGGAATTTTGGCCAAAATTCCTTGAAGATGCCGAAATAATCTGACCGTCCGATGCTTTTCTTGCGGAATAATATCCGCCGTCTGATCCTCTTTTCGCGGGATGATATCCGCCGTCTGATTCAGCCGATAGATCGAGCTCTTGGACACCGTCAGATCGCGTGGAGGATCTGAGCCGTTCGCTCCCCCCCTTTTAAAGCTTCTTTCGCCGCTCCCCTGTAACCCTAGTGCCTCTTTGTGTCACGCTAGGGTTTTGAACCCGAATCCCGCTGCTCCCTGCGAATGGTGAGAGCGACGCTGTTGCTTCCTCGCGTTTGTTCTGGAGCCGTGAGTCGCTGGTTTTCCTCCTGGACAACTAGCTGAAAAATCCTTCCGAGAGGAGGAATTGGATCCATCGCCAGGATCTGCGAGCGGAACGTTAGGTAACTCTCGTTCAAAATCAGGAGAAATCGAGTGGTTTTCTCTCTCTCCTTTATAGATCTATACTGTTCGAGGGTTTCTGCCGGTCCCTCGAGTTTTTCTTCTGCGGCCTCGAGCTCGTTCCAGAGCGATGAGAGTTTATTGTAACACGCCGTGACGCTCATGTTTCCTTGTTTGAGATCGCTGAGTTCCTGCATGAGGGAAAAAATCTTAGCCCGATCTAATTTCCCATACATTTCATTGATATTGTCCCACATTTTTTTTGTGTCTTCTGTCGGCGGGAGATCGGCTGCGACGTTTGGAGAGATGCAGTTGTCGATCCACGTTCGGATGAGGTGATTGCATTTTCTCCAATGTCGGGCCAGTCGCTCGTCCGAAGGAACGGCCACAGTTCCGTCAAGGAAACCGTCATTGTCCTTCATCACTAGAGCTCGCCGAAAGTCCTGCGACCACCTGGAGTAGTTTTCCAACCCGGTCAGTTGCAAAGTTATCAAACGCAACTCTAGACCGTCGGCGGTTGACACGTACAGAGGGTCCCCAGGCTCCGGTCGGCCGGTGACGGCTGCGATTGGAAAAGGGAAAAAATTCGGGTAGGGATTCATCCCCATCCCTGACTCGACAAATCCAATTCCGTGACCCGCATTATGGAAATCCGGGTAGGGATTTGTTCCCTGACCCGTTTTGCTCAACCCGCCAGTTTGCCCTGTTTCGACGGTTGGGCTTGCCCCGCTTATGGCTGGTGAGCTCTCGTCGGGCTGGATGCCTACAATCCTCGGCAATGATGTATTTGGGCCTGGCCCAACGTACCATGGATAAGGTACCTAATGGTAAGGATGGCCCGTAATGGGCAGCCCCATGCTTGACTCGAGCCGGAAAATATTGCCACTTTGCATCCCTTGGGCTTGGATCTGCTGTTGAGTTGCGGGAGTTGGCCCAATAAGATCTTGTGCTTCTGAGATTTGTGGCATGACGTTTGCTGTAAGCGAAGCATCAGTTGCTGAGGAGGAATTCTCTAAGTGAGCCATGGTAATTCGTCTGAATTCTCTTCTTCTTCCTTTAGCGAAAAAATTGATTCCTTCGCAAATCTCTTTTGCAGGTCAGAGAGTTCAAGGTAATCAGCGCGGAAGCAGGTTTAGGAGCTTAGAACTCTAATACCATGAAAGAATGGCCGAAGGAAGCAAGGAGCGTAGCAAGTGGATGAAAATGTGTAGAGAGATTTTCTCCTTTTCCTATTACTTGAGTTGTCATCAATGTACAATGCTTTGTAATTATAATACACGATGTACATAGAGAAAGGAAATAAAAAATTCTACAAATATTCTACAAATCAATCCTATCAAAATGGATCAATTAGATCAAATCAGATCAATCCGGTGGATCTTCAGGCATATCTTCCAACACGATTGAGCATTGTGAAGTCCAATAACAAGATGGGTTAACTTAAACTTAGATTGGGAAGTCTATAGATGAATATTGAGGCCAATTGCATATAGGTAGATGATGATGGCCATTCATGCTGCTATGTTGATGATTATATGCTTAGAATGATGTGTATGCTGCTGATCATGTGTAGAAATCAAGAGGTGATAGGAAATTGATTGATTAATGCATGTTGATTTGTTCTGTGTTCCCGGAGCCTAATGAATCAGTAAGCTTAACATGATGATTTAAGCCAGTAAACTTCAAAATTTGGAAAAATGATTAAATAAAAATGATCTTGACTTCCTAAGCTTTAATTTGATAGGCCGCGTATCAAAATTGAATATCGTTTACTAGGAAAAATAGGTACCGAAATCTGAAGTCAGAATTTGGAATTCTCTGTCCTGACCTGACCTGCCTATGTTCTCAAATTTTTACAAATTCTTTTGTTCAGAATTAGGAAAAATTCCATCTTGAAGTTGTAGTCAGAGTCTTAAGCTTTCCATTAATATCAAATTAATCAAAATCAAAGCTCTTTTCTTTTTTTTTTTTGGTCGAAAAAATAAAAGCTAATAAATTTGCCAATTAAAATTCCGCACTGGAAACTGTTCCCAGGATGACCAAATGTTATTTGCAATATTGCGGTATTTGAAGTTCTTTTTACAAAAAATTAAAACCGAAAAGTTGTTCATTAGCGTTTTAATTAGTAAAGTGCAAAATTTCAGGACTTAATAGCAAGTTTTGGAGGTCATTACGTGCGAAAAATCGGATGAGATCGGTCTCGGCCTCTAAAACAGTTTTCAACTAGTCCCCGAGGAAAACTTACAATTTTCATACAATGCAAGGGAGTAAGCATAAAAGACGAAAGTTATTAAGGACAGATAGCAATAACTTGTGTATATATATATTTCCATATTTTTTAACTTGCGGGTTGAAGCAGGTCCGAATTTGGACTGCCGGGTCATTATACTCTATTTCGAGTTTTTTGGTTTAGAGCTGGGTCAAGTGATCTTCATGAACTCTGAACTACACATCCTAAGCTTTTCTATTGATATTTGAACCATCTCATTTGACCTCATTTGTTAGATTAACTGACCCATGATGGTCCACTTCCTCTTGTTTGATTGATTGTGAATCAAGGTCAATGACCTGAATGTATGCTTAATTTAATGCTTATGCATGTGTTTGTTGGATGAATGGGGAAAGATGCGATGCATGCTCGCTGGGTAGCTTATTGGGGATTGATTAGAACCGAATTAGGGGTCAATTAATATTGGGCATCATTATGTGAACGCAAATGGTGACTAATCATCATTAACCATTAATCAGTGAACCTTATTCAATAGGAGGTTGAGATGATCTGAATATAGGAGAATCAAAGGCCGACCTCAAGGCCAATCCAATATTTGATCGAATGTACTTCGTTGATTGTTTTTTTTTTTTTTTTTTTTTTTAAAAAAAATTGTATTCATCACTCAAAAGGATGTAGAAGTACATAATATTCATTAAAAGCAAATAAAAATAGAGCATGAATAATGGGAAAAAAGAAGAAGCCAAATCCAAAACACAAGGAGAATCAATGAAGCATTCGCAGAGTTAAATACAAACTTATTCCACATGAATAGATTTGTCAAATAAAATTGGTAGCCAATTACTGGATCTTGTAATTTTTGTTAATGATGAGCACACGCTGGAAATTCCTTATTCAATAATTATGATGTTACCAATTGGCAATGCAGACCTAAGATTGGCTTCCTCTACAACAAACATAGATCTAACATGTGGATGAGCAAATCTTCGTAATTCAATGAGACACCAAAATTTCTACGATTGTCATTAAGACTAGAGATAGAGAACCCATACGTGAATAGAACATAAAGACATCGAATCTCCAAAAGCATATTTATTAAACTTCCAAATCTAAATCAGGAAATGATAGCACCCAAATATAGAACTAAATTATGAGAGTTCAAACTCTCAAATTGAGAACTAGACTAGGAGAAGAAAGCTCCCAAATCTAAGTCATGAGAGAAGAAAAAGTAAGAAAAGAACAATAAGATGCAAACAAAATCAACAAAAGAGAGAGGCTGAGACTAGCTCAAACCCTCCCCATGGCTGAAGGTTGAAGAAGGTGATGGGAAAAAGAGAGAAGAGAGAAAAAAAGACTTTTCGGCTCCTAAACTTTGTTGATTGTTTGATTTGAATTATTGCTTATGATGTGAATAAATGAAAGGAGCAATTGGAAACCGATACCATTGATGGTTGCCAAGCAAGGCGGCTTATGGAGGAGGCGGCCAAAGCTCTTGAAGATGATGAAGATTGATATCCATTTCGATCTAAATTTGTAATAGTTTGGTTCAAACACTTTAGATTATCTTTGACTTCAATTAATGTCCTCAAGTAATAAAATCAATTTAGACTTAGCATTGTTTTAAATAAATAGCTTGATCTGAGCTTAATCGAATTGAATAGAATTAGGCTCGTCCTAGTTATCTTAGCAAGCTTCTAAGGGCTTATGTCTCAAGGCTCAATAACAAAGCCATGTCTATTCTTTGCTTGACTCTGTATTGGGTTTTTCATCTTTGCGACACTCCACGAATTGCGGATTTACTTTTATCGCACTTAGAATAAGTCGCCTTTTCATTTCAATGGGTGTTTACTTGTCGCACCTCACTTCAATACATTGTTTGTTAATTTATCTTTCTAGGTTAGAATTAGAATTACTTTACATTTTCAATGAACCTACCTACAAAATATTTCAACAGATATTTAGAATTTGTTTGTTTTTTTCACTATTTGGTGTGGAGAATTTGATTTGGTCTTTTGGAGAAAATTACTAAAAATATGAATTTTTTAATTCTTAATTTAAAATTACTTTTAATTTTTAAGTTTTATATATTTTCTTTTCTTTTTATTTTTTCCTTCTTCCTCTCTTTTGTGACAAGTTTTAGGACTTAATTGCACTTTTTTAAAATTTTAGGATTTCATTACACTCTCATGATACGTTTTAAGAGTTGATTGTACTTTTTAAAAGTTTTAAAATTCAATTGCACTTTCATAATAAGTTTTAGGATTTTTAGTGCATTTATCTTTTTATAAAAATATCGAGCATAGCATCTTTTAGATGGAAGAACAATGAAGTTAAACCTAGACTCCATTTGGAGAGAATGGAGGATTAGGTTTTAGAGATATGGAGTCTAGGTTTTAGAGACTTGCTTGCCTTTAATAACTTGGAAAACAAGCTTAGAAACTAACTCAAAACCCATCATCCTTCTATTGCCAGCTGTCGAAAGGAATTTATTTCCTCGTGGAGACTTTCATCATAAATAAAAAGGAGTACGCCCCTTATAGGGATGGTATAGCTTGCTTGCGGACTTAATGCATTGTTCAGTAGGTAATGAAGCTAACATAAGAATTAGAGAAGACAAATCGTTGAAAAAGATGGGTGCCTGGAGGTCCTGCTCCTAGAGGTGAGCCACTCATGGCAGTCGATCTAATTAGCAAGGAGGAGAACTCATGGAATGTTCAGCTTCTAAAGAACAATTTTTTGAGGATTAAATTGTCGATAAAATCCTCTCTATTCTAGTGAGGTCTCAGGTAGCAAAAGATCAGATTGTATGGACATGAATTCGATCAAGCAAATATTCAGTCAAAAGGGAGTATAATCACACAAGGGAGTCGGACAACAAGCCAAGCTAGATTCAAGCATTTTCCTCCTTTCAAGTTCCTCGCAATCTATGGAGGGAGATATGGAACTTGTGAACCACCCCTAAAGTCAGATTGTGTATGTGGTTTCTATGTGAAAATGCTCTACTTATGAAGGAGAACCTATTCGGAAGATGAATTGTACCTGATTCCATACACGCATTGTGCAATGAAGGCATCCCTGAGACAAAAGAGAATTTATTTTTGTTATGCCTATTACGACTGAGATCTAAATATTCAATTTTCCACATAAGGTTTGTGTAGAATCGAAGCATAAATATAAGAATTAAAAGCAAACTCAGCTCACTCACCAAATCTGGAAGTGGTCGTGTTGGTACTCTGGCACAAGTGGAAGGCACGAAGTCACTTCATCCTCAAGAAGAGACCCCTAGCTCCACCAGGCATTGTGGATTCTGCATTCGCAAGCTCGAAGATTTCCAAAAATTGGTGACTTAACACAGTATTAATGAAACTCTCGGTCTCCACCGCAGCTTGGGACGTTGAAAATGAGCATGGACGGAGCATACAATCCTAGATTGATGGATGCAAACATTGCTTGCGTCTATCGTGATAACTCGAGAAGACTCGTCGATGGATTTGCGAGAACTGTTCAGGCTTCGTCATCTCTTCGAGTGGAGTGTCATACGCGGCTTTAAACCCAGTGTCCTTGTTGCCAAGAAAGAAAATCTTTTGATTGAGTCCCAGAATCTACGGTCGGTCAATAAATATGGGAAGTTTGTGCACTGATCACTAAGTTTCATGGTCCGTTGCTCCACTTCTCAAATATCCTGGTTCAACATTGTTATAGAGACGCAACTCCATTGTGGAAAAAGCCAAAGCCATAAGAGAAATTCCCTTCCGATGAACTAGGTTATTTCACCTCTCTAAATCCTTTTGGAACTTTTATATACTGAAACCCATATATAGGCCCCTTTGGTTTTACTAGTTGAGTGGAATAAAATTCGTTTTGACAAAAAAGAAAATGAGGTTGATTAATAAATTTTTCTTGCTTAGATAATTTCATATTCATTTTTTTGTTAATTGTAGGGTGGCGGGTTTATTTTCCTAAGAGAGTTCGACGGGGACAATGCTTATATTGTTCTACATGGATTTATTGGAGAAGCTAACTTTCTCCACATTCATATTTTGCATATATTTCCATTCGAAATTGTTAGTCAAATTCTCACTACTAGCACATGATGTACACATTTTCTTGGAATATACTTCCCTTTTCTTTGTTTTCATCTTTTCTCTTCTGACGCGTACTAATTCAATCATCAATAACCATTCACCGATATACCCATTGCCAATTCAGCCAACAATTTCTCCTTAAAATATATCTCATTCCCAATATTCTACTGCCTAGAAAGAAGGCTTGCATGTCTACTGCCCAACATCATATTTTAATTTGGGAATTAGACACCGACAATTCTTAAACTTTTTTTTTTTCAATTTGGGGTATTGTCCAATCCAAAAAAAAAAAAAAAAAAATCGATAACAAGCTAATCGGTGAATTCAATAAAAAATGGTAAGTAGCACTCGATTTAATTAATATCATCCAACCGAATCCAATTTCAATTTGTTTACTTATTCAATTTCATTGAGTGAGTGCTCAAGTTCAATTGCCCTATTTTCAAAATATCTAGTGAATGAATAAAATCTCGTGCTTGAGAAAGTCCTTAATTGTCTATTAATATAAATAATGAATAATAATATTTGAGCTCGAACTCTATTTACAATTCATTATTTTAATCGGGCTAATTCCAAAAACAAAAGCACCAACTTTAGTTCAAGGGACAAATTTGGCCCAAACTTTTTTTTGTCTCATAAAAAGTATCAACTTTAGCTCATATGATAAATCTAACCCAAACTTTTTTTGGTCATGTAAAAAAGCACCAACTTTATGTCGAGGAACAATTCTGGTCCCAACCTTTTTATGTCTCAAAAAAAAAAAAAAAAATCACAAACTTTCACTTAAATTCTAAATCTAGCCCCCTTAACTTAGATCCATTGATTGTCCTTAACAATAAATCCATGTAAACTTGTTGGCTGGATTTAAAACACTATTCATTGTATTTTTGTTTGAACCATAGCATGGAGAATGCCAGTAAAACTATTCATCGTCTCCTACACTTTATTAACAAGTCAAAAAATCTCCAAATTGAATTTCTCTATCTAGATTTTGTGGTTTTGTCGTAGTATGAAGCTCTAGACCACTACTCATCAAGAGACACCATGAATAAGATATGTTAAGCTCACGAATAAGATATGTTAAGCTCACGGCTAGAACCTTTTTTCTTGAAATAAAGTAAACTTCAAATAGAGAGTTAATGATAGGGGTTAGATTTGCAATAAGAATGAAAAATTTATGATTATTTACAAAACAAAAAAAAAAAAAAATTGAGGTTAGAATTGTCACACAACCTAAAATTAGTGTCTTTTTTACGAGACAAAAAGATTTGGACCAAATTTTCACTAACATAAAGTTTGTGTTTTTTTAATGAGACAAAAAAAAAAAGTTGGTTTTTTTTTTTTTTTTTTTTTTTTTTTTTTTTTTTTGGATTCAGCACTATTTTAATCTCATTGGCACTTATTATTTTCTATGTTTTAATTGGGAAAAAGAACTCTATTTACAATTCGATCTAACCCCAAGTATTTTTATTTGATTTGTTCGAGTAAGTTGTCTCACTGAAAAAAAAAAAAAAAAAGTAAACTGAAATGAATGCTCATTACGCTGTCGTTAAAGGTTGATGGGTCATAAAATTCATAATACTTTTTATATTTAAAAAAGATAGAATTCTGGGAAAAATAAATGAACAAGCGCCGGAGGAGGGAAGGGGAGGGGCTGCTGTTGCGAAAGAGGTGGCCGGACCGCCCGTCATGCACCGGGGAGGGGCCGGAAATCCTCGCAAGGTCTCCTGATCCGGCCGCCCCCTTCATCGCAGGACAGAAGCACGCACGAGAGAGAGAGAGAGAGAGATAGAGAGAGAGAGAGATCGCCCCGGCGGCGAGGGATGCGAAGCGTCCGAGGAGGGACTTGATCATGGGTTTTTCCTTGAGAGGGATGATGAGACCATCTGTTCCGGTAGAGATCTCGGGTGGATCTATGTTGGTGGTTCTGAGGTTGTTTTGTCGCTGTTGCCGGCGTCAGCGGCGGACTTTGATTCGGCGAGGCGAAGAAGCGACGGTGGGTCTAGGCGGCGGAGGTTGAGCAGGGCAGCAACCCCGATGACCATGGATCTGCTCGAGCCTGCTGTTTATTTGAGATCGGTTCCGATGATTGTGTTTTACCTTCTCTGCAGCCACCATAAACAGATCTAAGAGCGCGCGTCTCTCTCTCCGTCCCTCTCTCTCTCTCTCTCTCTTCATATACGGCGGCGGCGGCGGCGGCGGCGGCGGCGGCGGCAGCGGCGATGGGCCGAGGCAACGGCGAGGTTCGATGGACCGTCATCGGTGGATGGACGGCCCCTGCCACCGGCCAAGGTACCTTCTCCTTCCCTGATCAGCCTTAGCCCCCGGCTCTCCCTCTTTTTTGGGGTTTTTTATTATTATAATTTGTTTAGGAAAAAACCAGAAAACCCAAACTATTTACATTCATCCTAATCTCTTTTCGTAGCATAAAAAAATCTCAAACTATATTAACTATATTACTTTTTCCCTTATAATATTAAAAATCGCAAAACTATTACTGTGTGACATATTTAGCCTTCATCAAAATTTAATTAAATGATTTTCCAGCTAAAATAAAGTCCTTTATTTTGTTTAAGCCATGTTCATGAAAATAGATTTTTAATGGTGTTCATTAACCGAATATTATTATAGGGTAAATATGTCATCCAATTAAAAATTTTAGAATTTTAGGTTTGTGGATGCTTTTTTTTCCTCTATTTTTTATTGCGCGTCAATGATGTTTTAGAAGGGAAACGTGTCATTCGTATATTTAAGGGAAGGGAATGGAGCAGTTGAGTATGCAATTGGATAAAAGAAAATTTCAGAGGCGTGTGATTGAATAAGTTAAAAGAAGCTCAACAACTACGGATTGCTTAATTCTTTTATTTATTAATTTTCGCATGACATTACTTAACACGGTTGACAAATTGCCGTTCTAAGGCAGTTGTCCCCTCCGTTGAATTTGACAGAAATTTTCATTTACCTTGACTCGTTCTCGAGAGGTAGATTTCCATGAAGCTACCGGGAACAAAAGAGGTAGACGACGGACGCTTTCGATGATCTTCCCATTGCCTCTTCTCTAGTCATTTTCCAGTCTCAAAGTCTTCGTTCTTTCCATTTTCCTGGGATTCATCAGTCAATTAAATGACTATAATATTATAAAACTTCGGTCTTTGGTCAATCGCGATAAGAGATTCAAACACGGAAGGCCCTTAGTATTACAAAATCAACAGACGTAAGAAGGAAGGGGAAGAAACATTATGAAAACATCGTTAGTAACACTTCAATGATAGGGTGATGGTCCACAACAATAGGAGCTTGCCACTTTCGAAGCAAACGAAATCGTTGCTAACAAGATTTTGTTAATAAGGGTCCTCATCATTTGTCTTTTCTCACATCGCAATTGATGTCTTGAAAATCGTATAATTTTCGTATTAAGTATGCTTAATCTCATTAATAGGATCCTTACAAAATAAAAGAAATTTAGGTATATTAAGGGCATGTTCGATAACAACATTTAGTACTACTATTTATAAGGAAAGAGTTGCTTAGTTAAATTCAAATGAAAATATTTGGTGAGAATTAGAGTTGTACCAATTATATTGCTACAACTTATTAATAATGTTTGATTCATGATTGATAAGGAACTAAAAATCTCCCCAACTATTCATAGTGAAACCACCATTTAATTCCACTTTCAACACTAAAGTTGTGGACATATTTAGGGCTTAAATATGTAGCACCCATTTTATAATTTTATTGAACGAGCCTTTGGAGTCTAAGATTGATTATTATGTGACGAGATAAATTTTAGTTGGATATTAGATGTAATCCACTTGTTCAAATGTCAATAATAATTTGCCTTAAATTATTTTCATCATATATTTCTATATTAAGAAATAATACGTGCTTTATAAGATGATTAAGATAAAGATAATATCAATTATAATCTATTAATGCACAATTCATATAGGGAAAATGACATAAATATTTCTTGAATTTTTAATTTGTTTAACGTGATCTATAAACTTTTAATTTGTTCAATTTAGTCCTTGATTTTTGGTACATGTATGCAGTTTAGTTTTCGAACTATATAAAAATATTTAATATATTCTTTGCACATAAATTAATGAAATGATAATATTGAACATTTTTATATAGTTTAGGGATTATGTTGAACATGTATCAAAAGTTAGAGACCATATTAAATAAATTGAAAATTCATGGATCACATTGCACAATGAGTTAAAATTAACGAACCGTATTATATAAATTACAAGTTCAAAAATCACATTACATGTTGGATCAAAGTTTAAAAACTATTTATACAATTATCCCATTTATACATGAAACTTGAAGATGATGAAGAATGAAATAACAAACATCGTTTTTACCAAAAAAATAAATAAATAACAAACATCGCAATTAAAAAATATATATATATATATATATATATGTCGGACGGGGTTATTTCTGCGTTTTTCCTCCGTTCCGTGTCCGTGCAGGTCTGGTACCAAAAGGGTTGAACGTTCGCGGCAAATCTTCGAAGACCAGATGACCCGCCGTTCCTTCTCCCCAGATTTTTCAACTCCGCAGACCCAGCAAGCCTCTATATAATTTTGCCATTTTGCAGCCCCATCTTTCACTTCGCTTTAGCCGTTGGAGCGATAGCAGTACGCTGGAGAGCGACTTAATCTCCATCCGTCCGATGTACGTGCCGAGGCTGAAAAGCGTCAAACTTTTCGACCCGCTCCTCCTCGCGCGCCAGGGCTCCGTCCCGAGACCGGTCGTCCGAGGCCTCTTTTTTAGTGCTTTGACTCCTCGCAAGCCAAGGGCTTTAGAGGGTACGCGTTAATCGATGCATTTGGTTTTCTCTCCCGAGTTTTCATTGTTTAATCCATCGTCTGTGACGACGGCAAAGCCTACCCAGTTGCCCTCCTCCTGCGTTTCTTTATTTCTTTGATCCATGGACATTCGCAATTTAGTTGGTCTTTGTGTTTGGTTCTTTCTTTCTTTCTTTTTCTTAAGAAAGCTTTTCTCTTTCTTCGTGGGTGCCGCTGTCTTGATGCTCTTGGGCTTTGCGTATCCAATGGTTGAGTGACTGGTGAGGTTCTTGGCTGTTCCTGGACAAATATATAGTGAGAAAAATTAGGGGAATATTCAAGGAACATTATCACCCAAGAGAGTGTTATGCGAGGGGAGTTGACTTAGTAAAGAGAGACAATTGAAGTCTTCCTCCTCCTTTGCTTTAATAGTTGGATGAATGGTCGCTTCATTTGTCCAGGTTTAGCTCCTAGGGTGCCATTTCCCATCAGATTCAAGTCCGTCAGTGCATCGTCAGCTTTGAGGCAAGGCATGACTGAACATAACGATAGTGGGATCGAGCAGATTCAATTGCTCGATGGGTTTCAGGATTCATATGGGGGAGTCACTGTGGAGATGAAGGAACATATGGACGCTGATGTCTTTGCCCCTTTGCTCCGGGCTTCAATATCAAGCTGGAAACAACGGGTACCACACTTGTATTTCGCTGGTCTCGTCTTGTTTTTTTCGGTTTGTAACAATATCAATCTGTTCTTCTGCATTTCTTCTTATTGGGTATATTTTGGTTGCAGGGGAAGAAGGGAGTGTGGATCAAATTGCCCATTGAATATTCGCATCTTGTTGACATTATTGTGAAGGTACGTATATGTGTTTTTTCATGGCCAAGATTTAGTATTGGCCCCTCTTGTTAAATCTCTTTCTACCAGAAAGTTTGATAGCTTTAGGTATGAAATATTCGGTTCATTGAAATATTGTCTGGTAATTTGGCAGGAAGGATTTAGGTATCACCATGCTGAACCAAATTACTTGATGCTTGTCTGCTGGCTTCCTGAGACCCCTGATACTATTCCTATGAATGCTTCACATAGGGTGGGCGTTGGCGCTTTTGTCTTGAATGATAAAAGAGAGGTAACTTCCTGCCTTGCCATTCTCCCGTTTCTTGCAAAGAGATGAAAAAGTAACATTTGGTTTGCTCATTCAGTTGTTCTTAGAAGTTCTGAGTTGGAATCTAGCACCGGACACTTCTCTCTGCAGTAGTGTGTAAGATTAGAGATTTGCAGTGTGTAAAATCAGCCTGCTTGATAGGCATTGAATCCTTTAGAACAATAGGTAGGATCACAGTAACTTCGCCTGGGAAGAGAACTTCTGCATTCGAGTTCATTGGATTTATACGCGTGTTGCCATTGTGGATAAGCAGAGATATTGGATTTCTTTTCTTTGTCCTAATAAAATCAGTCTTTGGTGCCAATGCCTTGCTATAATCTTTTGGTTTGACTAGGTTATATCTATGACAAGCCATTTAGTAATGGACTTCAGGCAATATTAGCATTTGGATTGCGATGAATCTTCTCATATTAGTGGCAATCACATAATCTTCCATTGATTTTCATCTTTTAAAGGATTCAGTCTGTAAATAACAGCCTTACTTTGTGAAGAGATACAATGCAGTGAAGTTTTATACCAACTTTAGTTTGGCGAACTCTTCTGCACTGCTGTATCTTGTTTTTAGCGTGATTCTTATGCAACCAGATGCTCAACATTTCAAAGAATTTAAAACATTGCCCTCCTTTCTAGGTGCTTGTAGTCCAAGAGCATAGTGGTTGGTTCCAAGGTAAGGGTGTATGGAAACTCCCCACTGGAGTTGTGAACGAGGTGAGTGTGTTTAAGATATCAAGTGCTACATTAGAAGTATCGATATGTAATGCAATGGTTTGACTGTGAATCTATCCCCGTAGGGTGAGGATATATGTGATGCAGTTGTTAGGGAAGTAAAGGAAGAGACCGGAGTAAGTGAAGAGTTTTATGTTGTGTAGAAAAGTTAATTATCTGAGGCATTTCACTTGAGAATTCCAACTAAAGACTTATTCTTTTGCGATCTACAGGTAGACACTAAATTTGTCGAAGTCCTTTGTTTCAGGTAAAGAAAATCCTTTATTTCAGATTGTTGTGCATTAATATGTTTCAGTCTTTATTTAGATATCTATGTTTAGCCTTCTGATGTTCAAATTTGCTTTTGCTTTCTCACATTCTATCTCTTATGTTCGATCACAGACAGAGCCACAAATCATTCTTCACAAAGTCGGATTTGCTCTTCATTTGCGTGCTTCATCCAGAATCATCTGCTATTGATAAACAGAATGTAGAGATTGAGGCAGCCCAGGTAAATTGCACACTTGCATAATCGTTGATTTTGGTGGAAGTATGAGGACTTTTTAATAATTCAATCATTGCTTGGGCTGTCTCGTACAACACTGGGCTGCGTGCTTTAATCTTGCATTCTTGCTCATTTGTGCTAAACAATGAATCTAGTAAAATTTAATGTATAATTTCTCAAACACATCAACGACGAGTGACCTCACTGGATACCTGTTAGGATATAGCCTTGTAGTAGCGGTGTTAAAAGATGATCATTCATTAGTTCTTTCTTTGGCCAAATCTATACACTGAAGTGGATGTATATTATTTTGATTGTAGTGGATGCCAATTGAGGAGTACGCAAAACAACCTTTCGTTGTTAACAACAAGCAATTCAATTTCATGGCGAATATGTGCTTGGTGAAGGCTGATCATGGCTACCCTGGTTTCAGCGCTCGGGCCACAACTAGTGGGGGTGGCAAAAGGAATTACATCTACTGCAATAAGCCTGAAATTGTGGAGAACTTTGCAAGTTTGATGTAATTACTAAAAATATGAATTTTTTTAATTCTTAATTTTAAATTACTTTTAATGTTTAATATTTTAATATTTTCTTTTTTTTCATTCTTCCTCTTATTTATGCAAGTTTTAGGATTTAATTGTACTTTTTAAAAGTTCAAAGATTCAATTGCACTTTCATAATAAATTTAAGAATTTCTAGTGTGCTTATCCATTTATAAAACTATAGAGCATAGCATCTTTTTGATAGAAGAATAATGAAGTTAAACCTATACTACATTTGAAGAAAAGGGAGGATTAGGTTTCAGAGATTTGCTTTCCCTTTAATAAGGCAATACTATGAAAACAAGCTTGGAGACTAACTCAAAACCCCTCATCACTCTGGTGTCGACTATTGAAATGAATTTGCTTTCCTAGCATAGACTTTGGCATGCAGAAAAAGGAGTATGCCCCTTTTAGGGAAGGTAGAGCTTGCTCGCAGGAAGGGATTTAATCTCTCACTTAGTGCATTGTTTAGTACGTAATGAAGCTAACATAACAATTAGAGAAGACAAATGGCTGAAAAAGATGGGTGCTTGGAGTTCTTGCTCCTAGAGGTGAACCACTTGTGCAGTCGATCTAATTAATAGGGAGGAGAACTCATGGAATGTTCAGCTTCTAAAGGATAATTTTGACATTAAATTGTTGATAAAATCCTATCCATTCCAGAGGGGACTCATATAGCAAAATATCAGATTGTGTGGACATGGATTCAATCAAACAAATATTCAATCGAAAGAGGAAATAATTGCATAAGAGGGTCAGATGACAAGCCTAGATAGATTCAAGCATTTTCCTCCTTTCAACTTCTTCACAGTCTATGGAGGGAGATATGGAACTTGTGTACCACCCCTAAAGTCAAATTATGTATGTGGTCCTTATGTCAAAACACTCCACTAATGAAGGAGAACCTATTTGGAAGATGAATTGTACTTGATTTGATATGCACATTGTGCAATGAAGGCATCCTTGAGACAATAGAGTATTTATTCTTGTTATACCCACAGGCGACGTAGATCTATATATTAAACTTTCGACATAAGGTTTGTCAAGAATTGAAGCATGGATATGAGAATTAAAAGCAAACTCAACTCACTCACCAAATCTGGAAGTGGTCGCATTGGTACTCTGGCACATGTGAAAAGCATGAAATCACTTTGTCCTCACGAATAGACCTCTAGCTCCACCACGCGTCGTGGATTCTGCATTCGCAAGCTCAAAGATTTCCAAAAATTGGGGACTTAACATGGCAACTACAGAACTTTTGGTCTCCACTGCAGCTCGGGGCATTGAAAATGAAAATCGACGGAGCATACAATCGTTGATCAACGAATGGAACCATTGCTTGCGTTTGTCATGATCACTCGACAAGGCTCGTCGATGGATTTGCAAGAACTGTTCAGGCTTCATCACCTTTTTGATGGAGTGTCATACATCGCTTTAAACCTAGTATCCTTGTTGCCAAGAAAGAAAATCTTTCGACTGAGTCCTAGAATCTTTGGTCAGTCAGTATCATGGGAAGTTTGTATACGGATCACTAAGTGTCATGGTCTGTTGCTCCACTTCTCAAATATCTAGGTTCAACATTGCTATAAAGAGGCAACTCCAATGTTGACTGGAAGGCCAAAGCCATAGGAGAAATTCCCTTCCACTGATTTGGGTTATTTCACCTCCCTTAATCCTTTTGGAACTTTTATGTACTGAAACCTTTTTACAAGGCCCCTTGGGTTTTACTAATTGAATGAAATGAGCTTTATTTTGACAAAAAGGAAAAAGAGGCTGATTGGAAAAATTTTCTTGCTTAGATAATTTCATATTCCTTTTTTTTGTCAATTTTAAAGGAGGCATTTCTTTTTTCCCTTAGGAGAGTTCGACACGAACAATCATTATATTGTTCTACACGGTTTTATTGAAGAAGCTAACTTTTTCCACACTCATATTTTGCATACATTTCCATTCTAAATTATTAACCAAATTCTCACTATTAGCACATGATGTACACATTTTCTTAGAACATATTGCCTTTTTCTTTTGTTTTCAACTTTTCTTTCTTGACGCGTACTCATTCAATTATCAATAAACAATCATTAATATACCAATTGCCAAGTCAGCCACCGATTTCTCCTTAAAATAGATCTCATTTGTCTCAATCCCAAATATCTACTACCTAGAAAGAAGGTTTGCATGTCTACTGCCCAACATCATATTTTAATTGGGAAACAAAGACATTGACAGTTCTTGAACTTTTTTTTTTTTTCAATTTGTGGTATTGTCAAATAAAATATTTGATAGCAAGTTGATAGATTAATTCAATAAAAAATGGTAATCAGCACTCAATTTAATTAATACCACAACCGAATCCACTTTCATTTTGGTAATTAATGCCGACAATTCTTGAATGTTTTATTTCAATTTGGGGTATTATCGAATCCAATAAAAAATATTCGATAGCAAGTCGATTGGTTAATTCAATAGGAAATGGTAATCAATACTCGATTTAATTAATACCATCCAATAAAATCCAATTTTAAGTAAAATCTCAAGTTCAACCAACTTAATTTCAAAATATCAAGTGAATGGACAAAAATCTCGAGCTCGAGAAAGTCGTTAATTATTTATTATTATAAACAATAAATAATGATATATGAGCTTGAACTCTATTTACAATTCATTATTTTAATCTCATAGGCACTTAATTTGTTCTATATTTTAATTTAAAATAAAGAACTCTATTTACAATTCGATCTAATCCCAAATATTTTTATTTGATTTGTTCGAGTTAGTCATTTCAAGTAAAAAAAGTAAACTGAAATAAATGCTCATCACGTTGTCGTTAAAACTTGATGGGACGTAAAACTCATAGGACCTTTTTCTATTTAAAAAAGAGAATTCTGGGAAAAATAAAACAACAAGCACCAGCGGAGGGAAGGAAAGGGGCTGGTGTTGCGAAAGAGGCGGCCAGACCGCCCCCCATGGACCGGGGATGGGCCGGAAATCCTCGCAAGGTCACCCAATCCCACCGCCCCCTTCATCACAGGACACGAGCGCATGCGCGCGCGAGAGAGAGAGCCCGGGCGGCGAGGGATGTGAAGCATCTGAGGAGGGACTTGATCATGGGTTTTTCTTGCGAGGGATGATCAGACCATCTGTTCCGGTATAGATATCGGGTGGATCTATCTTGGTGGTTCTCAGGTTGTTTCGTTGCTGTTGCCGGCGTCAGCTGCGGACTTTGATTTGGCGAGGCGAAGAAGCGACGGTGGGTCTAGGCGGCGGAGGTTGAGCAGGGCCGCAACCATGATGGCCATGGATCTGCTCGAGCCTGATGTTTATTTGAGATTGGTTTGGGTGATTGTGTTTTACCTTCTCTGCAGCAACCATAAACAGATCTGAGAGCGCGCATCTCTCTCTCCGTCCCTCTTTCTCTCCCTCTCCATACGCGACGAGCATAAAGATAATGGGTCCGGCCAGGCGAGGAGGGAGGTGAAGCAAGCGAAGTCACGACCTTCATCCGCCTCGCCACTTGCCGGCGAGGACCATGGCACTCTCCGTAGATCTAGCGCTGCGGCCTTGCTGAATTCTCTCTGTCTCTGTCTCTGTCTCTCTCTTCATAAGAAGGGGCGGCGGCGGCAACGATGGGCCGAGACAATGGCGAGGGTCATTGGACCGTCATCGGTGGAAGGACGGCCCTGCCACCGGCCAAGGTACCTCCTCCTCCCCTGATCAGGCTTACCCACCGACTCTCCCTCTTTTTCGGGATTTTTTATTATTATAATTTGTTTAGGACAAAAACCAGAAAACCCGAACTATTTATGTTTAGCATAAACTTTTCCATAACATAAAAAATCTCAAACTTATGATATCAAAAATTGCAAAACTCTTAATGTGTGACATATTTACACTTCATCAAAGTTTAATTAAATGATTTTTCAGTCAAAGTAAAGTCATTTATTTTGCTTAAGCCATGTCCATGAAAATAGATTTTTATCGGCGCTCATTGACTGAATATTAATATAAGGTAACTATGTCAAAAATTTGGAATTTTAAGTTTGTGATGTTTTTCTTTTTCAATTTTTTATTGCGCACCAATGACGTATTAGAAGGGAAACGGTCCTTTCGTATGTTTAAGGGAAGGGAATGGAGTAGTTGAGTGTGCAATATTGTGCAATTGGATAAAAGAAAATTTCAGAGGCATGTGATCAAATTAAGGAAAAAAATTCACCAAAAATCCTAAATTTTGATCATAGTGATAAATTTATCTCAACTTTTTTATGACTTAAAAAACCCTTAACTGTACAAACCGTGACACATTTACTCCATTAAGGATATTTTCATCTTTTTCTTCTTTTTTTTCTTTTTTCTTCTTCTTCTCTCTTCCCTTCGCTGATTATGGCGGAGGGAAGCCAGAGTCCGACGAGGGGTGCCCTCACTAGGCCCTTGCTCGACGCAAGCGAGGACTCAGGCAAGAGCCGCCCTCACCGACGTCAAGCGGCCCTAGCTAGTGCAGGCAAGAGCGACCCTTGCCCGACGCCGGTGAGGGCGCCCTCACCTGACTCAGGCTTCCTTGCGCCATGGTCGGCGGAGGGAAGAGAGAAAAAAAAAAAAGAAAAATTAAAAAGTAAAAGCTCAAAATGCCCTATAATTTAGGGTAAATGTGTCACACGGATAGAAATTCGAGATTTTTATGTTACAAAAAAAAAGTTTGGGGTATATGTGTCACGATTGGCAAAGTTTAAAGTTTTTCATCGTCACAAAAAAAAGTTTGGGATAATTTGTCATTTTGAACAAAGTTTGGCGTTTTTGTGGTTTTTTTCCTTTGAATAAATTAAAGAAGCTCAGCAACTAGGATTTTCGCATGACCATTACCCAAGACGGTTGACAAATTGCCGTCCTAAAGCAGTTATCCCCGCCCTTGATTTTGACATAGATTTTCATTTACCTTGACTTATTCTCGAAAGGTAGATTTCCATGAAAAGTACTGGGAACAAAAAGAGGAAGACGACGTACACTTTCGATGATCTTCCCATTGCCTCTTCTCTGGTCGTTTTCCAATCTCAAAGTCTTCTTATTTCCATTTTCCTAGGATTCATCAGTCAATCAAATGACTCTAATATTATAAAACTTGAATCTTTGGTCAATCATAATCTACTATTGAAACACGGAAGGTCCTTAGTATTACGAAATTAATAGACGTAAGAAGCAATCGGAAGATACATTATGAAAACATTGTTAGTAACGCTTCAATAATAGGGTGATGGTCCACAACAATAGCTCCCACTTTCCAAGCAAACGAAATCATTGCTAACAAGATTTTGTTAATAAGGGTTCTCATCATTTGTCTTTTCTCATGTCATTCGCATTAATGTTTTGAAAATTGTACAATTTTCATATTATGTATGCTTAATCTCATTAATAAGATCCTTACAAAATAAAAAAAGAGTTTAGATATATTGAGGGGGTGTTTGATAACAACATTTAGTACTACAATTTATAAGGAAAGAGCTACTTAGTTAAATTCAAATGAAAATATTTAGTGAGAATTAGAGTAGTACCAATTATATTGCTAAAACTTATTAATAATGTTTGGTTCATGATTAATAAGGAACTAAAAATCTCTCTAACTATTCATAGTGAAACCACCATTTAATTCCATTTTCAACACTAAAGTTGTGTTTGCTCAAAAAAAAAAAAAACACTAAAGTTGTGGACATATTTAGGGCTTAAATATGTAGCAGCAATTTTACAATTTTATTGAAATGAGCCTTTGGAGGCTAAGATCGTTATTATGCGACATAGATCAATTTTAGTTGGATGTTAATGGTGATCCACTTGTTCTTTTTTTTTTTAAATTTTTTGGGTCGGTGATCTACTTGTTCAAACGTTCAGTAATAATTTGCCTTTTCATTGATTTAATAGCTGACCGCAAACACTAATGAATAATAATTTGTCTTAAATTATTTTCATCATATATTTCTATATTAAAGAATAATACATGCCTTATAAGATGATTAAGATAAAGATAATATCGATTATAATCTATTCAAGATATGCATAATTTATATAGGGAAATGACACAAATAATTCTTGAACTTTAACTTATATGTAATGTGATCTTTAAACTTTAAATTCATTCAATGTGATTCTTGAACTTTTAATTTGTTTAATTTGTTTAATGTAATTCTTGGACTTTTGGTACATATGCAGTTTAGTCCCTAAACTATATAAAAATATTAAATATAATCCCCCCGCATATAAACTAATGAAAATATGATATTGAACATTTTTGTATAATTCAGGAATTAAGTTGAATATGTACCAAAGTATAAGTACCATATTGAATAAATTGAAAGTTTAGTGATCATATTACATATTAGACTAAATTTGACGAATTATACTGAACAAATTAAAAGTTTATGGATTATATCATTTATTGAATCAGAAGGGCTCTTTGTGCTCTTATGCAACGGCAAAGATGACGGAGAATAAAATAACATGGCAATTATCAAAAGTCTGTCATAATGTCGGACGCGTTCTTGCCTCGTCTCTGCAACGGCGAGGGGGTTCTCTCCCACTGGCCGCGGGGAATTTCCGCGTTTTCCTTGGATCCGTGTTCGTTGAGGACTGGAACCAACGGGCGAACATTCGCAGCAAATCTTTCGAAGGCCCAGATCACACGCCATTCCTTCTCCCCATATCGTTCAACTCCGCAGACCCAGAAGAAGCCTTTATATACTATTCCGTTTCTGCCTCTTATTTTTCAGTTTGCTTTAGCCGATGGAGCGATACTAATTTATTGGAAAGGTAAATATATTGGAAAGACAGCTGTGATATGCTTTAATTTAGGCCATTTACTTAGGAAGTTTTGTGTACATATCTTTTTTTATTGTGTTGTCCTTGTATTTTTGGTAGTTTAGCCTTATCAGGAAATTGTTTGATAGCTGTAACTTCTTGTGTATATATTGCGTTTATGTGGCAATGAATGACAGAGTTCTCATTCCAAAATTCCTCAGTTCTTTTACATAATTCACTGAAGAGCAACTTAATCTCCATCCGTTTGATGTTCTTGCCGAGGCTGAAAAGCGTCAAGCTTTTCGACTCGCTCCTCCTCGCGCGCCAGGGCTCCGTGCCGAGACCGGTCGTCCGAGGCCTCTTTTTTAGTGCTTTGACTCCTCGCAATTCAAGGGCTTTAGAGGGTACGCGTGGATCGATGCATTTCGTTTTCTCTCTCCACTTCTCATTGTTTAATCCATTGTCTGTGGCGACGGCAAAGCCTACCCAATTACCCACCTTCTGTATTTCTTTATTTGTTTGATTCGTGGACATTCGCAATTTACTTGGTTTTCGTGTTTGGTCCTTTTTTTGTCAGAAAGTTTTTATTTTTCTTCGTGGATGTGGCTGTCTTGATGCTCTTGAGCTTTGCGTATCCATTGGATGAGTGACCGGTGAGGTTCTTGACTGTTCCTGGACAAATATATAGTGAGAAAAAGGAACATCATCGCCCATGAGAGTGTTTGCAAGAGAGTTAGACTTAGTAAACAAAGACTATTGAAGTCTTCCTCCTCCTTTTTTTAGTAGTTTTTGACGGAGAGCAAGTTATGCTTAAAAAGGATTTCAAAAATAGTGTTTAGTTTGAATAATGAAGTGCCGATTACAATATCTTAGGTGCATATTTATAGGGAGGTTGCCATCTAGAAAATAACCAAATAACTGAAATCGAATAACAAAATTAAGGAAAATATATTAATAAAAGAGAAAGTTATCAAAACACAACTAGAAAATCTGTAAAATGCGTTTGAAATGTGTGATATCTCTTTGTAATCTCAAAGATTACGCAATCATCTTTGATTTGTGAGATTATCTGCTCTTATGACGCTCCAATTTTTCTATAAAGACATTTGCATGTTGTTCTACATCAATTTTGTTCAGGGTTATTTTTTATTTGGGTTTATTACTTTACTTTTGAGCTAGATTAGTTGTTTCCGATAGAGATCAGTGGATGAATGGTCGCTTGATTTGTCCAAGTTTAGCTCCTAGGGTGCCATTTCCCATCAGGTACAAGTCCATCGGTGCATCATCGACTTTGAGGCAAGACATGACTAAACTTAACGATAGTGGGATCGAGCATATTCAACTGCTCGATGGGTGTGAGGATTCATATGGAGGATTCAAGGTGGAGATCAAGGAGGATATGGATGCTGATGTCATGAAAGCTGATGTCTTTGCATCTTTGCTCCGGGCTTCAATATCAAGCTGGAAACAACAGGTACTGCACTTGTATTTCTTCGGCCACTGCCGGAACATTCCAAGGAGGAAGAAGGAATAAAAGAAAAGGAAAAAAAAAAATTTCAAAAAATATTAAAAAATATTAAAAATTGCCATGTCAACATCCGGTCACCAGCCGATGTCCACGTCAGTGCCGGCAGGCCAAAATTGGCCGGATGAACTGAATTGGTACCGATGTAAAAATGTTTAGGACTGAATTTGTCCAATTGAAAAATATAGGACTGAATTGGTATCAATGTAATAGATTTAAGACTTTTTTGGTACTTTTTCCCACTTGTATTTCATTGATCTTGTCAGTTCGTTTTTTTTTTTCGTTTGAAACAATATCAATATGGTCTTCTATATATCCTCTTATTGGGTATATTTTGGTTGCAGGGGAAGAAGGGAGTGTGGATCAAATTGCCCATTAAATGTTCACATCTTGTTGACATTATAGTGAAGGTACATATATGTGTTTTTTCGTGGCCAAGATTTAGTATTGGCCCCTCTTGTTAAATCGCTTTCTAGCAGGAAGTTTGAATAGGTTTAGGTATGAAATACACGGTTCATTGAAATATTGCCTGGTAATTTGGCAGGAAGGGTTTAGGTATCATCATGCTGAACCAACTTACTTGATGCTTGTCTGCTGGCTTCCTGAATCCTCCGATACCCCGGATACTATTCCTGATAATGCTTCACATAGGGTGGGCGTTGGTGCTTTCGTCTTGAATGATAAAAGAGAGGTAACTTTCTGCCTACCATTGTCCCGTTTCTTGCACTTGCCCTTTTAAGACTCTAATAGGAAGATGCAAAGAGATGGAAATGTAACATTTGATTTGCTCATTCAGTTGTTCTTAGAAGTTTAGAGTTGGACTCTAGCACTAGGCACTTCTCTCTGCAGTAGTATGTAAGACTAGATATTTGCAGTGTGTAAAATCAGCCTGCTTGATAGGCATAGAATCCTTTAGAACGATAGGTAGGATCACTATAACTTTGCCTGGGATCACAGTAACTTTGCCCGGGAAGAAAATCTCTGCATTCAATGTTCATCGGATTTATACGTGTGTATGTTGTTATTGTGGATAGGCAGAGATATTGGATTTATTTTCTTTTTCCTTAATAGAACCAGTCTTTGGTGCCAAAGCCTTGCTATAATCTTTTGGTTTGACTAGGTTATATCTATGACAAGCTATTTAGTAAAGGACTTCAGGCAATATTAGCATTTGCATTACAATAAATCTTCTCATCTTAGCAACGATCACATAATCTTCCATCGGTTTTCCTCTTTTAAAGGATTCAGCTTGTAAATAACAGCCTTACTTTGTGAAGAGATACAATGCAGTAAAGTTTTATACCAACTTTTGTTTGGTGGACGCTTTTGCTCTGCTTTATCTTGTTTTCAGCATGATTCCTATGCCACCAAATGCTCAACACTTCAAAGATTCTAAAAACTTTTCCCTCCTTTCTAGGTGCTTGTAGTCCAAGAGAATAGTGGTTGGTTCCAAGGTACGGGTGTATGGAAACTGCCCACTGGAGTTGTGAACGAGGTGAGTGTGCTTAAGATATCAAGTGCTGCATTAGAAGTATCGATATGTAATGCAATGGTTTGACTGTGAATCTATCCCCGTAGGGTGAGGATATATGTGATGCAGTTGTCAGGGAAGTAAAGGAAGAGACCGGAGTAAGTGAAGAGTTTTATGTTGTGTAGAAAAGTTAATTATCCGAGGCATTTCACTTGAGAATTCCAACTAAAGACTTATTCTTTTGCGATCTATAGGTAGACACTAAATTCGTCGAAGTCCTTTGTTTCAGGTAAAGAAAATCCTCTATTTTAGATTGTTGTGCATTAATATGTTTTGGTCTTTATTTAGATATTCGTGTTTAGCCTTCTGATGTTCAAATTTGCTTTCGCTTTCTCACATTCTATCTCTTATATTCGATCACAGACAGAGCCACAAATCATTCTTCACAAAGTCGGATTTGTTCTTCCTTTGCGTGCTTCACCAGAATCATCTCGCTATTGATAAACAAAATGTAGAGATTGAGGCAGCCCGGTAAATTGCACACTTGCATATATTGTTGATTTTGGTGGAAGTATGAGGACTTTTTAATAATTAAATCATTGCTTGGGCTGTCTTGTACAACACTGGGCTGCGTGCTTCAATCTTGCATTTTTGCTTATTTGTGCTAAACAATGAATCTAGTAAATTCAATGTATAATTTCTCAAGCACATCAACGACAACGAGTGACCTCACTTGATACATGTTAGGATATAGCTATGTAGTAGCGGTGTTAAAACATAATCATTCATTAATTCTTTCTTTGGCCAAATCTATACACTGAAGTGGATGTATATTATTTTGATTATAGTGGATGCCAATTGAGGAGTATGCAAAACAACCTTTCGTCGTTAACAACAAGCAATTCAATTTCATGGCGAATATATGCTTGGTGAAGGCTGATCATGGCTACCCTGGTTTTAGTGCTCGGGCCACAACTACTTGGGGTGGCAAAAGGACTTACATCTACCGCAATAAGCCTGAAATTGTGGAGAACTTTGCAAGTTTGATGTAATTACTAAAAAAGATGAAATTCTTAATTCTTAATTTTAAATTACTGTTAATGTTTAATTTCTTTATATTTTCTTTTTTTTTCCTTCTTCCTCTTATTTATGGTAAGTTTTAAGATTTGATTGTACTTTTTGAAAGTTCTAAGATTCGATTACACTTTCATAATAAGTTTAAGAATTTTTAGTGCACTTAGCCATTTATAAAACTATAGAAGGTAGCATCTTTTTGATAGAAGAATAATGAAGTTAAACCTATCTACATTTGAAGAAAAGGGAGAATTAGGTTTCAGAGATTTGCTTTCCCTTTAATAAGGCAATATTGAGAAAACGAGCTTGGAGATTAACTCAAAACCCCTCATCACTTTGGTGTCGGCTATTGAAATGAATTTACTTTCCTAGCGTAGAATTTTGGTATGCAGAAAAAGGAGTATGCCCCTTTTAGGGATGGTAGAGCTTGCTCGCAGGAAGAGATTTAATCTCTCGCTTAGTGCATTGTTTAGTACGTAATGAAGCTAACATAACAATTAGAGAAGACAAATGGCTGAAAAAGATGGGGCTTGGAGGTCCTGCTCCTAGAGGTGAACCACCTGTGCAGTTGATCTAATTAACAAGGAGAACTCATGGAATGTTCAACTTCTAGAGGATAATTTTGACATTAAATTGTCGATAAAATCCTATCTATTCCAGTGAGGACTCAAATAGCAAAAGATCATACTATATTCAAACTATATGGACATGGATTCAATTAAACAAATATTCAGTCGAAAGAGGATATAATCACATAAGAGGGTCAGATGACAAGCCTAGCTAAATTCAAGCATTTTCCTCCTTTCAACTTCCTCACAGTCTATGGAGGGAGATATGGAACTTGTGTACCAACCCTAAAGTCAAATTATGTATGTGGTCCCCTATGTCAAAACGCTCCACTTATGAAGGAGAACCTACTTGGAAGATGAATTGTACCTGATTCAATATGCGCATTGTGCAATAAAGGCGTCCCCGAGACAACAGAGTATTTATTCTTGTTACCCACAGACGACCTAGATCTATATATTAAACTTTCGACATAAGGTTTGTCAAGAATTGAAGCATGGATATAAGAACTAAAAGCAAACTCAGCTCACTCGCCAAATTTGGAAGTGGTCGCGTTGGTACTTTGGCACATGTGAAAAGCACGAAATCACTTGGTCCTCACGAATAGACCTCTAGCTCCACCAGGCATCGTGGATTCTGCCAGGCGACGAGCTTAAAGATAATGGGTCCGAGCGAGGAGGGAGGTTCGTCAGCCTCACCACTTGCCGGCGAGGACCATGGCACTCTCCGTAGATCTAGCGCTGCGGCCTTGCTGAATTCTCTCTGTCTCTGTCTCTCTTCATATGTGGGTGCAACGGCGGCAGTGGCGCCAACGATGGGCTGAGACAATGGTGAGGGTCGTTGGACCGTCGTCGGTGGATGGACGGCCCTGCCACCGGCCAAGGTACCTCCTCCTTCCCTGGTCAGGCTTAGCCACTGACTCTCCCTCTTTTTTTAGGGTTTTTTATTATTAAAATTTGTTTAGGAAAAGAAAACCAGAAAACCCAAACTATTTATATTTACCCTAAGTTTTTTTTTTTATTTTTATTTTTATTTTTTATAAACATAAAAAAATCTCACACTATACTAACTATAATACTTTTATCCTTATGAGATCAAAAATCGCAAAACTATTACTATGTGATATATTCACACTCCACCAAGATTTAGTTAAATGATTTTTTAGTCAAAATTAAGTCATTTGTTTTGCTTACATCACGTCCTTGAAAATAGATTTTTAACGGTGCTCATTAATCAAATATTAATATAAGGTAAATATGTTATACATTAAAAATTTAGAATTTTAGGTTTGTGGATGCTTTTTTTTTTCCTCAATATTTAAGGGAAGGGAATGGATCAGTTGAGTATACAATCAAAAAAAAAAAAAAAATTGCAGAGGCGTGTGATTGAATAAAATAAAGAAGCTCAACAACTACGGACTGCTTAATTCTTTTATTTATTAATTTTCGCATGACCGTTACCCAACACGGTCGACAAATTGCAGTCCTAAAGCACTCGTCCCTTCCCTTGAATTTGACATAAATTTTCATTTACCTAGACACAAACTCGAGAGGTAGATTCCCAGGAAGCTACTAGGAACAAAAGAGGAAGACGATGGACACTTTCGATGATCTTCCCATTGCCTCTTCTCTAGTCATTTCCAATCTCAAAGTTTTTTTTTCTTTTCCGTTTTCCGAGGATTCACCGGTCAATCAAATGACTCTTATATTATAAAACTTGGATCTTTGGTCAATCACAATCCCCGATTGAAATGCAGAAGGTCCTCGGTATTACAAAATTAACGGACGTAAGAAGGAAGGGGAAGAAACATTACGAAAAGATCATAACCCTTCAATAATAGGGTGTGGTCCACAACGATAGGAGCTTGCCACTTTCGAATCAAATAAAATCGTTGCTAACAGGATTTTATTGATAAGGGAACTCATGATTTGTCTTTTCTCATGTCATTTGCAATCAATGTTTTGAAAATTATACGATTTTCTTATTAAATATGCTTAATCTCATTAATTGAATCCTTACAATATAAAAAAGAAGTTTAGGTATATTAAGAGCATGTTCGATAACAACATTTAGTACTAAAATTTACAAGGAAGGAGCTGCCTCATTAAATTCAAACGAAAATATTTGGTGATAATTAGAGTAGTATCAATTATATTGCTGAAACTTATTAATAATATTTGGTTCGCCTATGGCAAGGAACTAATAATCTCCCTAACTATTCATAGTGAAACCACCATTTAATTTCACTTCTGACACTAAAGTTGTGGACATATTTAGGGCTTAAATATGTAGCACCCATTTCACAATTTGTATTGAATGAGCCTTTGGAGGCTAAGATGGATCATGATGCGACGAGATAAATTTTTGTTTGGATACTAAATGTGATCCACTTGTTCAAAAACGTTCAATAATAGTTTTCCTTATCATCGATTTAATAGCTTACGGCAAACACTACTGAATAATAATTTGCCTTAAATTATTCTTGTCATGGTTAGATAAGAATAATTTACATATATATCTATATTAAAGAATAATGCATGCTTTATAAGATGATTAAGATTAAGATATTATCGATTATATTCTCTATAAGATATGCACAATTTATATAGGGAAAATGACACAAATAATCCTTGAATTTTAGTTTAATGTGCAATGTGATTCGTAAATTTTTAATTTGTTTAATGCGGTCTCAAAATTTTAAAAATAGTCCTTGAACTTTCAATTTCTTTAATGGTGTCTTTGTACATTTGGTACATGTTCGGTTTAGTCTTAACTATATAAAAATATTCAATGTAGTCCCTATAATCAAATTAATGAAAAGATAATATTGAACATTTTAATATACTTTAAGGATTAAGTTAAAAAAAAAAAGGATTAAGTTCAACATGTTAAGGTAAATTCAAAAGTATATTTAGAGATAATATTGAAAATTTTAATATTATCATGTTATATATTAAGGTAAAATTCAAAAATCACTTTGGACGAATTAAAAGTTCGACTATCGGATAAAAGTTGAAGGACTATCGGTAAAATTCAAAAATCACTTCTAATGCATTTTTCCCAAAAAACTTTGATTATGTTGGACGCGTTCTTTTGTTGAGAAAATATTACGTACCCTAAGAGTGCCTCGCAATTTTTGTTCTGAACCATTCAGAGCATGACACCTGTCCATCTCTCTTCCACGTCGTCCCACTCTCTCTCTCTTCCATGGTCCCTGGCCCACCTCTCTACAAACGCTTTGACGCCCTCTCTCCTCTCTCTCTCCTCTCTGTCTCTCGCTTCCTTCGCCCCCACCCAGTGAAACGCGATGTCGACGGCCCTCCACCTTTGCTGGTTGCCTCCGTCACCCCCGACTCCGACGCCGACGCCGACGCCGACGCAGCCTCCGCCTCCTCTCTTGAACCCGACTTAGACGCCGACACCCCTCTGCCTCCCTCTCGCGACGTCTAGTCCCCTCTCTCTCTCTTTCGTCCTCGAAGTCGCGCCTCTCTTCCAGCAAACTGTGACGCCGACGCCCCCTCCGCCGGTTGCCTATGTCGCCCCCAACGCCGACGCCCCTCCGCCGGTTGCCTCCGTCGCCTTCGACTTAGACACCGACCTCTCTGCCTCTGCCTCCGCTTACGCGCCCGACGCCGATGCCGATGCCGATGCCGATGCCTACGCCGCTTCGCCTCCCTCTCGCGACCTCCGCTCCGCTCTCTCCCTCTTTCCTCTGCGGAGCGCCCTTATTGGCCAACCCCGACGCCGACGAACCACTGCTCGCGTTTTGGCCTCCCTCTTCGCGAGCGAAGGTCGCTCTGCTCGCTCTTTCTCTCTTTCCTCCGCGAAGCGTCCTCTACTCCTGGACGCAGACGCCGCCGACGCCGTCGCCTTCCCAAGCCCCACCGATAGAGAGGAGTGAGACGGTCTGCAATTTTGTTCTCCCCGCAACGGATCGGAGAACAGGGAGAGAGATAGAGAGGAGAGAGAGCGTCAGAGCAGTGGTTATGGAAGAGAGAGTGGGACGATGTGGAAGAGAGACGGACAGGTGTCATGGTCTGAATGGTTTAGAGTAAAAATTGCGTGGCACTCTTAGGGTTGCCGTGACTACGGGGAGAAGAACCAATCGCCGATCTACACCTACAGCGAGGACGACGGAAGAAGCAAGGTAAATTCTGAGCGCCCGAGGTCGAATCTTCCCGTTTCTCCATCTCTGCAACTCCGGAGGGCATCGCTCCAACTGCCCGGTCGCATCCCCGCATCTTCATCGGTTCCGTGTCCGTGGAGGTGTGCAGCCGCGGGGAACGTTCGCCGCAAATCTTTCGAAGACCAGATCACCGCGCCATTACTCCTTCCCAGACGTTTCGAATTCGCAGACCCAGAAGAAGCCTTTATATAGTTTTACCGTTGCTGCCTTTATCTTTCACTTTGCTTTTGCTGTTGGAGTGATAGCAGTACACTGGAGAACAACTTAATCTCCCATCCGCTTGACGTTCGTGCCGAGGCTGAAAAGAGTCAAGTTTTTCTACCCGCTTCTCCTCGCGCGCCAGGGGCTCCGTGCCGAGACCGGTCGTCCGAGGCCTCTTTTTTAGTGCTTTGACTCCTCGCAAAGCCAAGGGCTTTAGAGGGTACGCGTGGATCGATGCATTTGCTTTTTTCTCTCCTGAGTTTTCATTGTTTAATCCATCGTCTGTGACGACGGCAAAGCCTACCCAATTGCCCGCCTCCTGCGTTTCTTTATTTCTTTGATCCATGGACATTCGCAATTTAGCTGGTCTTTGTGTTTGGTTGTTTCTTTCTTTCTTTTTCTTAAGAAAATTTTTATTTTTCTTCGTGGGTGCCGCTGTCTTGATGCTCTTGAGCTTTGCGTATCCAATGGCTGAGTGACTGGTGAGGTTCTTGGCTGTTCCTGGACAAATATATAGCGAGAAAAATTAGGGGAATATTCAAGGAACATCTTCACCCAAGAGAGTGTTTGCGAGGGGAGTTGACTTAGTAAAGAGAGACCATTGAAGTCTTCCTCCTCCTTTGCTTTAATAGTTATGTTCTGGGTTATCTTCTATTTGGGTTTATTACCTTACTTTTGGGCTAGCCAGTTGTTTCCGATAGAAATCAGTGGATGAATGGTCGCTTCATTTGTCCAGGTTTTAGCTCCTAGGGTGCCCTTTCCCATCAGACACAAGTCCATCAGTGCATCATCAGCTTTGAGGCAAGGCATGACTGAACATAACGATAGTGGGATGGAGCAGATTAAAGTGCTCGATGGGTTTCAGGATTCATATGGAGGAGTCACTGTCACTGTGGAGATGAAGGAGCATATGGACGCTGATGACTTTGCCCGTTTGCTCCGGGATTCAATAAAAAGTTGGAAAGTACAGGTACCGCACTTATATTTCATTGGTCTTGTCAATTTGTTTTCTTCGATTTGTAAGAGTACCAATCTGTTCTACTGTATCTCTTCTTATTGGGTATATTTTGGTTGCAGGGGAAGAAGGGAGTGTGGATCAAATTGCCCATTGAATATTCGCATCTTGTTGACGTTATAGTGAAGGTACAAATATGTGTTTTTTCGTGGCTAAGATTTAGTATTGGTCTCTCTTGTTAAATCACTTTCTAGCAGGAAGTTTGATAGGTTAAGGTATGAAATACACGGTTCATTGAAATATTGTCTGGTAATTTGGCAGGAAGGATTTAGGTATCACCATGCTGAATCAGATTTCTTGATGCTTGTCCGCTGGCTTCCTGAGACCAAGGATACTATTCCTGAAAATGCTTCACATAGGGTGGGCGTTGGTGCTTTTGTCTTGAATGATAAAAGAGAGGTAACTTTCTGCCTTGCAATTGTCCCGTGTCTTGCACTTGCCCTTTTAAGACTCTCTAATTGGAAGATACAAAGAGATGGAAATGTAACATTTGATTTGCTCATTCAGTTGTTCAAGTTCAGAGTTGGACTCTAGCACCAGACACTTATCTCTGCAGTAGTGTGTAAGACTAGAGATTTGCAGTGTGTAAAATCAGCCTGCTTGATAGGCATAGAATCCTTTAGAACGATAGGTAGGATCACAGTAACTTCGCCTGGGAAGAAAATCTCTGCATTCAATGTTCATTGGATTTATACGTGTGTATGTTGCCATTGTGGTTGCCATTGTGGATAAGCAGAGATATTGGATTTTTTTTCTTTCTGTAATAGAACCAGCCTTTGGTGCCAGTGCCTTGCTATAATCTTTTGGTTTGACTAGGTTGTATCTATGACAAGCCATTTAGTAATGGACTTCAGGCAATATTAGCATTTGGATTGCAATAAATCTTCTCATCTTTGCAACAATCACATAATCTTCCATCGGTTTTCCTCTTTTGAAGGATTCAGCCTGTAAATAACAGCCTTACTTTGAAGAGATACAATGCAATGGAGTTTTATACCAACTTTTGTTTGGCGCATGCTTTTGCACTGCTTTATCTTGTTTTCAGCGTGATTCTTATGCAACCAGATGCTCAACACTTCAAAGAATCTAAAAACTTTTCCCTCCTTTCTAGGTGCTTGTAGTCCAAGAGCATAGTGGAAGGTTCCAAGGTACGGGTGTATGGAAACTCCCTACTGGAGTTGTGAAAGAGGCAAGTGTGTTTAGAATATCAACTGCTACATTAGATGTATCGATATGTAATGCAAGTTTGACTGTGAATCTATCCCCGTAGGGTGAGGATATATGTGATGCGGTTGTCAGGGAAGTAAAGGAAGAGACCGGGGTAAGTGATGAGTTTGATGCTGTGTAGAAAAGTTAAGTTTCTGGGGCATTTCACTTGAGAATTCCGACGAAAGCCTTAATCTTTTACATTCCACAGGTAGTCACTAAATTTGTCGAAGTCCTCTGTTTCAGGTAAAGAAAATCTTCTATTTCAGATTGTGGTGCTTTAATATGTTTTGGTCTTCATGCAGATGTCTGTGTTTAGCCTTCTGATGTTCAAATTTGCTTTCTCTTTTCTCACATTCTATCTCTTATGTTCTATCACAGACAAAGCCACAAATCATTCTTCACAAAGTCGGATTTGTTCTTCCTTTGTGTGCTTCAGCCAGAATCGTCTTCTATCAAGAAACAGGATGTAGAGATCGAGGCAGCCCAGGTAAACTGCACACTTGCATATCTCCTAGATTTTGGTGGAAGTATGAGGACTTTTTACTAATCAAATCTTTGCTTGCGCCATCCTGGACAACACTGGGCTGCATGCTTTAATCTTGCATTCTTGCTCATTTGTGCTAAACGATGAATGTACTAAAATTCAATGTATAATTTCTTAAGCACATCGACGACGAGTGACTTCACCGGATAGCTGTTTGGATCTACCCATTTAGTAGCAGTGTTAAAAGATCATCATTCGTTAGTTCTTTCTTTGGCCAAGTCTATGATCTGAACTGGATGTATTCTATTTTGATTATAGTGGATGCCAATTGAGGAGTATGCAAAACAACCTTTTGTTGTTGGAAACAAGCAATTCAATTTCATGGCGAAGATATGCTTGGAGAAGGCTGATCGTGGCCACCCTGGTTTCGCTGCTTATCCCACAACTACTGGGAGAGGCAAAAGGACTTGCATCTACTGCAATAACCCTGAAATTGTGGAGAACTTTGCAAGTTCTATGTAATTACTGCCTGGTTGTGATGCGAAATTGCTTCCTTAGCCCCAGGCGTACTGCACCATGTTGATCCCCACTCGCTGATTTTGTGAGCCCCACCAGAGGCCCACATGTAGGTCCCACAAAATCAAAGGTTAGGATGGACTTGGTCCAGTGGACCTGGGACGGGCAAGAATTTCCCAGTTGTGATGCTGCGTGTTTACTTCTTGTGTTATGGAAGCGCTGTATATAATGAAGAGAACAGCTTTATTTTGTGTCGTTTTGTAGTAGTTTCTGTCAAATTCTGTTTACATATTCTGGTTTTAATTGATGGTTTATGCAGAATCATTTTAATTATTGTGATTTCTAAAGCTTTAAATGCAACCTGTGTAAACGATATTTTATGTGGCCGTGCATATGAGAAAATCCCTGAAAGTTTTAATTCATTAAAGCTGTGATTTAGCATTTTATTGTACGGAAAATTGCTTCAGTTTTATCGTATAGCCATGCTTTTAATTGGCACTTACCTTTTTGGTCTGTTGTGGTGCTTTGGAAGGGCATTAAAGCACGAAAAGAATAGACACAGAACTGCATTAGTGAGCAAAGTGATCTTCCAGGTCTGTTTCCTTTAAAATTACTATACATTGACCATGCTCCATTGAAGAGCAAGCTGCAAGGAGTGATGGAAAAGGAGAAGACCTTCCTCAGAAGCAACTATCTGTTGTAATAAGTTAATAACTGAGAAAGGGACTCGGGTCTTTCATCACTCTGAATATGCTATATGGCTACTCACGAACACACAGCAAAATGCTGGTCACTATATAATACAAGCACGCACACCATCTGTTTAAATATATGTGGAACAACAATGACAAATAAGAAAAGAAAAACTAGGCGACAGTAAACCAGCCATTTTCTTTGCTTTGTTCGCTGTTTTTTTCGTTTTTTTTTGTTGCACCAGATGACTGTGTCTTGCTTTTGTTAATTGTTCTGGTTATTGCCAAATCTCATCCTTATTGTATTTTCTTTCTCGCAACTGGTTACCTTATCGCTTTTCACGGATAAATTAAATTGGATCGAGAGGCGAAGTGCAATGTGTGTGCAAACATCAGAACCGACATTCATACTTCGGAGTTTATGTTACAAAATTGCACGTCGATTTCACAAAAAATAACGCTTGCAAACAATTCACTAGGTGAAATATAGTAATAAAAGAACAGAATTAGATGAACACGCTAGAAAATTTGTTATCGAAGTTCACCCAAACCTGGCTACGTCTCCGCGCGAGAGTACTCTGCGAATCCATTAGACCTCAAAAAAAGTTGGAATACAACAATGATATTCTCTCAAGATCAGGGCATAAAGAAATTGAGAATCCCTATCAAGAAAAAAAACTCACTTTTTTTTCTTCTCTCTTTCTTGCCTCTCTATTTCCTTTTTTAGCGTCTTGACGGCTAGGTCTTGCCATCACTAATATAAATGTATCACTTTTAACCTAAAAACAAATCTGATAGAAAAGACAAAAAAGCCCATAAAAACAAATATTTGATTTCATCTATAACAATCTTCTACTTGAAAATAAATATATCCAAGCACCAAGCAACTTTACGTCCATCTTCTTCAAAAAAATAGTAGTTGAAAAAACGGCGATACTCCTCATCAATCAACATGGAGTAATACCAATAGTAGTAGTACAGAAAATATGCTTCTCTCTGTTTACTACCTTTGTCAACATGTCAGCTGGATTCTTTGAGCTATCAATCTTCTATAACTTTAACTCATTATCTTTCAATGCTAACCTGATAAAGTGATAACGCTTTTTGATATGTTTAGTCCTTGAGTGATAAGCTGCATTCTTTGCTAAGTGCACTACACTTTGACTATCACTCCAAAGTGTACTGACTTGCTGTTTTCGATGTAACTCCTCCATATAATCTTGTAACCACATGATTTCCTTGGAGGCTTCTGTGATCGCCACGTATTCTGCCTCTGTCGTTGATAAAGCCACTACTTTTTGTAATTGAGATATCCAACTCACTGCTGTACCCGCAACTGTAAAGACATATCCAGTGGTACTCTTATCACTATCTCGATCACCCGAATGATCTGCATCTACATAACCTGTAACTCTAAAGATGTATCACCATAACAAAGTGAGTAATTTGAAGTACCTGCTAGATATCTCAATATCCATTTTACTGCATTCCAATGCTCTTTGCCTGGGTTCTGCATATATCGACTCACAACTCCCACTGCATGTGCAATGTCTGGTCTCGTGCTCACCATGGCATACATTAAACTCCCCACTGCTAATACATATGGAACTATCACCATCTCATCTTTCAAAGTCTGAGCGCTTGGACACATATCCTTGGAAAGTTTAAAGTGACTCGCTAGAGGAGTTGCAACCGGTTTTGCCTTGTCCATGTTAAATCTCTTTAACACCTTGTTCACATAGTCTTCCTGCGACAACCATAATTTCTTATTTTTCCTGTCCCTGATGATTTTCATGCCTAAAATATTCTTGGCCTCTCCTAAGTCTTTCATAGCAAACTGTGATGATAACATCTTCTTCACTTCTACGATTCTCTTTATATTGGAACTAGCCACCAGCATGTCATCCACATGTAAAGAGAGATACACAATATCACCATTATCATACTTGCAAAAATAAACACAATGATCAGATTTACAGTGTGCAAATCCTTTTTCATTCATGAAACCATCAAATTTTAAGTACCATTGCCGCGGAGCTTGTTTCAAGCCATACAAACTTTTCTTCAAGCGACATACCATGTGCTCCTTACCTTTGACTTCAAAACCCTTAGCTTGTGCCATGTATAATTCTTCATCTAGTCACCGTGTAAAAACATTATTTTTACGTCTAATTGCTCAAGATGAAGATCTTTCACTGCAACTATACTCAGCAGAACTCTAATTGATGTTATTTTCACTAAAGGTGAAAATATCTCAGAGTAGTCGATCAATTCTTTTTTAGAAAAGCCCTTGACTACAAGTCTCGCTTTGTATCTAATGCTACCATTTGCTTCATTCTTAATCCTGTACACCCATTTGTTTAATAAAACCTTTTTACTTGTGGGCAACTTGGTTAACTCCCAAGTTTTGTTTAGAAGTAACGAGCTCATCTCGTCTTTCATAGCACACTCCCATTGCAAGTGAGACGTGTCTGCCTTTGCCTCATTGTAAGTCTTCGGTTCTCCTGAATCTGTATATAAGACATGGCTCAGAACAATATTAGCTGATGGATCAAAAATTACCTTTGGCTTTCTCACATGTGTAGACCTTCTCAAGACAGGTACTTCGGGATTGTTAGTCTGCTCCGAATCATTGTGTTCCTCTTGAATTACTTCTTCACTGATAATAGGCTCATCTTGAACCTCTCTTTCAAGTGCACTTTGATCTACTTGAAACATTTTCATGGGCATTGTGTCTAATTCAACATACTCTAGTTCTACTACCTTCTCATGCTCTGTTTGATGATCCTTGTACATCTTTTCTTCATGGAATACCACATTGCGACTGCGGATGACTTTATTATTCTCATAATCCCAAAGCCTATAGCCATACTCGTCACCACCATATCCGATAAAGACGCACTTCTGGGACTTAGCATCAAGCTTTTTCCTATCCTCCTTGTCAATCAAAGCATATGCAATACAACCAAACACCTTTAGATGTGAATAATTAATCTTTTTACCTAACCACCGTTCTTGTGGTATTTCTTCATCCAACGCACTAGATGGACTTCTGTTGATAAGATAAACAGCTGCATCAACTGTGGCGGCCCATAAGTGTAGCGGAAGACCTGCGTGTAGCCTCATGCATCTCACACATTCTAGAATAGTCTTGTTCATCCTTTCAGCTACACCGTTCTCTTAAGGAGTTCTAGGAACAGTCTTTAACCTGGGTATGCCCTCTCGACTCAAATATTCTGCAAATTCCTTACTCATGTATTCACCACCAATATCAGATTTCAGAGCTTTAATCTAATAACCTATATCTTTTTCTACCATGATCTTCCACATACTGAACATCCCAAATACTTCTGACTTTTCTCTAAGAGCATAGACCCAAGTCTTCCTTGTTGCATCATCAATGAATGTGACAAAATATCTCTTACCACCATAAGAGAGTTCCTAAGCAAGTCCCCATACATCAGTATGAACCAACTCTAGCTTCTGGCCTTTATTTTGTCGCTCATTCAATTGAAAACTAACAGCCTTCTGTTTTCCATAAATGCAATTCTCACAAAAATCTAACTCAACTTTTTGTAAACCCGAAAGTAATTTTCTCGAGTGTTATTGCTTTACACCTTTTTTTCACCAAGATGTCCCAAACGATAATGCCAAAGAGTAGACAAATTACCTGTAGCCATTGTAGTTGCAACCATATCACTAATATTGTCTCATTGGAGAAAGTAAAGTGTACCTGTATGCTTTCCCTTTGCTACTACTCTTGCCCCTAAGATTATCTTCCACTCTTTGCATCCAAAGGCTATTACCAAACCTTCTTGGTCAAGTTTACTGGTTGAAATCAGATTTTTCTTTAATTCCAGAATATGCCTAGTTTCACACAAAACTAGACGTCATCCACCTAAGATGTTCACAGTCACGGTTCATTTCCCAACAATGGGACAGATGTGGCCGTTTCCCACAAACACTTGTCCGAAATCTCCACCGGCATAATCATCAAATATGTCTCTTTGTGACGTGCAATGAAAAGAAGCACCAGAATCAATAAACCATTTATCTGTTGTCAAGTCAAACCCTGCAGACAAACACAAGTTATCTAGCAAAGATTCATCGCTAACCACATTAGCTCCTTGATTCTCATATTGCTGCTTTTTTTTTGTAGGCTTCACACTTTGAAACCTCCGGTGTCCGGTTTGTGACAAAACCAACACTCATCTTTTTGCAACTTTGTCTCCCACCCCTTGATTGTGATCTGCCACGCCCACTGAATTTTCCTCTACTTTTACTTCTTCCATGGTTCTCCACTGAGTGCCGTTGAAGATGTAGATGCAGAAAAATTATCTCCACCTGAGACTTTCCTTCGCATCTCTTTATCCATGATACTACTCACAGTATTATCAAGAGTTAAATCATCCTTCATGGTGCTCGAAATTCCCTACACTGCGGTATTGTAGCTTTCTGGAAGATAACATAAAAATAATAAAGCTTGAAGTTTCATTTCTAAATTTATGCCTGCGGATTCCAATTGACCCGTGACCTGCGTGAAACTATTAATATGCTCTGCCACAAAACCTCTATTAGATAACTTCATATTAACCAGTTTCTTCAGCAAAAATACCTGATTTGATGTGGACAGCTTTTCATAAATATTCGTTAGAATATCCATGGCTTCTTTTGCAGTTTTTGCTTTCGCAATGTGGTACCTTGTCTTTTTCGTCAACCCTAGACGAATTGCACTTAATGCCTTTCGATTGAAAATTTTCCATCTGGCTTCTACTGTCGGATCCACTTCCACCATCTCGGGTTTCCAACCCTCAAGTGGTGCATAGAGATCTTTTTGATAAAGATAATCCTCTATTTGTAGTTTCCACCATCCGAAATCCTCCCCATTGAACTTATCGATTTTGATTTTATCTTCTGCCATACTGTTTGCTTTCAATCGAACGTCATCGAAAAACCCTCGATGTTCTCGATTAGCCAACCCAGGCTCTGATACCAGTTGTTACAAAATCGCATGTCAATTCCACAAAAAATAACGCTTGCAAACAATTCACTAGGCATAATATAGTAATAATAGAACAGAATCGGATGAACACGCTAGAAAATTTGTTATCGAAGTTCACTCAAACCTGGGCTACGTCTTCGCGCAGAGGCACTCTGCAAATCCACTAGACTTCGAAAAAAAGTTGGAATACAACGATGATATTCTCTCAAGATCATGGTACAAAGAGATTGAGAATCCCCATCAAGAAAAAAAAACTCACTTTTTTTTCTTGTCTCTCTATTTCCTTTTTTAGCATCTTGACGGCTAGGGTCTTGCCATTGCTAATATAAATGTATCACTTTTAACCTAAAAGCAAATCTGATAGAAAAGACAAAAAAGTCCATAAAAACAAATATTTGACTTCATCTATAACAGTTTATAGTGCTAAAACAAGTGTGATAGAAAAGACAAAAAAAGCCCATAAAAATAAATATTTGACTTCATCTATAACAATTTATAGTGCTAAAACAAGTGTGATGAGGCCTGGCTCTATCTCTGTCTGGCTTAAGTGCATGCAAACTACTGATAAGTGCATGAAAATTAGCTGTCATGGCTGAGGCCCGACCGTACGTGTGCGTCAAGCTTCATTCAAAAGCAGAAAGACCAAAAAAACAAGTGCGACGACACTACACTTCCTTTGTGACCGATCAAATTCTAACTCATGTCTGGCAATGTTAATTTACACTATGAGCAATCCACGCTCTTTTAATGAGAAATCTGCAATATTTGTCTCCATCCAATGATTTTCTTCTCTCAGCAAATGAAAGTGCGGCAAGATCATTTTCTGATGTAACGTGCTAATTATTTTTTCTTCTTAGCAATCGCTACCAATGCATTAAACAGAATAAACCAGTTCTTTATTGAAAAGTTCATATTCTATTGAAATGATGGTTGTCAAATTGTTATCAAGATTAAGCTGGAGTTTGATACTTATGAAGATCAGTTACATGTTCAACATGACCATAAGAAATCCAATCATTGAGTGAAACAGACCCAATGACGCCAGCCAGGTCTCTTAGTAAAAAAAGATAATTGTTCTTTCTGTTTGGTGATTCAATGTTATGTCATTCGAACTTGTTTTCACCCCCAAAAAGTTGATTTTGAACTTGAACATACCAAGAAAGAATAGCCCCGTGGCTAATGGTTAGGTTGAATCGGACTTTAATGTTCTGATAACTACTTTGATGTTTGAGAAATCCTTATCAATGCGAGAAATGATGGAGAAGACCCTCTCTTGCAGGCACACCCTGCCTTAGAGTCCACGTCTCATGTTTGGGACAAAATTGAATCTCGGAATGAGGTTGCTCATCGAATGGGATTCTGAGAAAATTTCTAAATAAAATTGCCAAGTTTCGGCGGGAATTGATCTTTGTTCTTGCATATCTCTCTTCAATTATTTTCCAATGGATGATCTCCTGCTGATTCCAGATGAGGTTGAAGAATACAAGCACCTCCTTACCGCATGATCAATCAGCCCTTTCTCCCTTCTTCTATCACCAAACTAAGAAAATATAATCTCCATCGTAGTTTCTGTCATCAAAACGACGTAAAGTGGGTCCTGTCCTAAAGTTTCTTTGCCCTTTCCATTATTTTCCGTTGCCCTGCAACATTTAATTTGAGGGAAAGTCAACCCTCCAGATCAAAATGCCGATTCAAACGCAAAAATCCCGTTAAACCTGCTTGAAAGGTACTTAATAAATATTTTTCCTGGATTTCCATTGACTTGGGTTGTACTTAGCTGCTCATTATTTTTCATGGTTGCCTTCCAGGAAGGACCATTTTCTGAAGCTTCATAGGATGACATACTAGTTTCACAGACACCCGTTTCTTATTTTTGCTCTTATAGTCTTTATTGAATGTTTCTCTTTGTCACAGCACAAATTTATCATACTCCCCCAGAAAAACATCGACAGGGTAAATACACAAGAAGTGCTAAAACTTGTGTACTGAGCTTACTTTAGCGTGAAAATTTTTCAGTGGCTCACTTAAGTATTAAATCGAAGTAAAAACAATCGGTGCCTCTAGCAAGAGATTCCAACCAAATTGATTACATTGCTCTTCTATTAATAAAAAATAAGTTGACATGGCAAAAATTTTAAAACGCAGTCCACGTGGAATGGCATAAACAACGTCGTTTTCCATTCTCTTTAAGAAATGACATTGTTTTGCCATTCTATGTGGATTATTTGTCAAAAACGACGTCGCATAGCTCCTTTGGCCAAAACGATGTCTCTGGAGGAGGATTGAAATTAGGGCATTGATCGGTTCTTCCTACATAAAAAGTATGCTACTCACCCGTCACCCATTGTGGCTCACTCGATCGCCCAACGTCGCTTGCCCACCATTGCTCAACCGTCATCACTCCGCTGCCATCAGAGTTGCACCATCGTTTGCTAGCCATATCCCTAATTCTCACTCACTTAAGTTTGTCATATTCTCTCTGTCAGTCAATTGGGTGGGAAATTTAGGATTTCGACAGGCAAATTTGGTAACCCACAATAATAGTAACACTCACCATCTAATTCTCTTTGTTGGAATGAATGTGAGTCGCTGTTGAAGCTTCTGCCCTCCATTTGCAAGATTATATAAATAATTTTGGAGGGAAAATTGAAGTAGGTACTCAAATTGGTTGATTAGGGTTTTTAGCTTCCGATGCTCTTTCAATTTGAGGATTTAGGATTCTTACTTGGGGAGAAAGATGCCAAATGGTGTTGTTTTATTGTTTACATGCTGACTATACTATCCAGCGAGCCATTTCGGCTTCAAAAATCAATAAAAAAAGTGTCTCAAATCGGAGTTGGTATTGAAAAGATCGTTTTTCAAAAAATTTTGTACTAATTGATCTAAAATAAACTTTTGATAATAAAGTGAGTGCTTATACAATTTTTAACCCTTCTAGTGTACTTAGCCTAAATATCTGCTGAATGTACATAAAGAAGGAAAGAAATCGTAAAAGGAATTGACTTTGATAAACTAAAATCAAGTCGTTGTCGTTCTTTCTCATCAATTTCTTGTGCTAGGGCTACTCGGTTCAGGTGCATGCTGTTAAGCGATGTTCAGTCCTCGTGCTATAACTTTCAGTTGATGAAATGCTTTTCCATGCACTCCGCTTTTCTTCTAAACCCTAAGTGTGCTGCATATCCTTCATCTCATTCATGTCGGCCAGTTCACCATCGGATGCAAGCCAAAAGAAGACCCATGGTAGCACTGGTCGGGTTCATGTCTTCAGTGGAAAACCAGACAGGTTTGAAGGACTAACGGTGGAAATCAAGGAGACCATGGACGCTGAGCATTCACTCGCCGCCTCAGAACTTCAATTGATGAATGGAAGAAACAGGTGCGGAATAATATTAATAACTATTTGTCGCAAAAAAACAAGCTACCGAACACACTAATGGGCAAGAACAAGCAAATAAATCGGATGCTGGATCGACACAGTTGACTTCCTTGTTTTTCACACGCCAAAACCTGCAACAATTTGGACTTTCCTTTTAATTTTGCCACACCTGAGATAGCATAAACCAGGCCAGATTTTCTGCAGAGTGTTTAGTCGCATTCACTGTTTTTGCTCCGAATAAACTCATGATTTCAAACTTCTCTTGCCTCTTTTGTTGTGTCTTCCTGAATTGCAGGGGAAGAAGGGCATCTGGATCAATTTGCCCATTGAACATGTCAACCTTGTTGAATCTGCAGTGAAGGTACATGACTTTTTATGTCGCCAGGCATGAACGAAATTATTTTGGCTAATGAGAGAACACAAAGTACATTCTTATATGTTAACTTGGCAAGAAATACAAGTGATTCAAGTGGTGATAACATATGATTCATGCCTTCTAATTTTTTTCACAGGAAGGATTTAAGTACCTCCATGCTGAAGAAAATTACTTGATGCTGAAGCATTGGCTTGCCCCTGAGAAAAGTACCATTCCTATTAATGCCAAACCATGTCAACTGGTTATGTAAAGTTACTATGATAGGTTTGCAGCAACTTGGTATTCTCCCTATCTATTTGTTGTTTCATTGTGAAAGAAAGGTTAGTTACGAATAAATCTCTATTTGTAAAGGAATTGGAGTTTATGTGATGCTAGATATATATGAGGGTATATATGGCTATTTTTTTTTTATACCTTTCGATATATATATATTATGCCAATAGTTATGTAAATTAAATTCCCACTTCCACTTTCCCCATCGCTCGTGAGATTTATGTACTGGTCAATAAAAATCCTTGTTAAAGTTATAAAGGAAACTGTTAACTTCAGAGGAGGAGCTCGAACATTCTCTTGCGTTGGCCACCTGTAAATCAAATGATCAAGCCAATCTTGTCATAAAGAAGAGGGAGGGAGGGAGTGCATGTTGTAGTTAGTTCCTAAGTCTCTCATGGACTTCGGTGAACACTGATTGTAATAACAGGCCCAATAAAAAGCCCAGCCAACCCGTGTCTCTTATGAGCCAAGCCCAAGACCAATCCTCTTCTTCTCTCTTCTTATTTGATCTCGTGGATTCGAAGAGGAGACGAAGAAGCTGAAGCAGAAAACGAGGAGGAGGCAAAGAGGAAAAGAAGAAAATTACAAAAAAAAGAAAGAATGGTCACATGGAGACGCTCTAGAAACCTCGACTAGCCAAATAAACTACGAATCGTAACGCCTGATAACTTATCAAGCTGATTATTCATCTAATCGGAGTAATTTTGAAAGATACAGCACACCCTTCGAGTTATGTAGATCTTGAACTATGAGGCTCAGATAAGGAGCTTTTGAGCTGTGATTTTATGGAAACGGTAGTCTAAGGCATTTTTTTTTTTTTGGGTAAAGGTAGTCTAAGGCATTGTTGATCTTTGGGTTTTGATGAAATTTGATTCTGAAGTACAGATTGATTAGAACAAATTTCAGAAGTTCACTTTTTAGTTATGCATAGCGGACAATTCACGTTATGGAGAAAGATGAATGTTTGATTAGAACAAATTTCTAAAGTTTGCTTTTGAGGGAAGTATCATTTTATTTATAGTTTAGTCGAGTTGTTAGTTAGACTAGCATATTACCGGTCTTGATACTGTTTTTGACTAATTGATAGAAATACAAGTGCGTTGGCTCGAGCAATTTAGGCTTTTCAAGTAAGTAGTACTATTTTTCTAAAAAATTGTAAATTCATGTCTTCAAAATGATAAAAAATTGATATATTATGAGTTATGAATAAGTATGTTTGTTGCATAAGAATTTGGATTAGATATTTACTACATTTTGGTATTTGTGAATGGTGCGAGAATCGTTTGATGGATATATATATTCTATTGATGAATGAAGTTGAGAAATATTATATATTTTTTATTTGCAAAATCTTTTTACAAAAAGCTCTTGACTTTGAGTATAGTTTATGGAATGTTATATATATCGACTTGTGAAATACTTTATGATATGAATTTGATTTGATTTGGTTTGTAAAACTAGTTTATGAGAAATGTTTTATGAAAAAGTATTTCTGGTGGATAAGTTCAGTTGAGAAAAGTAATGTGCTTGATTTGTAAAATGTATTATGATATATGAGATTATGTAATGGATTGGAGTTTTGGTATTGGAGGATGATGGTTAGGTGTTCAATATCGCGGTAAACCCGGTTGAGGGTTTGTGGATACACGCATACTAATCTATGATATTCTTGTGAGCCGAGCCACTGGCTAATATTAAGTAGAGACCTAACAAACGGGAGAATCTTGGATGATTGTGTTTTACCTTCTCTACAACTACCATAAACAGATCTGAGAGTGTGCATCTCTCTCTCCGTCCCTCTTTCTCTTCCTCTTGATACGCGGCGAGCATAAAGATAATGGGTCCGGCCAGGTGAGGAGGGAGGTGAAGCAGTCGAAGTCATAACCTTCATTAGCCTCGCCACTTGCCGGCGAGGACCATGGTACTCTCCGCAAATCTAGTGTTGCGGCCTTGCTGAACCCTCTCTCTCTCTCTCTCTCTCTCTTCATATGAAGGGGCGGCGGCGGCAGCGGCAACGATGGGCCGAGACAATGGCGAGGGTCGTTGGACCGTCACTGGTGGATGGATGGCCCTGCCACTGGCCAAGGTACCTCCTCCTTCCTTGATCAGGCTTAGCCACTGACTCTCCCTCTTTTTTGGGGTTTATTATTATTAGAATTTGTTTAGGAAAAGAAAACCAGAAAACCCAAACTATTTATATTTACCCTAAGTTTTTTTTTTTATAACATAAAAAATCTCAAACTATACTAACTATAATGCTTTTATCCTTATGTGATCAAAGATTGCAAAACTTTTACTTTGCGACATATTTACACTTCATCAAAGTTCAATTAGATGATTTTTCAGTCAAAACGAAGTCATTTATTTTGCTTAAGCCACGTCCATGAAAATAGATTTTTAATGGTGCTCATTAATCAAATATTGATATAAGGTAAATATGTTATATATTAAAATTTTGGAATTTTAGGTTTGTGGATGTTTTTTTTTCTCAATTTTTTATTGCGTGCTAGTGATGTATTAGATGGGAAACGGGTCATTCGTATAATCAAGGGAAGGGAATGGATCAATTGAGTATGCAATAAAATAAAATAAAAATTGCAGAGGCGTGTGATTGAATAAAATAAAGAAGCTGAACAACTACGGACTACTTAATTCTTTTATTTATTAATTTTCGCATGACCGTTACCCAACACGTTCGACAAATTGCAGTCCTAAAGCAGTCGTCCCCTCCCTTGAATTTGACATAAATTTTCATTTACCTATACTCATTCTCGAGAGGTAGATTTCCAAGAAGCTACCGGGAACAAAAAGCGGAAGACGATGGACGCTTTCGATGATCTTCCCATTGCCTCTTCTCTAGTCATTTTCCAATCTCAAAGTTTTGTTTTTCCGTTTTCCTAGGATTCACCAGTCAATCAAATGACTCTTATATTATAAAACTTGAATCTTTGGACAATCACAATACCCGATTGAAATGCAGAAGGTCCTCAGTATTACAAAATTAACAGACGTAAGAAGGAAGGGGAAGAAACATTACGAAAAGATCCGACCCTTCAATAATAGAGTGTGGTCCACAATAATAGGAGCTTGCCACTTTCAAAGCAAACGATACCGTTGCTAACGAGATTTTGCTAATAAGGGAACTCGTGATTTGTCTTTTCTCATGTCATTTGCAACCAATGTTTTCAAAATTATACGATTTTCTTATTAAGTATGCTTAATCTCATTAATTAGATCCTTACAATATAAAAAAGAAGTTTAGGTATATTAAGGGTGTGTTAGATAACAACATTTAGTACTAAAATTTACAAGGAAGGAGCTGCCTCATTAAATTCAAACGAAAATATTTGGTGATAATTAGAGTAGTATCAATTATATTGCTGAAATTATTAATGATGTTTGGTTCGCCTATGGTAAGGAACTAATAATCTCCCTAACCATTCATAGTGAAACCACCATTTGATTCCACTTCGACACTAAGTGCACGCATGACAAAATTTATATTTTTCTATTTCTCTGTTTTTTTGTTCTCCAGGACAGGTTTAGAACAGAAATTCATTTAGTAATGTAATTTCATTTTTCTAATTCTGGAACAGATTTCTATTCCATAAATAGATTTTGAGCAGAAATCATAAGTTAAAATTTTTAATTTTTCTATTTCTAGAACAAAAATAAGAAATTAAAATTTTTCTCATCGTTCATTCTCGTCACCACTCGTCGCCCACTTGCCACTCGTGGGATGCCGGACGCCCGTCACTGGTTGTCGGCCGCTCGCCACCGGCCCTTGCCTCCAGCCGCCGACCACCGACCACTGGATGTCGATTGCTAGCTACCGCACTCCGACTGCCTGTTGCTAATTGCCAATTGTTGGATGCCGAATGCCCACTGGTCGTTGGTTGCTCATTGCCAATCATTGGATGCCGAAGGCTCATTACCAACCACCGGATGTATGCTTTGGCGGCCCGTCTACTGCTCCTCATCGGCTGTCGAATGTCGGTCGCCCGCCACTGCCGCCGGCCTCCTATCGCCGAACTTTGGATGTCGAACGTCGGGTATCGAACTCCGAACGTTGGATGCCGGTTGCCGGTCGCCAGACTCCGGTGTTAGAATCTGGACTTTGGTTGCTCGCCACTAGTCACTGGACTTGGTGTCGGACGCCAAACGTTGGACTTTGGACTTCGGCCACCCATTGTCGATTACCAGACACCGAACGTCGGATTCCGACCACCGAACATAGTCATTGCCACTCCTAGAAATATAAATTTTATTCTGTTATCAAATAAATTTTTATTTCAGAAATAGAAATTTTGAATTGTTATCAAACATATTTCTTTACTCAGAAACTCATCCATGGAATAGAAATCGAGAAATCAATTTTTGGTCAAAAATTGATTTTCGTTCTAGAAATTTTGTCATGTGCACCCTGAAGTTGTGGCCATATTTAGGGCTTAAATATGTAGCACCCATTTTACAATTTTATCGAATGAGCCTTTGGAGGCTAAGATGGATTATGATGCGACGAGATAAATTTTTGTTTGGATACTAAATGTGATCCACTTGTTCAAACATTCAAAGAATAATACATGCTGATGATTAAGATTAAGATATTATCAATTATAATCTCTATAAGATATGCACAATTTATATAGGGAAAATGACACAAATAATCCTTAAATTTTAGTTTAATGTGTAATATGATTCGTAAATTTTTAATTTGTTTAATGTAATCTTGGAATTTTAAATATAGTCCTTGAACTTTCAATTTCTTTAATGGTGTCTTTGGACTTTTGGTATACGTTTGCTTTATTTCTTAAATTATATAAAAATATTCAATGTAATCCCTACTGTCAAATTAATGAAATGATAATATTGAAAATTTTCATATATTGTAAGGATTAAGTTAAGGGTTAATACCCTGAAAAACCCCAAACTAGTACACTTGTGGCAAATTTACCCCAAACTATTTTTTTTTGACCACTAAAACCCCAAACTGGTATACCTTTGACAAATTTACCTCGAACTGGTACATTTATGACAAATTTACCCTCCGTTAGTTTTCTTTAAATTTTATTATCAAATTATTAAGTTAAATGACACGTGACAAATTGACCGGTATACCAATTTAGGATTTTACGTTCCGTTGTCACGCTTTACAATTTTTGTGATTTTTTTGTGGTATTAATCCAATTTAGCATAGGATATATTTGTTACAAATTTACCATTTTGGGGTTTTTGCGATCGAATAAATTAGTTTGAGGTAAATTTGTCATAAATGTATGCCAATTTAGGGTTTTTTTATAGTCGATCGGGGTAAATTTGTCACAAGATATCTTGGTTTAGGGTTTTAAGTAGTCGAAAAAAAAAAATAGTTTGGGGTAAATTTGTCACAGTGTAGCGGTTTAGGGTTTTCGGGTATTAACCCTTAAGTTAAACATGTTAAGGTAAAATTCAAAAATATACTTTTGGGATAATATTGAACAATTTAATATTATCATATTATATATTAAAGTAAAATTCAAAAATCACTTTTCAACGAATTAAAAGTTCAAGACTATTTGTCTGGTTATCCCGTTTATATATGAAACCTCGGAAAATGGTGAAGACTAAAAGGACATCATGATAAAAAAAACTTAGATAATGTTGGACGCGTCCTTGCCGTGACTATGGGGAGAAGAACCAAACGCCGATCTACACCTACAGCGAGGACGACGGAAGAAACAAGGTAAATTCTGAGCGCCCGAGATCGAATCTTCCCGTTTCTCCGTCTCTGCAACTCTGGAGGGCATCGCTCCAACTGCCCGGTGGCATCCCTGCATCTTCATCGGTTCCGTGTCCGTGGAGGTGTGCAGCCGAGGGTAACATTCGCCGCAAATCTTTCGAAGACCAGATCACCGCGCCATTCCTCCTCCCCAGATGTTTCAAATTCGCAGACCCAGAAGAAGCCTTTATATAATTTTACCGTTGCTGCCTCTATCTTTCACTTCGTTTTAGCCGTTGGAGCGATAGCAGTGCACTGAGGAACAACTTTAATCTCCGTCCGTTCGATGTTCGTGCCGAGACTGAAAAGCGTCAAGCTTTTCGACCCGCTCCTCCTCACGCGCCAGGGCTCCGTGCCGAGACCGGTCGTCCGAGGCCTCTTTTTTAGTGCTTTGACTCCTCGCAAGCCAAGGGCTTTAGAGGGTACGCGTGGATTGATGCATTTGGTTTTTTTCTCTCGAGTTTTCATTGTTTAATCCTTCGTCTGTGACGACGGCAAAGCCTACCCCATTGCCCACCTTCTGTATTTCTTTACTTGTTTGCTTCATGGGCATTCGCAATTTAGTTGGTTTTTCCGTTTGGTTCTTTCTTTCTTTTGTCAGAAAGTTTTGATTTTTCTTCGTGGGTGTGGCTGTCTTGATGCTCTTGAGCTTTGATTATCAAGGAACATCGTTACCCAAGAGTGTTTGCGAGAGAGTTGACTTAGTAAACAGAGACTATTGAGGTCTTCCTCCTTTTTTTAATAGTATTGTTCTGGGTTATTTTCTATTTGGGTTTATTACATTTGAGCCAGACCAGTAGTTTCCGATAGAAATCAGTGGATGAATGGTCGCTTCATTTGTCCAGGTTTAGCTCCTAGGGTTCCCTTTCCCATCAGATACAAGTCCATCAGTGCATCATCAGCTTTGAGGCAAGGCATGACTGAACATAACGATAGTGGGATCGAGCAGATTCAACTGCTCGATGGGTTTCAGGATTCATATGGAGGAGTTACTGTGGAGATGAAGGAGCATATGGATGCTGATGTCTTTGCCCCTTTGCTCCGGGCTTCAATATCAAGCTGGAAACAGCAGGTATCGCACTTGTATTTCGTCGGTCTCTTCTTGTTTTTTTCAATTTGTAACAATATCAATCTGGTCTTCTGTATTTCTTCTTATTGGGTATATTTTGGTTGCAGGGGAAGAAGGGAGTGTGGATCAAATTGCCCATTGAATATTCGCATCTTGTTGACATTACAGTGAAGGTACATACGTGTGTTTTTCCGTGGCCAAGATTTAGTATTGGCCCCTCTTGTTAAATCACTTTCTAGCAGGAAGTTTGATAGGTTAAGGTATGAAATACACGGTTCATTGAAATATTGTCTGGTAATTTGGCAGGAAGGATTTAGGTATCATCATGCTGAATCAAATTACTTGATGCTTGTCTGCTGGCTTCCTGAGACCCTGGATACTATTCCTGTGAATGCTTCACATAGGGTGGGCGTTGGTGCTTTCATCTTGAATGATAAAAGAGAGGTAACTTTCTGCCTTGCCATTGTCCCGTTTCTTGCACTCGCCCTTTTAAGACTCTCTAATAGGAAGATGCAAAGGGATGGAAATGTAACATTTGATTTGCTCATTCAGTTGTTCTTAGAAGTTCAGAGTTGGACCCTAGCACCTCTCTGCAGTAGTGTGTAAGACTAGAGATTTGCAGTGTGTGAAATCACCCTGCTTGATAGGCATTGAACCCTTTAGAAGGATAGGTAGGATCACAATAATTTTGCCTGGGAAGAAAACCTCTGCATTCAATGTTCATTGGGTTTGTACGCATGTATGTTGCCATTGTGGATAAGCAGAGATATTGCAGTGCAATAAATCTTCTCATCATAGCAACAATCACTTAATCTTCTATCGGTTTTCCTAGGGATTCAGCTCGTGGATAATAGCCTTACTTTGTGAAGAGATAAAATGCAGTGAAGTTTTATGCCAACTTTTGTTCGGTGCATGCTTTTTTACTGCTTTATCCTGTTTTCAGCGTGATTCTTATGCAACCACACCCTAAAGAATTTAAAACCTTTCCCTCCTTTCTAGGTGCTTGTAGTCCAAGAGCATAGTGGAAGGTTCCAAGGTACAGGTGTATGGAAACTCCCCACAGGAGTCGTGAATGAGGTGAGTATGTTTAAGATGTCAAGTGCTACATAAGAAGTATCAATATGTAATACAATGGTTTGACTGTGACTTCATCCCCGTAGGGAGAGGATATATGTCATGCAGTTGTCAGGGAAGTAAAGGAAGAGACTGGAGTAAGTGAAGAGTTTTATGTTGTGTAGAAAAGTTAATTATCTGAGGCATTTCACTTGAGAATTCCAACTAAAGCCTTATTCTTTTATGATCTACAGGTAGACACTAAATTTGTTGAAGTCCTTTGTTTCAGGTAAAGAAAATCCTCTATTTCAGATTGCGGTGCATTACTATGTTTTGGTCTTTATTTAGATATCTTTGTTTAGCCTTCTGATGTTTAAATTTGCTTTCACTTTCTCACATTCTATCTCTCATGTTCGAACACAGACAAAGCCACAAATCATTCTTCACAAAGTCGGATTTGTTCTTCCTTTGCATGCTTCAGCCAGAATCATCTGCTATTGATAAACAGAATGTAGAGATTGAGGCAGCCCAGGTAAATTATTGTTGATTTTGGTGAAAGTATGAGGACTTTTTAATAATTAAATAATTGCTCGGGCTGTCTTGTACAACACTGGGCTGCGTGCTTTAATCTTGCATTCTTGCTCATTTGTGCTAAACAATGAATCTAGTAAAATTTAATGTATAATTTCTCCAGCACATCGACGACGAGTGATCTCGCTGGATACCTGTTAGGATATAGCCATGTAGTAGCGGTGTTAAAAGATGATCATTCATTAGTTCTTTCTTTGGCCAAATCTATGAACTGAACTGGATTTGTTTTATCTTGATTATAGTGGATGCCAATTGAGGAGTATGCAGCACAACCTTTTGTTGTTGGAAACAAGCAATTCAATTTCATGGCGAAGATATGCTTGGCGAAGGCTGATCATGGCTACCCTGGTTTTGGTGCTTTGGCCACAACGACTGGGGGTGGCAAAAGGACTTACATCTACTGCAATGACCCTGAAATTGAATAGCACTTTGCATGTTCGATGTAATTCCTGCCTGGGTCGTGATGTGGAATTTCTTCCTTAGACCCAGGCCTACTGGACTGGACCGTGTTGATCCCACGACTGATTTTGTGAACCCTACGTGAGCCCCAGATGTAGGTCCCACAAAATCAAAGGTTAGGATGGACTCAGTCCAGTGACCTAGGACTAAGGCAAGAATTTTTCAGTTGTGATGTCGCATGACCTTTTGCATTGATGTGAATGAATGAAAGGAACAATTGGAAACTGATACCATTGATGGTGGCCAACTGGGGGTGCTTATGGAGGAGGCGGCCAAAACTCTTGAAGATGGGGAAGATCGATGTCCATTCCGATCGAAATTTGTCATGGTTTGGTTCAAACACTTTAGAATTATCTTCAACTTCAATTCATGTCCTCAAGTAATAAAATCAATTTAGACTTAGCATTATTTTTAAATAAATAGCTTAGGCTTAGCTTAATCAAATTGAATAGAACTAGGCTCTCCTTAGTTTTCTTAACAAGCTTCCATGGGCTTATGTCTTGAGGCTTAATAACGAAGCTACGTCTATTCTTTGCTCAACTTTGTATTGGGTTTTTCATTTCTGTAACACTCGATGAATTGCGAGTTTACTTTTATCGCACTTAGAATAACTTATTCTTTCATTTCAATGGATGTTTACTTATCACACCGCATTTCAATACATTGTTTGTTAATTTATCTTTCTTGGTTAGAATTATAATTACTTTAAATTTTCAAGGGACCTACCTACAAAAATATTTGCATAGACATTTAGGGTATGTTTGTTTTGTGGAAAATGTACAATTTCTAGAAAATACCTTTCAAGAAGTTGTCTTCTATCGGTATTTGATTGAAACCTCAAAATCAATTTGAAAATATTTTTCGTTGTCTGTTGTGGAGAATTTGATTAGATTTTTCACGAGGAAAATTACTAAAAACTATGAATTTTTTAATTCTTAATTTTAAATTCTTTTTTTTTTTTCCATTCTTCCTCTTATTGATGGCAAGTTTTACGACTTGATCGTAATTTTTGAAAGTTTTAAGATTCGATTGCACTTTCATAATAAATTTAAGAATTTCGCACTTATCCATTTATAAAACTATAGAGCATAGCATCTTTTTGATAGAAGAATAATGAAGTTAAGCCTATACTACGTTTGAAGAAGAGGGAAGGATTAGGTTTTAGAGATTTGCTTTCCCTTTAATAAGGCAATACTGAGAAAACAAGCTTGGAGACTAACTCAAAACCCCTCGTCATCACTCTGGTGCCGGCTATTGAAATGAATTTACTTTCCTCGTATAGACTTTTGGCATGCAGAAAAAGGAGTATACCCATTTTAGGGTGGTAGAGCTTGCTCACGGGAAGGGATTTAATCTCTCACTTAGCTGCATTGTTCGATACATAATGAAATTAACATAACAATTAGAGAAGACAAATGGCTGAAAAAGATGGGTGCTTGGAAGTCCTTCTCCTATAGGTGAACCACTAGTAGCTAGCGGTAAGCATGGTCCGGGTTGGGTCGGTCCACCCCTTAACCTTAGGATTAACCCGTACAGTGCTAGTCCTCAATTTTTGGGACAGATGACCGACCCTATTGTTCTTGGGACCGAGGATCGGACCAACCCAATGGGTTCGGTTTGGTTTTAGGGTCAACCTAGGTTCGACTGATAATTTTTTTATTTCATTTTTTGTACTCCTTAAAAAAGCGATTGAGGACTGGACTAACCCAATGGGTTGGTTTGGTTTCAAGGTTAACCTAGAACTAACCAATAATTTTTTATTTCATTTTTGTACTCCTTGGAAGAGCAACCAAGAACCATACCGATCCAATGGATTTGATGATGAGCGAGGTCAGCTAAGAAAGGCAAGCGGTGAGGGTCAAGTGAGGTGGGCGTCGAATAGAATGGGTATCGAATGTCGAGTAAGGAGCAACAAGCCAAATGAGTATCAAGCGGCGAGCAACACGAGTGACCTAAAGCGAGCGAGGCTAGTGGCGAGCGGAGAAGTTGTTTCTTTCGATTTTGGCAAATTGAAGACTAAGATGACAAATAAGACAAAAGGGGATGAATACTAGAGGAGGATGGTATAATGAGTTGTTTATACATTTTTGGATGCCGTGAGGACTCCTTATAAAAACATTTTCCTTCTTCGTAAATTATGACTATTGACACTATAAAAGACATTAAAAATCTAAGTTATTAAAGAATAATGTAAAATTATTTGAACTCTTCATTAAAGGGCTGTTTAATATTGTTGACGCCATTTATTTTAAGGTTTTCTCTATATAAACAATTATAAATAATATTATATATATTTAGGGTTGGTTCGGATTGAACTGACCCAGAACTCTCAAGACCGAGGATCGACCCGCACAGTGCTGGTCTAGGAATTCTAGGACCAAGGATTGACCCACTCTTTTTGGGAACCGGACTAGGACCGGTAAGGTTGGGCCGGTCTAGGGTCGGTCCAGGGTTAACCCTGGTCCGATGCTCACCTCTACTAGTGGCAGTCGATCTAATTAACAGGGAGGAGAACTCATGGAATGTTTAGCTTCTAGAGGATAATTTTGACATTAAATTGTTGATAAAATCCTATCTATTCCAGTGAGGACTCAGATAGCAAAAGATCATATTGTATGGACATGGATTCAATCGGACAAATATTCAATCAAAAGAGGATATAATCGCATAAGAGGGTTAGATGACAAGCCTAGCTAGATTCAAGCATTTTCCTCCTTTCAAGTTCCTTACTGTCTATGGAGGAGATATGGAATTTGTGTGCCACCCCTAAAATCAAATTATGTATGTGGTCTCTATGTCAAAACGCTCCACTTATGAAGGAGAACCTATTTGGAAGATGAATTGTACCCGATTCGATATGCGCATTGTGCAATGAAGGCATCCCCAAGACAATAGAGCATTTATCTTGTTATACCCATGGACGATCCACATCTATGTATTAAACTTTTGACATAAGGTTTGTCAAGAATTGAAGCATGGATATAAGAATTAAAAGCAAACTCAGCTTGCTCGCCAAATTTGGAAGTGGTCGCATTGGTACTCTGGCACATGTGAAAAAGCATGAAATCACTTCGTCCTCATGAATAGACCTCTTGCTACACTAGGCATCATGGATTCTGCATCCACAAGTTCACAGATTTCCAAAAATTGGGGACTTAACACGGCACCTACAGAACTTTTGGTCTCCACCGCAGCTCGGAGCATTGAAAATGAAAATTGATGGAGCATACAGCCTTGATTGACGAATGGAATCATTGCTTGCGTCTGTCGTGATCACTCGACAAGGCTTGTTGATGGATTTGCAAGAACTGTTCAGGCTTCATCACCTTTTCAATGGAGTGTCATACGTCGCTTTAAACCTAGTGTCCTTGTTGCCAAGAAAGAAAATCTTTTGATGAGTCCCAGAATCTCTGGTCAATCGGTATCCATGGGGAGTTTGTATACTGATCACTAAGTGTCATGATTTGTTGTTCCCCTTCTCAAATATCTAGGTTCAACATTGCTATAAAGAGGCAACTCCATTGCGGACTTGGAAAGCCAAAGCCATAAGAGAAATTCGTTCCACTGTGTTGGGTTATTTCACCTCCCTTAATGTATTGAAACCCTTTTTACAAGGCTCCTTTGGTTTTACTAGTTGAATGAAATGAGCTTTATTTTGACAAAAAGGAAAAAAGGCTGATTGGAAAATATTTCTTGCTTAGATAATTTCATATTCTTTTTTTTCATCAATTTTAAAGGAGGCGGTTTTTTTTTTCCTAAGAGAGTTCGACACGAACAATCATTATTTTGTTCTACATGGTTTTATTGGAGAAGCTAACTTTTTCCACAATCATATTTTGCATATATTTCCATTCTAAATTATTAACCAAATTCTCACTATTAGCACATGATGTACACAGTTTCTTAGAATATATTGCCTTTTTCTTTTGTTTTCAACTTTTCTTTTCTGACGCGTACTCGTTCAATTATCAATAACCAATCATTAATTTACCCATTGCCAAGTCAGCCACCAATTTCTCCTTAAAATAGTTCTCATTCGCCTCAATCCCAAATATCTACTGCCTAGAAAGAAGGTTCGCATGTCTACGCCCAACATCATATTTTAATTGGGGAACAAAGACACCGATAGTTCTTAAACTTTTTTTTTTTTTTTTTTTTTCAATTTGTGGCATTGTCGAATAAAATATTTGATAGCAAGTTGATCGATTAATTGAATGAAAAATGGTAATCTACACTAGATTTAATTAATACCACAACCGAATCCACTTTCATTTTGATTATCGATCCGACAATTCTTGAATTTTTTATTCCAATTTGGGGTATTGTCGAATCCAAAAAAAAAAAAAAATATTCGATAGCAAGTCCATTGGTAAATTCAGGTAAGAAATGGTAATTCATACTCAATTTAATTAATGCCATCCAATAAAATCCAATTTTATTTTGTTTACTTATTCAATTTCAATGAGTAAAATCTCAAGTTCAACCAACTTAATTTCAAAATATCAAGTGAATGAACAAAAATCTCGAGTTTGAGGAAGTCCTTTATTATTTATTATTATAAACAATAAATAATAATATTTGAGCTTGAACTCTATTTACAATTCATTATTTTAATCTCATGGGCACTTATTTTATTCTATATTTTAATTTGGAATAAAGAACTCTATTTACAATTTGATCTAACCCCAAATATTTTTATTTGATTTGTTCGAGTTAGTTATTTCATTTTAAAAAAGTAAACTGAAATAAATGCTCATTACATTGTTGTTAAAACTTGATGGGACATAAGACTCATATAGTACTTTTTCTATTTAAAAAAGAGAATTCTGGGAAAATAAAAGAACAAGCACTAGCGGAGGGAAGGAAAGGAGCTGCTGTTGCGAAAGAGGCGGCCGGAAATCCTCGCAAGGTCACCCGATCCCAGCGGACGGCGAGGGATGCGAAGCATCCGGGGAGGGACTTGATCATGGGTTTTTCCTTGCGAGGGATGATGAGACCATCTATTCCGGTAGAGATCTCGGGTGGATCTATCTTGGTGGTCCTGAGGTTGTTTTGTTGCTGTTGCCGGCGTCAGCGGCAGACTTTGATTCGGCGAGGCGAAGAAGCGACGGTGGGTCTAGGCGGCGGAGGTTGAGCAGGGCCGCAACCATGATGGCCATGGATCTGCTCGAGCCTGATGTTTATTTGAGATTGGTTTTGGATGATCGTGTTTTACCTTCTCTGCAGCAACCATAAACAGATCTGAGAGCGCGCATCTCTCTCTCCGTCCCTCTTTCTCTCCCTCTCCATACGCGACGAGCATAAAGATAATGGGTCCGGGCAGGCGAGGAGGGAGGTGAAGCAGGCGAAGTCATGACCTTCATCAGCCTCGCCACTTGCTGGCGAGGACCATGGCACTCTCCGTAGATCTAGCGCTGCGGCCTTGCTGAATTCTCTCTGTCTCTGTCTCTGTCTCTATCTCTTCATATGTGGGTGCGGCAGCGGCTGCGGCGGCGGCGGCGGCGGCGATGGGCTAAGACAATGGTGAGGGTCGTTGGACCGTTGTCGGTGGATGGACGGCCCTGCCACCGGCCAAGGTACCTCCTCCTTCCCTGGTCAGGCTTAGCCACCGACTCTCCCTCTTTTTTAGGGTTTTTTATTATTAAAATTTATTTAGGAAAAGAAAACCAGAAAACCCAAACTATTTATATTTACCCTAAGTTTTTTTTTTTTTTTTTATAACATAAAAAATCTCAAACTATACTAACTATTAATATGTGATATATTTACACTCCATTAGGTTTAGTTAAATGATTTTTTAGTCAAAATGAAATCATTTATTTTGTTTACATCACGTCATTGAGAATATATTTTTAACGGTGCTCATTAATCAAATATTAATATAAGGTAAATATGTTATACATTAAAAATTTAGAATTTTAGGTTTGTGTATGCTTTTTTTTTTTCCCTCAATATTTAAGGGAAGGGAATGGATCAGTTGAGTATGCAATAAAAAAAAAAAACGTTTGGTTCACCTATGGTAAGGAACTAATGATTTCCCTAACTATTCATAGTGAAACCACCATTTAATTCCACTTCTGACACTAAAGTTGTGGACATATTTAGGGCTTAAATATGTGGCATCCATTTCACAATTTTATTGAATGGGCCTTTGGAGGCTAAGATGGACTATGATGCGACGAGAAATTTTTTTGTTTGGATACTAAATGTGATCCACTTGTTCAAACGTTCAATAATAATTTGCCTTAACATCGATTTAATAGGTTACGACAAACACTAATGAATAATAATTTGCCTTAAATTATTCTTGCCATGGTCAGATAAGAATAATTTGCGTATATATCTATATCAAAGAATAATACATGCTTTATAAGATGATTAAGATTAAGATATTATCAATTATAATCTCTATAAGATATGCACAATTTATATAAGGGAAAATGATACAAATAATCCTTGAATTTTACTTTTAATGTACAATGTGATTCGTAAATTTTTAATTTGTTCAATACGGTCTCAAAATTGTAAATGTAGTTCTTGAACTGTTAATTTTGTTAATGGTGTCTTTGGACTTTTGGTACATGTTCGCTTTAGTTTTTAAACTATATAAAAATATTCAATGTATTCACCACCGCCTTGGTGGGCGCGATGGTTTGGGCTCTTTCTCCTTCACGAAAGGGAGGAGTTCGAATCCCCTCATGAGACGCCGGGATGGTGGATTCTCTCGATTACATGTCCTCCCAAGTTTACTCACCTATTTTATGAAAAAAATATAATCAATTATTCCCTGCAATTAAATTAATGAAAGGATAATATTGAATATTTTAATATATTTTAAGGGTTAAGTTAAACATGTTAAGGTAAAATTCAAAAATATATTTAAGAGAGAATATTGAGCATTTTAATATTATCATATTACATATTAAGGTAAAATTCAAAAATCATTTTGGACGAAATAAAAGTTGAAGGACCATCGGATAAAAGTTGATGGACTATCTGTCTAGTTATCCCGTTTATATATGGAACCTCGGAAAAGGACATCATGATAAGAAAACTTTGATTTTGTTGTTGGAAATTTCCTATAATATGGGCTTACATTAATTAATTAATTTTCTATTTTAAATAATCGGGTTAATAGATATTCCAATATTTGTTATACCCTAAAGTGATACGATTGAATTGGGTATTGGCATCTATTGTTAACGGACCTAGTTGAGCAAAGAAAAGTGTAGGCAATTGTGTTTAATCGAAGGCCGTAATGGGAAGGGGGTTGACACGCCTGTGATTAGGGTTTCTTTGTCCCCTCTCTAGCCTATAAAAGGATAGGTTATACCTATCGTTGCTTTAATCCCATTGAAAGCTGCTATATCGAAATAGGTCATAGAGAGGAAGATGCAGTATTCGATAGATCCCCGATTATCGAGTGATCTATTTTCTTCAAGTGAAGCGATGGTTCAAACAGTACGCTTTAATTTCGCTGTATTTATTGATCTCGGTGTTTTACAATCATATATGGATCCGATTCTTCTTGATCAATTAATTATTCATATGAATAATTTTTCTACATGTGGTATCAAAGCTTGTCATATATGATTGTAGAACCCGAAAATTTTCTTTTTCATGACAAATTCGAAATCTTCCTCTTTGAGCCGAATATGAGCATTACTTTTTCGTGTGGATTTTTTGCTCAATTGATCCCGAAATCATAGGGCTTTTGTTCTACATGTCGAGATTTTTCTAACCATATATAATTTGCATAATTTCGTTGAGAATTGAGAGAGAATTTTAAATTTGAAATTCTAGGGTTTATACATAAAAGGTCCTAAAATTTCAAGTTACATTCTTGTTTTAGCTTCGTTTTTCTCTTCAATTTAACGGTAGCAACGGTTGGTTTGGAGATTATTGTAGCTGATTGTTTGTTCCCCTTTGGACAAGCTTTGGGGTTTGCTTTTCGTGTATGAAGTTAAACAATCGTTAGTGATGGTGGTTATGCTCTTAGTGCGCTCGATTGATCTATTGATTGGCCGCATTGCTTTTGTCTCCTTGTTATGGATGATTGTTCCTGCAGAATGAGAGTTCTTTGAAGAGGGTGCTTGTACTTTGTGCAGAGACCAACATAGGTGATTTATTGCTTGTAGTCAATTGGTTAATACCTTATCAAAACGGCTACATAGGTGATTTGTTGCTTGTAGTCAATTGGTTAATACCTTATCAAAACGGCTCTTTTAAAAGTTTTTTCTTTTTCCAGCAAGTGAGTTTTTTTGTCTGTGGAAAAGTTTCTGATTTTTTATAGTCGATGATTCATGAATACATGAGTTAGTGATATGGGTAATGTGATGGTAAATACGAGAACTCTTATTCACGAGAACCTGTCCCTGGCGGGTTCTGTCCCTTTTGTGTGTGCATCTTAAGATTACGATTTTAGTTACATTGATTACATGGTCAAGACAACTTACGGAGATGATGTATTTTGGATGGAACTGCTTTTCTGACTTGACGTGCATTCGAATCTGGCCCTCACTGGAGTGCTTTGCACTTTCATGAGTTCGGATTAGGGTTTCGTTTGAAAAACACGTTCTTGATTTCGTGTAACCGCGGTCCTGCTGGAATTCTCGATCGTTCGAGCGTGTTCCGTTGATTTGGACCCGTCCCATATCCCGGATCGGCAGCAGGTCGAGTGATCTCGACGAATTAGCAACTGGGTCGATTCAATATTTGGCCCCCCCGACTCGTCCTGATCGGGGGAGACTGACTGGGAGGGTGTCAATTTTGAGATTTTACGAGGAGGGTGTCGATTTTGAGATTTTACGACTAGGGTTAAGAGGGGCTCTGCTGAATTCGTGGGTTCCTCGTTTGGTTGGCGCGTGAGAGGCTCTTGGGGAGGAGAGAGAGAGAGGAGTTGGAATTTTCTGTGATGGCCGAGCAAGTAGAGGGGCTTGAAGGGAGCTGTTGACACCTCAATTTTAATTAGTTTTATTAATTAAGTTTTTAATTTTGTCTTTTCGGATAAGTAGATAATAAAAAGAAAAAAAAACAACAAAAGAAAACAAAAGAAAAGCAAAAAAAGCAGCCCATTGGGGCTGGGCTCGAAGGCCCAGCCCCTCCCCTCTTTTCCTCTCTTTTCCTTCGCGCAGGCTTGCAAGGCCCAGCCGCATGGCTAAGCCCGGCCCCTTCTCCTTGTCTTCTTCCTCCCCTGTCTTCTTCCCCAAACCAGATAAGCAGCATGCGCCGGAGAGAAGGACGCGCGCGACGCCGGAGCAAAGTGGAGGAACGGTAGCGCACGTGGAGGCCGGGGGCGGCGGCGTCGGATAAGGACGTGCGGGGAGTAGGCAAGCGTCGGATGGGACACCGGTTTGGCTGTCGAAGGCCGCTCGGTGCACGGAGGGGACCGGCGGTCGAGGTTCCGTCGACCGGCCACCCCCTCGCCTATAAATAGCCCCCGATGTCGACGACGAAGAGGGGAGCGAGTTCTGAGATCTTCCCACTGAGAGACTTCGGGGGAAAAATCGAAGAGCGAGCGAGAGAGAACTCGGGTCGCGAGCTCGGCTGACCTCCCACTGAGAGACTTCGGGGGAGGCCGCCGGCGAGCGAGTCCAAGAAGGTCAGATCCAGCCGGTGGAGGCTCGGATCTGGCCTGAGTGAGAGAGAAGCGAGGTCGAAAGAGGCGAAGGAGTTCTAGATTCGCGAAGAGTGTCGGCCGAGAAGCGAAGGTGAGATCCGAGGGAAGGAGCCGAGCGAGAGAAGATCCGGAGGAGAGAGGGTCGAGATGCGGGCGCGGATCTGGAAATCCGCCGTGTCGAGTCGCCCGAGCCAAGCCGCCGCCGTTCTTGTGGCCGAGCACCGGTCCCGACGCCAAACCGTATTGTTGCCCTCGCGCCTCGTCGTTGCTGTTTTTCCCGACGCCGTCCAGGTTTAAGGGCCGCCGTCATCGCCACAAGCCGTGCCGCCGTGCCGTGCCAATGCCGAGAGCAGGTGACGATAGATCCTGCCCACGCCATACCCATTTCTGCTCGAAGCTCTGACCGTCGTCGCCGCCGCCGTCGCCACCGCGCACCTCAGCCTTCCCCTCTCCGGCGCCGCGAATCGAGAACCCTAGGGTTCTCGATTTTCCGGGTCGCGGCCTCGGGTCGGTGGGTCGGACCCGGGCTACAAGTCGGGTAGGGTTTCTCCGTAGTTTGGGGGCGGCGAAAACTGGGTCGGGGTTCGGGTCGGATCCGGGTAGGGTTTCACCGGGAGCGGGTTGCGGAGCCGGGTCATCGGGCGGCCGAGGCGTCGGGTTACCGCCGGGTCGGACACAACCCGCGGATCCGACCGGGTCGACTTTTTTATATTATTTTATATAATATTTTAATTTAAAAAATAAAAAAAATTTATTTTGAAAAAAATATTAAAAAATATTTTAATTTCAGAAAACCAAAAAATGTTTTAAAATGTCAAAAAATGTTTTATTTTCCAAAAAATAAAAAAAAAAAATCAAAAAATCAAAAATATGCCAAAAATCCAAAAAAGGCCAAAAATTCATGAAAAAGCCAAAAAAAATTCAGAAAAGCCAAAAAGACTTGTATTTTTCCAAAAAAATCCAAAAAATCCCTTTTATGTCCAAAAATGAGAAAAGACTCAAAAATGTTTTTCCTCCAAAAATGCATGGAAAATCCCTCAAAATCCCAAAACACCTCGGGGTTTAAACAAGATTAGGTATCGAAAAGGCATTGGTGATTAACTAGTGTAATCAAGTCCCCGATCCTAATTTCTCTAGTTGCGCAGGAGTGAGTATTTCTCCCGATACTTCACTTGGGTTTCTAATCAACCCACCCCAAATCAATTAGTGGTGACTCCAATTTAAAAATTGATTTACAGGATAAAAACTCAGACTATTATAGTCGTGAATTGGTGGACTTGGGAGAGTCCGGGCATAATTAATTTCAGCTAAGCCATTAGCCTCCTTAGGCGCTCGTACCCGATTGTGGGCGCGAGAAAAAAAGAGGTCGCGACAGCTTGGCGACTTCGCTGGGGACCATTTTTGAGGACTTAGGCCATTTTATCTTTGTTTAAATGCCTTGCTGACTTGGGTTTTTTTTTTTTTTTTTCTTTATGCAGGTCAAAAGCTTAGAAATTTATTTTAATTTTTGCTTAAAATAGATTATCTTGTGATTATAAACTGTTGTGCATGCTTTACTGTTTTAAACACTACACATGGCACACACAACCCGGCCGCCGGACCTGGGCCGCCATAGGATTTTTAGGATGGTGTTAAGAAAGATACAACCTCGAACGCGAGACTGCGATGTAGAGGTTGCCTTTCTTTTCCCCGAATTTCTTAGCCGAGGTTAAGGGGGTATGCTGTTAACGCGAGACTGCGACGGGCGGATACCTTTTTAATTTCATCAAGCCTTCTGAGTTAGAAATCGAGCCGCACGTCCCATGCGCATGTCTTTGTGCTTGCCATTTTATTTAAAAGGAAAGTGATTTCTTTACTTTTACTTAGTCTTTTTATTGGCCCATGGCAATTTAGGATAAGCTTTTCAAAGTCCCAGTCTATATGCGATGGGGAAAGACGATATCCGGTTCATTCCTGCTCCCAAAGCGGAACTCTTCAGATGGTGGGGTCAATTGGATCGGTTTGCCCAAGAGTGCGTGAAAGCCAAAATCGGTCATCTCCTATCATTGATTCAAATCATTGTTCGTCCCGAAGTCATACAAGCCATGGCACATTTCTGGTGCCCGAAGACAACTACTTTTATGTTTGGTGGGTTTGAGCTAACCCCAACTCTAGAAGAATGCAGCATCATCACTGGAATGCCTCTCGAGAAAAAGCTTGTTAGACCATCGACAGGCGCCCTCCCGTGGCGCGGGTTAGCGCGACTTTTAGGAACTGAAATCCATGTCATGAGACAAATTCTTGAAAACAACAATAATGCATGCCCACTAGAATTCATGAATGCCTGTTTTCAAAATCAGCCTATGACCCAAAAAAAGCGAGATTTTTCTCCCGGCCTTTTTGGGTTCATCATTTTCCACATCAAAGAAATGTCATAAGTCCTAAGATGGCATGGATAGTTGACCAAATCCTAAGAGGGCAAAATTATGTCAACATGATTTTAACTGAAACATTTTTGTCCTTTAATCGTTTTAAAGAAAACACGGAAAAAATCATGCGGGTCTCTCCGGAAATTTTACAAGTCTGGTTCTTTTCTCACCTAAGTGAATTCCGAGACTTCATGCGATCGTCTGGAATGAATGATTTCGAAAATCCGTTACAAAAATTTATGGTTTTAGGACCATACATTCCTAATCAAAGCTGTTTAAATTGGATAAACTTCCTAAGAGACCCGGCTCCTAAGGCATTCCAATGGTGTGCTTTGGTTGGTTCTATGAAAAGAGAGCTCGCTTTGCTTTCAAGCGCCGCTATCCAATTCCGTTACTCGGCCTCACCGGTGCCATTTCCTATTTCCCACATAGGGTGGCACGACAAAGATGGAGCCCTTCGGAGATCTCGCCATCTTTCAAGAAGAGGGTCCCTCCACTCCTTTTCACCCATCAAAGTTTGAATACACGTTCGAGATTGACATTATCGAGGAAGCATGGAGCAGATGCCATCGCAAAAGGATCGTGGTACCTGAAGGGCTTGAGGGAGAAGAAAAAACCCACCACGCCTCCATGTCCTACATCCACAACCATCGTATCCCGACAAAATGGAAGCTATCAGTCCCTCACTCAATCAGCGAGAGCAGCCAGCACGAGCAAGCAGAGCTCATGGAGAGGGATTTGGGAATGGAATGGATGCACACCTCAGAGCCAGTCCAAGGAAGCAGGCATCCTCGCAAGAACAAGGCTCCCCGTCGCATATAAATTGGCAATCATGTGCCCTTTAGTGTTAATATTGTGAAAGTTTTGTCCCATTGTTTAGGGACTTTTGTTTAATATCTAGTATTTCATTCTCATCATTTCAATTTCAAGTTTTAGATGTCGAAGTCTGTGGTTTATAAAATCCTCTTTTGATAAATAAAAAAAAGCGGTTAGACCATTGCCATGGGTCAATCTTCGTTTACTTTCGTGCTCATTCATTGTTTTCGCAACAAACAGGTAATTATGAATCGCCGGCCACCAATCACCCGAATGGCCTCATGCAATAAGGCCTGATCAGAATGATGTACATAATCGCCTCATTAACATTGAAGACGGCGTAGGACGGATGTCTATTGTCCTTCAACAACTCTCGAGACAAATGAAATCTACTCAAGCCGAGCCCAACTCGTAATTGCCTTAAACACCATCATGACACCCGCAAATTTGCTAGAAAATAGCCGATTACCATAGACAGTTTGAAAGGATCATGAAAAAGTTAAGCCAGCTGCAGGAGCAGAATCCCATGGACCTGTCCAATTATGCCAGCATTGAGATCCCTGAAAAACTCAAAGCACCTGAGCGAAAGGTATGCTGATACCTCCTGCCCAGAGACCTACTTACAGGCCTACCTAGTCCGAAGGATGATTCAATCGTACCAATCGAGCTTGACTGGCCCTGCCTTGCGATGGTACATTGTCGGAAGATTAGTCCCCTTAAAACCCGGAGGGAACTAATTCATGTTTTTCACCAAGAGTATGATATTGACATCACCCCTGACATCACCTTGCCCTACGAAGAGCCGGTGATCGCGGAGCATGAGGAGCCATTAGTCGCTGAGATAGGAGAAGAGCATGTTAATGAAGCCTTGCATGATAAATGGGCGACCGAGCAGCATCCTGTTACTGAGAAGTTTCCCACTAGGAAAGGCAAGGAGCCTTTGTACGAGATCAAAGACACAGAGCCTGTTCAAGACTTGGGCACGACTGGACAACTCCCCAAGCTTACTCCAAGAGCTAGGGTCCAAAGAATACCGACCCCTATCAACCTGGGAAGTGAATCAGACAGTGAAACTCCAATGTCTCTCACTTCCCTTGACAGAATCGAGCTGGCAAAACGAAGGGCCTTACTCAAAAGGTCTGGACCAAAAGCCAAGAAAAGAAAGCCTAAGCAGATCAACACAAAGATCGCCAACGAGCCACCGCACCAATGCTTCGAGCATTCCCAAGAATACAGCTTTGAAGGATACCATCCCCTAGAGTACAACTCTGAAGATTTCTCGGCCCTAGAATACAATCCCAAGGACTTCCAGCGTTATTTCAACAATGAAACAGACGATTCATCGTATAACTGTTTCCTACTAAGGCCCGTCAGAAGAGGAAGCATACGTTTTTATCCGCTACGATCGTAACGAAGTACTAAGCTTGTGACATCCCGATTTTCCAATTCTATTTTCAATAAATTGAGACGGGCATTTCGTTGGCACGCATATAGTTATTTTCCTTGAGTCGGCCACTCATATGAAAACTAGTCTATCGGGTGAAGCTGTTAAGAGTTTCTAATGCATCAGACTCGAGAATTTGACCAGGAAGCGACCTTTCGACCGAGCTAATCTGCAAGGGTCATTACGGCACGATTAAAATCGATTAGAGATCGGAGATAGGTCGACTCGACGAGAGGCATGTGATCGGGTGTAGGTGATTCCACCGGATCACACAATTCTTGTCGATCGGCACTTTGGACCGACTTTTCTATCGATTGGGTACCACTGTGTTCGTATTTGAAACCTTGAGATTACCCCCGACAACCGAAAGTCGCCAATGTTTCAAAGATGTACATTGTGGCTTGAGATGATCAACCACAGGTCAAATGCGTCAAAATTTCTAAAGGCTACCCGGTAGGTTAGGCCACGCTAGTATCGTGCCAAAGTGAAATTAACCGTGGAATTGAGATCGAATTCAGAAATTGGAAGTCTCGTGTGTCACAAATCATTTTAGGATCATTGACTTATCTTTGGAAGATTTTTCATGCAATCAGAGTTTTTCAGCAATTAAATTAGAAAATGGCTAATTTGGCTCGAGAAATTAGTAGGCCCGCTTTTGGTCGTACTTTTGGGACTTAAGTTGGTTTTAGGGTCAAGTGATTATGTGAATTGAAGTGTGATGACATTGAATTAATTTCATGGACTTCAATTTGATTCAATTAGAAGAGAATCGAGTGGAATTGGAGAATTGGTTGTACAAGAATTGGACCCCGGCGGAAAATAAAAGTGGACCCATTGAATATTGTTGTGGGGAGGGATTTGAAGTTAGTGGAGCATGACATCTTGATGATGTCATGGTGGGCCAATTGTTGGATAAAAAAAAAAGGGAAAAAGAAAAAAAGAAAAGGCCCCCCTTCTTCTCTCTCCTCCCTCTCTCCTTCCTCTCTCTCGACCGCTCCTCCATTGGCATCCTCTTCTCCTTCTTCTTCTTCGGACGCCACCAGCAGCAGGAGAGATCGACTAGCACCGCCGCCTCTGCCGCTCGTCGCCGCCGTTTGCACCGCCAAGCTGCTTGCCATCCGCTCGCACCACCGGCCGCGCCACCGTCGCCCTCTCTCCTCTCTTCTCCGGCTCCGGTTTTACGCTTGAAAACCCGGCGGATCTCGAGGAGGTGTCGAAGTTAGGCTGCAGCCCGCCCGGATCGCCGTCCGCCGCCGTCGCCGGCTCGCCGCTACCACCGTCGTTCGCGCGAAGCCACGCCCGCGCGCCTCTCCGCCCGCTTCGCCCAGCTTGTCGTCCTGAGCTGCTGTTCAGCTCACGCAAGAGCTGCCGGAGCTCGTTCGCCGCCGCCATGAGCCACCGTCCGTCGCCGCCTTGCCCGCTCGAGCTGCCGCCTCTCTCCTCCGCCATTCCTCCGCCGAATCGCCGCCGGATCCGCCCCCAACCAGCAGCCACCGGAAGTTGCAGAAAATGGGTATGGCAGCCCCTTCGTGGGCCGTTTTGGCCGCCTTCCTGAGTCCGGATGCTCGGCCCGCTTTGAGGAAAGTCGATCCTCGCGTCGTCCCCGTCGTTTTTGTCCGCTCGGTTTGCTAACCCGGTGAGTTTACCTCACTAAACCCTAATTAGAGGGTTAATGATGCTTTATGGGTGTTTAGCTTATGCTAAGTGTTATTAGGTGGTTAGTTTAATTTATTTAAGTGTAGATTATATTAAGGTATTTGATTAACTTAAATTGTGTTTAATTTAAGGTTAAGTGAGTAGTTATATTAATATAAGCTTTGATGTGACATAATAGGGTTTTAATTTCGAATTATTTAATTGCTTTGAAATTCTGGAAATTTATAATATTATATTAATTCCGAAATTATTAAAATATTATTTATAATTAAAAAAAATGGAAAAATTATTTTTGAGCCCAGTTGCTCGGAATTTCGTGCCGATCGCTCTTTGTGTAATCAGATTTTGAAATTGATGATTGGATATTATAAATTAAGCGTGGATCGTGAAAAATATGGATATTATTATTATATTAATTTTCGGAATAAATTTAATTGTTTAATAAATTCCGAAAATTTTGTCAGGACCCTAAACTCTCAGAATTTCATGCCGCTCGCTGCTGTGCATTTAGAATTTGATATTGATGATTGATTGTGGCGAATTGAGTGTGATTGCGATTTATGAGGATTCTTTAGAAAACCCTAAGTGTGGAAATTGATGGGAGATTGGCCGTGATTGACCACCTATGAGAGGTCGTGCCCGGTGGCCGTGATGAACCACCTATGAGAGGTCGTGCCCAGTGAGGCCGTGATGAACCACCTATGAGAGGTCGTGCCCAGTGAGGCCGTGATGAACCACCTATGAGAGGTCGTGCCCAGTGAGGCCGTGATTGACCACCTATTAGAGGTCGTGCCCAGTGAGGCCGTGATGGACCACCTAATTAAAGGTCGTGCCGAGTGGGGCTGTGATTGCCACTGGTTATTAAACCCTCCTATAGGGTCGAGATTGGAAGCAAAAGAATGGGTTCTTGGAATGACATGTAATCGGCCGAGTCGATTGATCGCCGAGACGATCCAAGTGTTTGAATTGTTCTGATGATGTGATTGTGCTGCAGTTGTTTGGTTATTATAATTGCACGTGGTTGAATTATATAAACTGTGCTCACCTGCAGATGAAGGTTAATGCGAGGTAAGTCTTATGTGTGATGTGGCTAGGCCACCCGGGGCGTATTTTCTTTCTAATAGGAGTTTAGGGGTTGAACTTGCTTTGAGACATTGTCTCATCCCGGTTTGGGGATTAAAATTTCAGGTCCCTAGATGGCGTCGTGGAGGACCCGAAGCCCTAAGTCTGGAAAGGTGGAGACGAAGTATTGGTGAACGTGTCCTGCTAGTTGGTTTTAGAATAGTTCCCCTTTTGTCGAGGCCTATTTTGTAGACAGCCAGAGTTGTATTTAAACTTATGTGTTTGTATATGAGTGTTTGGTATTGTGATTGATTGCACCTTTTCTATCCCAAGTTAAAAGTTGTCGGGGATTTGGTTTGCTTCGCTTGCGCAATAAAATGAATGGGTCGGCGACGTATCCCGGATGTCGCATATTTTATCGACCGCGAGTGGGATGTTGGCGCTCGGGGTTCGGGCGTGACAAAGCTCGTCCTCGACCATGAGAATAGCTTCAATACTTCATCCTCATTCGGAAATTTTGACCAAGAAGAAAGCAATGGGGTAATCTCGGCAGAGTCCAACTTCCCTGAAGTAGAAGAATTCACCACTACAAGAGATATGCAGTGGGAAAACCAGTATACATCAAGCCCGTCTTGCACGCATAGGATTATGACCCCTGGAGAGATGTGGATACCTAATCTCCGCAAGTATAACGGCACGACTTGCCCCGCGGCCCACTTGCAGTACCTCAATGCTGAAATGAGTCGGTACTATGGCCCGATATCATTCACAACTCAGACCTTTCAAGAAAGTCTTACGGGTGCATTACAATGGTTCATCACGGCAGATATCTACCTTATGAGAGATTGGAATGAGCTGTCTTCGGCATTCCTACTTCGGTATCAAAGCCAGATTGGGACTGAAGTGCCTTGTCAGAACTTGGTTCACTTCAGAAGAAGACCAATGGAGGATTTCCGAGCATATGCAAAGAGGTGGGAGGCTTTTATGACACAAACTTACCCTCAGCTGGCCGAATAAGAAATGATAAAGCTGTTCATAAGGGCTTTACCTCGCAAGCATAGTTGTTGGTTGCATGGGTTGCATTTCCATAACCTCAATGAAGTGGTCCTCTCATGTGAATACTTCGAGTCTACTGGAGGCGAAGAATTCAAAGACGCTTAGCTTCAAGACCAGCACTATCAAAACGCTCCTTTACACAGGGGTTTTCATGAGTTTTACTTGTTTTTATAATTTCATGTTTCTCATCTTGTCTAGTGTGCTACTTTGTTGTATTTTCCATTCCAAGTACTCTATTGTATAGTTATAATATTTTGTTTTAAGAGCATGAGGTGGTACTCCAAACCAGCCCGGTGATGTTATCCAACCATGAAAAATTTTATCCAAGGAGAATACGAGGGCTGGATTTCCTCATGCTTTTTCTCCCCCAAAATTGTATTTTGAAAATAAAAAATATTTCATCGCTCAAAAGCTTTTGTCAAAACAAGATGATAAATTTAAGCACGTTTGTCTTTCTAACCCTCTCACTTTATGTTTCAGAACATCATCCCCTTTGATTTAGTGTGACAAAAGGTATTTGGAACTAGCACATCGTGTGAACAAACCAAATTCAAAAGCATCCTTCCAAGAAAGCAGGGGCAAACAGAAAGGATCATCACGTTTCAAAATGGTAAGTCCTATTCCCCGAGCATAATGTCAAAATGACATCCTCTCTCTTCCATCTACAAGAGACGAAGGATGGGACGTAATAGGCACGGCATATTATCAAACTTGAAGCGTGCATAGCATGATAGCTCAAGGCGGGATGTCGTGAGTTCATTGGCGGGACTTCCAACTTCGACAAGCCCGAAGCACAAGAAATGGATCTTTTCTCTTTCTTTGAATTGGCTACACAACGGGAAGAAATCCGGACAGTTGAAGCGGTCCCTAGCCCTTATTCAAAATGAGGACCTAGAAACCTGACTTCCTATTCAGACGCATACTCTTGCAAGAAGTAATTGCCATCAGAGAATTTGAGGTTTTAATTGTCCATCTCAGATTTCATAGAAGCTTGAGGCACATGACTTTTGCCCAATGATGCTATAGTTAAAGACAGAAGGAGAAATTCCACAGAAGGAAGGCGTTGAAGATAAATCAACAACCATCGATCATGCATACATGGCCATGAGTGAGGAAGGCCAATCGAAAGAAATGTCAAACTGTGCCGAGGCGAAAAGGCTATCATCGACATTCAAACATCATCAGGAGTCAGCAAATACAAACTTTGGAGAAGAGTAATTTGGTATCGTTTCCAATGCTCCCCCTCTTTGAATTCACTTTTGACATATTCCCCTATTGGCGGGAAGCACCAGGATTCAAGAGCCAAATTTGATGGTTTGGCAAATCAATATTGGCCAAGCTAGTACATGGAAATGACCCACATCAAATTCACCTGGCTTCGTGTAAAAGGACGTGTCATCCAGGAGCCAATTTAGAGAATAATTGACCTAACGAAGCAAGGGACATAGGACTTCGTGTCCCCCTTCTCACTTCAGGTTCACCCAATCATCTGCAAACTAGTGAAGGGTAAAGTTGTATCGATTCCAGTTATTCGACTCTTGAAAGAGTTCATGACTAACACATTTCCTCTTGTTTGTTGCAGGATCACCTGATTGTCAAAAACAATGATAACAAATCAATGAGAAACATGTCTTGTTACAAGATCACTTGAATATCAAAAAGAAGGATAACAAATCAATGAGAGGCATGACAAACTCTCCTAAACGAAATGGCGTCCTGAGTAATCGCCAAAGCAAATGACAGAAAATCTTCAGGCCTCAACTCACATTTGATTTTGGCCGACTAATTGATCTACTTGTACATTTTCTCTTCTTCAAGGGCAAAAGCAGAAAGGCCCGTCAAATCAATGATCAGATCCTCAGCTCTGGCTGATCATTCATGTGTCATATCCCTAATCAATAGGAACAACCATCGACATCCATTTGCGAATAACCCTTTTGATGTTCAAAATCTAACATATTTGGAAACACCATTATGTTAACTCCTAAAGTTGTCAATAGGGTCTTTTTTTTTTTTTAGTCAAAACCATTCACTTGTTTTGAAGAGTTCAAACTCCATCATATTCAAAATGTTGCATGATGAATTCTGCATGATGATTTTGTCTGTCTAAGTCACCGATTCCACCGAGGATTATTAGAATAGATAGCTAAGTGAAGAATACAAGATTAATCGAATATGCTAGATGAGGCGTGTCAGGATGATGAAAGGCAAGCCATATCCTATACACAGTCCCCCATCTATACACTTGTGAGATAAGTACAGAAGATTCCATGACTGCAGGATAAAGAGTTCTCTCGCGAATGGTACGATAACCAAAATAGTGAGAGGCATTCCATTGCTCACCCCATTGAGCCCCATACACTAGTGAAGTTTCTCTTATACCCCCGTCAAGAACCACCCCATATTGGGGCGGAGCGGAGGCAAAGCAAAGATCACAAGGTGAGAAGAGAGATAGAAATTTTCTTGCTCGCACTTGCATCAATCTTCGGGTGTCTTTATTGCATATGAACACTCGCGTTAATTTAAGTGCCCTAGAATGACGAAGAGCATTTCTTTCTCTATGCACTTGTATTCATTGTACAACTCAAGTGAGTCTGTAATTTTACCCTCACATTGAGACAAAATAGAAGCTACTGCCATTTGAGCAGCATAATCAGAAGCGTCGGCAAAAGATGAAGACTCAATAGTCTAACAAAGGCGTTTGCTTGAACTTGTCAAGATCGCTCTCAAGCAACAAGAATGAAAAAAATGAAAAAACAGGGGGCATAAAAAAGCAAAGTGTACCTGGTAAGAGCAAGGTCAATGCCCATAAAAGAAGAACTGGAATAAAAATAGGGGCATAAAAAAAGCAGTGTGCCTGGTAAAAGCAAGGCCAATGCCCCCCAGTCAAAAATACAACCAAGAAAAGTTGTTGTTGTGGTCCATAGAACCTCCATCTGACAAGAAAGACCGGTGACAAATGCCAAGGCAATCACCAGCTCTCATCCCTTTACACATGAGCTAGGTCTACGTTGCATCCCATTGTAAAAGTCTCTTCAGACTAGGGCACTTCAATTAACGTAGGATTTCATATGTGCATAAACATCGCTCGAAGAAGTATGAGCAAGATTACTCTATCTCTTTTCGCAGGATTCTTGACTTGTAAACCCGGAGATGATCGTGCAACATTTTCGTCCATTGGCTTCGACCTTAATGGTCCCCTCTAATGAGTCGCTGACCAAGACTTCATCACAGTTTTGACAAAAGACCACTCTCATTGGTAAAGTCGTACTGTTTGCGAGAATACTCTGACCCCTGCTGGCATGATGACAGTGAGATAGTTTTGTCCTTATAAATCCTACATTAATGTTCAGGATAGCCTTTTCCAAGAGAGTGAGTGAAAAGTCCTTTCAGACTGAAAGTCCCTCATCTAGCATGCTCAAGACATCTACATTCTAAATGAAGGTTGTCTTTCAAAATCTTCCCCAGTGGAAATCAGATGATGCAAAACTGACAAAATTATCATGCATGAATCTCATTTGAACTCATGAATTTACAGCATATACAATCATGTGTGCATATTGTGCAAATAGCAGACATACTCTCAGAGATCAGAGATATTGCCAAGTAAGCATATCTCTATCCCCATTTGTCTTAAGGTACCTATCACTATCCAAATACTATCTTATTGACCCTCAACCTATTTGAGTCGTCCTTTGAGTTTGGATGCTTACTGCTGTCTAGGTATCCCCATTGTCTTTGAATACCGGCCATCGTTCGGATACTCCCTTTTCCTGACACTCGACCTGTTCGAGTTGTCCCCAGAGTATTGATACTTGTGACTGACCAAGTATCCCTTTATTGTTGAATACCTACTTTTGTCTAGGTATCCCCGTATCATCAAGTACCCACTGTTGTCCAGGTACTTCCTTTTCATGACACTCAGCCTGCCCGAGTTGTCCCCAAATTATATAGTAGCAGTTCAAGCATTCTATTGCTTTGCTTGGCACCGCCGTCCGGTATGCTTTCTAGCACTTGGACCAGCCTGAGTGGTCCCAGATCATATCATTAAATACTTGTGTTCATCCAAGTATTCCAGTACTTTGTACACCTGTGGCTATCCAGGTGTTCCACCCCTTTTAAGTGCCTGCGGCAATCTAGGTAAGCCTCGTGCTACATTCAAATTCTTATTACCAGGAGGTGAGAGACCTTCATGAATATTCGGGGCACACCCTCGTTATTCCCATTACCAGGAGGTGAGAAACCTTCACGAATATCCCAGGTACGTCCTCGATATTCCCCTTTACCAGGAGGTGAGAGACCTTCACGAATATCTCAGGTACGCCCTCGATATTCCCAATTACCAGGAGGTGAGAGACATTCATGAATATTCGGGGCACGTCCTCAATATTCCCCATTACTAGGAGGTGAGAGACCTTCATGAATATCCCAGGTATGTCCTTGATATTCCCAATTACCAGGAGGTGAGAGACCTTCATGAATATCCAAGGTACGTCCTCGATATTCCAACTACCAAGAGGTGAGAGACCTTCATGAATATCCAAGGTACGTCCTCGATATTCCAACTACCAGGAGGTGAGAGACCTTCACGAATATCCCAAGTACGTCCCCGATATTCCCACTACCAGGAGGTGAGAGACCTTCATGAATATATGAGGCACGTCCTCGATATTCCAACTATCAGGAGGTGAGAGACATTCACGAATTTGCGAGATCCATCCTCGATATTCCCACTACCAGGAGGTGAGAGACCTTCACAATTATCCAAGGTATGTTCTCAATATCTCCAATTATCAAGTACCCTTTCGATACTTGTGATCATTTAGGTATCCCACAAGAGTTTGTACCTGTGATCATCCAGGTACCCCTTCGATACTTGTGATCATCCAGGTATCCCCCAAGAGTTTGTACCTGTGATCATCCAGGTACCCCTTCGATACCTGTGATCATCCAGGTGTCCTCCAAGAGTTTGTACTTGTGATCATCCAAATACCGCCTCGATACCTGTGATCATCCAGGTATCCTCCAAGAGTTTGTACCTGTGATCATCCAAGTACTATCTCCCAACAAACAGATGCCCTGAGAAAGGTCAGTGCATCTCCCGTCAAGGCGACCAAAGAAAGGTTCGGGTCCTAGACAAACAACTTATTGCTCTAACAGGCAACCGAAGAAAGGTTCGGGTCTTGGAAAAGCGATTCCCGGTCAAGGCGACCGAAGAATGGTTCGGGTCCTGGAAGAGTAGTCTCCCGTCACGGCGACCGAAGAATGGTTCGGGTCCGAGACAAACCACTGATTACTCCAACAGACGATCAAAGAATGGTTCGGGTCCTAAAGGAGCAATCTCCCGTCAAGGCGACCGAAGAAAGGTTCGGGTCCTAGACAAATCATGGATTGTTTTACCAGGCGACCGAAGAATGGTTCGGGTCCTGGAGAAGCAACTTCCCGTCACGGCGACCGAAGAATGGTTCGGGTCCGAGACAAATCACTGATTACTCCAACAGGCGACCGAAGAATGGTTCCGAAGAAAGGTTCGGGTCCTAGGCAAATCATTGATTGTTTTAACAGGTGACCGAAGAATGGCTTGAGCCCTGGAAAAGCAACCTCCTCATATCACCAGGTAAGATGACGCCTTGATACTTGCCAAAACTCGGGGTTCACACCCTATCTCACTCACTCCCGGTAAGTAACTACAGGTATCTTCTTATTTGTCTTAGTATATGTAAAGTTATATTGCTCTTTTCCTACATAAAATAATAGATCCCAAATAAAATATAATCTGCTACGCATGTATGGATAAAATTGAGGCATCAGTCTGTCTTTGAATGCAACCTCTGCGAGCTCACCTTCAAAGAGGGGCAGCTGTTGACACCTCAATTTTAATTAGTTTTATTAATTAAGTTTTTAATTTTGTCTTTTCGGATAAGTAGATAATAAAAAGAAAAAAAACAACAAAAGAAAACAAAAGAAAAGCAAAAAAAGCAGCCCATTGGGGCTGGGCTCGAAGGCCCAGCCCCTCCCCTCTTTTCCTCTCTTTTCCTTCGCGCAGGCCCGCGAGGCCCAGCCGACGTGGCTATGCCCGGCCCCTTCTCCTTGTCTTCTTCCTCCCCGTCTTCTTTCCCAAACCGGATAAGCAGCACGCGCCGGAGAGAAGGACGCGCGCGACGCCGGAGCAAAGTGGAGGAACAATAGCGCACGTGGAGCGGGGGCGGGCGGCGTCGGATAAGGATGTGCGGGGAGCAGTTGGCATCGGACGGGACACTAGTTTGGCCGTCGAGGGCCGCTCGGCGCGCGAAGGGGACCGGCGGTCGAAGTTCCGTCGACCGGCCACCCCCTCGCCTATAAATAGCCCCCGATGTCGACGACGAAGAGGGGAGCGAGTTTTGAGATCTTCCCATTGAGAGACTTCGGGGGAAAAATCGAAGAGCAAGCGAGAGAGAACTCGTGTCGCGAGCTCGGCTGACCTCCCACTGAGAGACTTCGGGGGAGGCCGCCGGCGAGCGAGTCCGAAGAAGGTCGATCCGGCCGGTGGAGGCTCGGATCGCTTTGAGTGAGAGAGAAGCGAGGTCGGAAGAGGCGAAGGAGTTACGGATTCGCGAAGAGGGTCGGGCTAGAAGCGAAGAAGGTGAGATTTGAGCGGAAGGAGGCCGAGCGAGAGAAGATCCGGAGGAGAGAGGGTCGAGATCCGGGGCGCGGATCTGGAAATCCGCCGTCCGAGTCGCCCCCGAGCCAAGCCGCCGCCGTCGCTGTTGCCGAGCACCAGTCCCGACGCTGTCAAACCGTATTGTCGCCCTCGCGCCTCGCCGTTGCTATTTTTCCCGACGCCGTCCAGGTTTAAGGGCCGCCGTCATCGCCACAAGCCGTGCCGCCGTGCCGTGCCAACGACGAGAGCAGGTGACAAAAGATCTTGCCCACGCCATACCCATTTCTGCTCGAAGCTCTGACCGTCGTTGCCGCCGTCGCCACCGCGCAACTCAGCCTTCCCCTCTCCGGCGCCGCGAATCGAGAACCCTAAGGTTCTCGATTTTTCGGGTCACGGCCTCGGGTCAGTGGGTCGGACCCGGGGCTACGAGTCGGGTAGGGTTTCTCCGTAGTTTGGGGGCGGCGGAAACCGGGTCGGGGTTCGGGTCGGATCCGGGTAGGGTTTCACCGGGGGAGCGGGTTGCGGAGCCGGGTCATCGGACCGAGCCGGGCGTCTCTAAACGCCCGGCCACGGCGTCGTTTTTAAAATAAAAAAAGTCGGGCCCGCGTAGTGTGCCCGTCCACTTCCGGGTTACCGGCCCGGGTCGGACTCAACCCGCGGATCTGACCCGGGTCGGCTTTTTATATTATTTTATGTAATATTTTAATTTTTAAAAAATAAAAATAATTTATTTTTGAAAAAAATATTAAAAAATATTTTAATTTCCAGAAAACCAAAAAATGTTTTAAAATGTCAAAAAATTTTTATTTTCCAAAAAAAAAAAAAATCAAAAAATCAAAAAATATGCCAAAAATCCAAAAAAGGCCAAAAATTCATGAAAAAGCCAAAAAAATTCAGAAAAGCCAAAAAGACTTGTATTTTTCCAAAAAAATCCAAAAATCCATTTTATGTCCAAAAATGAGAAAAAGACTCAAAAAATGTTTTTCCTCAAAAAAATGCATGGAAAATCCCTCAAAAATCCAAAACACCTCGGGGTTTAAACAAGATTAGGTACCGAAAGGGCATTAGTGATTAACTAGTGTAATCAAGTCCCCGATCCTAATTTCTCTAGGTTGCGCAGAGTGAGTATTTCTCCCGATACTTCACTTGGGTTTCTAATCAACCCACCCCAAATCGATTAGTGTCGACTCCAATTTAAAAATTGATTTATAGGTTAAAAACTCGGACTATTAAAGTCGTGAATTGGTGGACTTGGGAGAGTCCGGGCATAATTAATTTCAGCCGAGCCATTAGCCTCCTTAGGCGCCCGTACCCGATTGCGGGCGCGAGAAAAAAAAAAGGTCGCGACGGAGCCAACCGGTGGATCTCACCAAGCATCCCTCGGCATCGTGCCCACCCTCCAATAAGTCTGTTTTTCTAGCTTATGTCTCTTTGTCTCTCGACGGGAGTCTGCGAGTGTTCCTACTTGGGGAGCCGGGAGACTATTAAAGATCCCCGTGTGCTGGTTTTAGCTGGTATAAGTGAAGATGGAAAATCTTGTCGGCACGAGGGCGCAGCTTTTGACCGCGTTTCTCGGGGTTCCTCCTTAAAAGGAAGTTAGAAGTCGGTTGATAAGCGGCTTGCGTGACGGATATTACTGCTAATCGAAGGATGCGGTGTCAATCATTGTTCACGTGCAGTTGATTTGAGTTCTAGTTGCCATTGAAGGGTTGCTTCACCGTGCCAATTGTCTATTGGGCTTCATGAATTTCCTTCCTAAAAGATTTGATCTTCGGGTTTTTTGAATGTGGAGTGCTTTGGAAATTGATAACATGGTATTGAAATGGTTTGATCTTTGGAAACTCTTTAGCATCTTTGAGAGATGAGCTTGTTTTTTGTCATGTCACTGGATTTGCGACATATTGGTTATACCTCTTTTTCTGCTTGTCCGCCCCATAATCCCACAGGACAAGTTGTGAATTGTCGAATTGGAGGCTATGAAATTTTTGGGTTTTCAAATAGATGCTATCCTTCTAATAATAATTTCAGGAATTTCGAAGTTTTGTCTCCCTTTTAACTTGATGGGTACAATTAAGCGAGAGAAGTGATTTACACTAAAAAAAAAAAAAAAAAAAAGGAGATGCGGTTTGATTAATAGGGTTGGTGAATCTCGTAACACTTTTAGAGAATTTTTATGAAGTAGAAGAGCAAAAGGACCATAGAAAATTTGAATGTTGTCTTCGTTCAAGGTTACAATCTTTTTCAGATTTGGACCAGTGACTAACGAAAGACTATAGCGTCAAAATACAAATTAATCAATATTACTGAAAATTCTAGCAAACCAAACCGACCCTTCATGTCTTCTTGTGTGGTTTTACCACGAGTCATCGAGTGGACTGGCTTAACATGATTGAGGTTTAGAAGTTCTTTTTATAGAGATTTTGCTTGATCTCTTGTGGGTTTCATGCTAACATGCATGTAGGATACTTCTAAATTCATATGATATGATTGTGTCAAATAGGTGGAGATTGAGTTATTGCGTGACTACGTAATTTCCCAAATTTAAAAGATGCTAAATTTAAACATGCCAACCAAGGGTTGACAGTGAGGAAGTGTGAGATAAAGATTGTCCTCATGACTTTTTGATGTAATGGTTCTTGATAGCTACGAAATTTTTGGCTCCCTTTAATTCTAGTAACCATTCGTATCCATTCTTGTTTTGCCATGAGTCCAAAATGTTAAAATAATAATTAAAAAAAAAATTGTGGCAAAAATTGTTGCTTGATAAATGCAATATGATCTTGGGAAGTACATGTCGTAAAGTGCTTCATATTGTTAGATGAATTTTGGGCATATATTTTTTGGAGTTTCCTATTGATAAAAATTAGTATATACAATTACCTGCCCAAAGGGGGTTATTGTGTATATTAATTTGAAAATTGCATGAAGATAAATTCCAAAATTAAAAGATGGGGATGTATGACTCAAAAAGATTTATCTGCCCAAAGGGGATAAATTTTTTAAAGTTATATGTAATTCCCCTCTATATTGATATTTTAGAGATGAATGATGAGGATGTGTAGCTCAAAAGGTTTATCTGCCTAAAGGGGATAATTTTTTGAGAATTATGAGTAATTCCCCTCTATGTTGAGATAATGGAGATGTATAATTTAAAGGATTTATCTGCCCAAAGGGGATTGATCCTTGAAGATTATATGTAATTCTCCTTTGTTGTCTCTATATATTGATATCATGGAGATGTATAATTTAAATAATTTATCTGCCCAAAGGGGATGGATCATTGACAATTATATGTAATTCTCCTTGTTGTTGCTTTATAAACTTCATGCTATGAAAAATAATTGTGCATTATACACTCTGCCCGAAGGGGAGTTTATAATGTACTAATTATTTTTGTTGAATTACTTATTGCCCATAATTGATCTAATTGCATTATGTGTGACAAACAGTTACTTTTGCTATAAATAACAACGATGGCACGGTTAAAATGTTAATTGGATAAAATATTATACTGTTAAGGACTTGGTCAAAAATGGAGACATTGTAATTGAAAATATCATAACCGAGTCCATGTTGGCGATCCTCTAACAAAAGGCTTACGACCCATTTTGTTTAAAGAACATGTAAAGAATATGGGTGTTTTAGATTCTTTTGATTTCTTTTGTTAGTGGGAGTTATACAAATTGTATTTCTAGAGATTATAGTTATTTTCAATGATTGTTGTTATTGATTATGTTGTTATCCTTTCTCCTATTGACTGAGAAATGGAAGTATAAAAAACAAATATCTTTAAAGATGACTAGGATGTCACTGATTATGAGATCTCATGTTGGATTGTGACATAATTGTGCAATTTCATGTTGTTTAGAAATCGCACTGAAGCAATTTCATGTTGTTTAGAAATTGCGCTAATGCAGTTTCATGTCGTTGAGAAATTGCATTAAGGACCGATAAGAAATAGTGTATATTTTGATCACATATTGGCACTATTTCTTACTACACTACTAGGCCCATGATCCATGAAAATATAATACTTATTATATGTGATTATGGAAGGTCTTGTGTTGTGGTATTTTCTTAACACATTGATCTTCATAGTCCTATATTGAGGTTATATAGGATTGGATTGGTATTGAGATGCCATTATTGGAATATTGTTTTTTATAAGTTGTGGCCACATAAAACAAAATTTTAGTTATTAACCCGATAGTGTCGTTTTCAATATAAAATCTTTTTCAAAATAAAATAAGTTAATTAATGTAGCCCAAGTGGGAGAATGTTGGAAATTTCCTATAATATGGGCTTACATTAATTAATTGATTTTCTATTTTAAATAATCGGGTTAATGGATATTCCAATATTTGTTATACCCTAAAGTGATCTGATTGAATTGGGTATTGGCATCTATTGTTAACGGGCCTAGTTGAGCAGCAAAGTGTAGGCAATTGTGTTTAACTGAAGCCCATAATGGGAAGGGCCCAATTGACACGCTGTTGATTAGGGTTTGCTAGGTCCCCTCTCTAGCCTATAAAAGGATAGGTTATACCTATCAGTTGCTTTAATCCCATTGAAAGCTGCTATATCGAAATAGGTCATAGAGAGGAAGATCTGGTATTCCGATAGATCCCTGATTATCAGAGTGATCTATTTTCTTCAAGTGAAGCGATAGTTCAAACAGGTATGCTTTAATTCCGCTGTATTTATTGATCTCGGTGTTTTACAATCATATATGGATCCGATTCTTCTTGATCAATTAATTATTCATATGAATAACTTTTCTACATTTGTCGGACGCGTTCCGTGACTACGGGGAGAAGAATCAATCGCCGATCTACACCTACAGCGAGGACGACGGAAGAAACAAGGTAAATTCTGAGCGCCCGAGGTCGAATCTGCCCGGTGGCATCCCTGCATCTTCATCAGTTCCGTGTCCGTGGAGGTGTGTAGCCGAGGGGAACGTTCGCCGCAAATCTTTCGAGACCAGATCACCGCGCCATTACTCCTTCCCAGATGTTTCAAATTCGTAGCCTTTATATAGTTTTACCGTTGCTGCCTTTATCTTTCACTTCGCTTTAGCCGTTGGAGCGATAGCAGTACACTGGAGAACAACTTAATCTCCCATCCGCTTGACGTTCGTGCCAGGGCTCCGTCCCGAGACCGGTCGTCCGAGGCCTCTTTTTTAGTGCTTTGACTCCTCGCAAAGCCAAGGGCTTTAGAGGGTACGCGTGGATCGATGCATTTGGTTTTCTCGCCCGAGTTTTCATTTTTAATCCATCGTCTCTGACGACGGCAAAGCCTACCCAATTGCCCGCCTCCTGCGTTTCTTTATTTCTTTGATCCATGGACATTCGCAATTTAGCTGGTCTTTGTGTTTGGTTGTTTTTTCTTTCTTTTTCTTAAGAAATTTTTTTATTTTTCTTCGTGGGTGCCGCTGTCTTGATGCTCTTGAGCTTTGCTTATCCAATGGTTGACTGACTGGTGAGGTTCTTGGCTGTTCCTGGACAAATATATAGCGAGAAAAATTAGGGGAATATTCAAAGAACATCATCACCCAAGAGAGTGTTTGCGAGGGGGAGTTAACTTAGTAAAGAGAGACCATCGAAGTCTTCCTCCTCCTTTGCTTTAATAGTTTTGTTCTGGGATATTCTCTATTTGGGTTTATTACCTTACTTTTGGGCTAGCCAGTTGTTTTTGATAGAAATCAGTGAATGAATGGTCGCTTCATTTGTCCAGGTTTAGCTCCTAGGGTGCCCTTTCCCATCAGACACAAGTCCATCAGTGCATCATCAGCTTTGAGGCAAGGCATGACTGAACATAATGATAGTGGGATCGAGCATATTCAAGTGCTCGATGGGTTTCAGGATTCATATGGAGGAGTCACTGTGGAGATGAAGGAGGAGCATATGGACGCCGATGACTTTGCCCGTTTGCTCCGTGGTTCAATAAAAAGCTGGAAAAAACAGGTACCGCACTTGTATTTCATTGGTCTTGTCAATTTGTTTTCTTTGATTTGTAAGAGTACCAATCTGTTCTACTGTATTTCTTCTTATTGGGTATATTTTGGTTGCAGGGGAAGAAGGCAGTGTGGATCAAATTGCCCATTGAAAATTCACATCTTGTTGACATTATAGTGAAAGTACGTATATGTGTTTTTTCGTGGCTAAGATTTAGTATTGGCCTCTCTTGTTACATCACTTTCTAGCAGGAAGTTTGATAGGTTTAGGTATGAAATACACGGTTCATTGAAATATTGTCTGTAATTTGGCAGAAAAAATTTAGGTATCACCATGCTGAACCAACTTACTTGATGCTTGTCCGCTGGCTTCCTGAGACCGAGGATACTATTCCTGAAAATGCTTCACATAGGGTGGGTGTTGGTGCTTTCGTCTTGAATGATAAAAGAGAGGTAACTTTCTGCCTTGCCATTGTCCCGTGTCTTGCACTTGCCCTTTTAAGACTCTCTAATTGGAAGATGCAAAGAGATGGAAATGTAACATTTGATTTGCTCATTCAGTTGTTCTTAGAAGTTCAGAGTTGGACTCTAGCACCAGACACTTCTCTCTACAGTAGTGTGTAAGACTAGAGATTTGCAGTGTGTAAAATCAGCCTGCTTGATAGGTATAGAATCCTTTAGAATGATAGGTAGGATCACAGTAACTTCGCCTGGGAAGAAAACCTCTGCATTCAATGTTCATTGGATTTATATGTGTGTATGTTGCCATTGTGGTTGCCATTGTAGATAAGCGAGAGATATTGGATTTGTCTTCTTTCTCCGTAATAGAACCGAGTCTTTGGTGCCGAGTGCCTTGCTATAATCTTTTGGTTTGACTAGGTTGTATCTATGACAAGCCATTTAGTAATGGACTTCGAGGCAATATTAGCATTTGGATTGCAATAAATCTTCTCATCTCAGCAACAATCACATAATCTTCCATCGGTTTTCCTCTTTTGAAGGATTCAGCCTGTAAATAACAGCCTTACTTTGTGAAGAGATGCAATGCAATGGAGTTTCATACCAACTTTTGTTTGGCGCACGCTTTTGCATTGCTTTATCTTGTTTTCAGCGTGATTCTTATGCAACCAGATGCTCAACACTTCAAAGAATCTAAAAACTTTTCCCTCCTTTCTAGGTGCTTGTAGTCCAAGAGCATAGTGGAAGGTTCCAAGGTACGGGTGTATGGAAACTCCCCACTGGAGTTGTGAAAGAGGTGAGTGTGTTTATGATATCAACTGCTACATTAGATCTATCGATAAGTAATGCAATGGTTTGACTGTGAATCTATCCCCGTAGGGTGAGGATATATGTGATGCAGTTGTCAGGGAAGTAAAGGAAGAGACCGGGGTAAGCAATGAGTTTGATGCTGTGTAGAAAAGTTAAGTTTCTGGGGCATTTCACTTGAGAATTCCGACTAAAGCCTTAATCTTTTACGTTCCACAGGTAGACACTAAATTTGTCGAAGTCCTCTGTTTCAGGTAAAGAAAATCTTCTATTTCAGATTGTGGTGCTTTAATATGTTTTGGTCTTCATGTAGATGTCTCTGTTTAGCCTTCTGATGTTCAAATTTGCTTTCTCTTTTCTCACATTCTATCTCTTATGTTCTATCACAGACAAAGCCACAAATCATTCTTCACAAAGTCAGATTTGTTCTTCCTTTGTGTGCTTCAGCCAGAATCGTCTGCTATCAAGAAACAGGATGTAGAGATCGAGGCAGCCCAGGTAAATTGCACACTTGCATATCTCCTAGGTTTTGGTGGAAGTATGAGGACTTTTTACTAATCAAATCTTTGCTTGCGCCATCCTGGACAACACTGGGCTGCATGCTTTAATCTTGCATTCTTGCTCATTTGTGCTAAACGATGAATGTACTAAAATTTAATGTATAATTTCTTAAGCACATCGACGACGAGTGACTTCACCGGATAGCCTGTTTGGATCTACCCATTTAGTAGCAGTGTTAAAAGATCATCATTCGTTAGTTCTTTCTTTGGCCAAATCTATGATTTGAACTGGATGTATTCTATTTTGATTATAGTGGATGCCAATTGAGGAGTATGCAAAACAACCTTTTGTTGTTGGAAACAAGCAATTCAATTTCATGGCGAAGATATGCTTGGAGAAGGCTGATCGTGGCCACCCTGGTTTCGCTGCTTTGCCCACAACTACTGGGAGAGGCAAAAGGACTTGCATCTACTGCAATAACCCTGAAATTGTGGAGAACTTTGCAAGTTCTATGTAATTACTGCCTGGTTGTGATGCGAAATTGCTTCCTTAGCCCCAGGCGTACTGCACCATGTTGCTCCCCACTCGCTGATTTTGTGAGCCCCACCGGAGGCCCACATGTAGGTCCCACAAAATCAAAGGTTAGGATGGACTTGGTCCAGTGGACCTGGGACGAGGCGACCTGGGACGAGGCAATAATTTCCCAGTTGTGATGCTTGTGTTTACTTCTTGTGTTATGGAAGCGCTGTATATAATGAAGAGAACAGCTTTATTTTGTGTCGTTTTGTAGTAGTTTATGTCAAATTCTGTTTACATATTCTGGTTTTAATTGATAATTTATGCAGAATCATTTTAATTATTGTGATTTCTAAAGCTTTAAATGCAACCCGTGTAAACGATATTTTATGTGGCCGTGCATATGAGAAAATCCCTGAAAGTTTTAATTCATTAAAGCTGTGATTTAGCATTTTATTGTATGGAAAATTGCTTCAGTTTTATCGTATGGAAAGTTTTATAATTGGCACTTACCTTTTTGGTCTGTTGTGGTGCTTTGGAAGGGCATTAAAGCACGAAAAGAATTGACTCAGAACTGCATTAGTGAGCAAAATGATCTTACAGGTTTGTTTCCTTTAAAATTACCATACATTGACCATGCTCCATTGAAGAATAAGCTGCAAGGAGTGATGGAAATGGTGAAGACCTTCCTCAGAAGCAACTACCTGTTGTAATAAGTTAATAACTGAGAAAGGGACTCGGGTCTTTCATCACTCTGAATATGCTATATGGCCACTCACGAACACAGCAAAATGCTGATGACTATATAATACAAGCACGCACACCATCTGTTTAAATGTATGTGGAACAACAATGACAAATAAGAAAAGAAAAACTAGGCGACAGTAAACCAGCCATTTTCGTTGCTTTGTTCGCTGTTTTTTTAGTTTTTTTTGTTGCACCAGATGACTGTGTCTTGCTTTTGGTTATTGTTCTGGTTATTGCCAAATCCCATCCTTATTGTATTCTCTTTCTCGCAACTGGTTACCTTATCGCTTTTCACAGATAAATTAAGTTGGATCGAGAGGCGAAGTGCAATGTGTGTGCAAACATCAGAGCCGACATTCGTACTTCGGAGTTTATAGTGCTAGAACAAGTGTGATGAGGCCTGGCTCTGTCTCTGTCTGGCTTAAGTGCATGCAAACTACTGATAAGTGCATGAAAATTAGCTGTCATGGCTGAGGCCCGACCGTACGTGTGCGTCAAGCTTCATTCAAACGCAGAAAGACCAGAAAAACAAGTGCGACGACACTACACTTTGTGACCGATCAAATTCTAACTCATGTCTGGCAATGTTAATTTACACTATGAGCAATCCATGCTCTTTTAATGAGAAATCTGCAATATTTGTCTCCATCCAATGATTTTCTTCTCTCAGCAAATAAAAGTGCCGCAAGATCATTTTCTGATTTAACGTGCTAATTATTTTGTTCTTCTCAGCACTCATTACCAACGCGTTAAACAGAATAAACCAGTTCTTTATTGAAAAGTTCATATTCTATTGAAACGATGGTTGTCAAATTGTTATCAAGATTAAGCTGGAGTTTGATACTTATGAAGATCAGTTACATGTTTAACATGACCATAAGAAATCCAATTATTGAGTGAAACAGACCCAATGACGCCATCAAGGTCTCTTAGTAAAAAGGTAATTGTTCTTTCTGTTTGGTGATTCAATGTTATGTCATTCGAACTTGTTTTCACCCCCAAAATGTTGATTTTGAACTTGAACATAGCAAAAAAGAATAGCCCCGTGGCTAATGGTTAGGTTGAATCGGACTTTAATGTTCTAATAACTACTTTGATGTTTGAGAAATCCTTATCATCGATAAGATGCGAGAAATGATGGAGAAGACCCTCTCTTGCAGGCACACCCTGCCTTAGAGTCCACGTCTCATGTTTGGGACGAAATTGAATCACAGAATGAGGTTGCTCATCGAATGGGATTCTGAGAAAATTTCTAAATAAAATTGCCAAGTTTCGGCGGGAATTGATGCTTGTTCTTGCATATCTCTCTTCAATTATTTTCCAATGGATGATCTCCTGCTGATTCCAGATAAAGTTGAAGAATACAAGCACCTCCTTACCGCATGATCAATCAGCCCTTTCTCCCTTCTTCTACCACCAAACTAAGAAAATATAATCTCCATTATAGTTTCTGTCATCAAAACGACGTAAAGTGGGTCCTGTCCTAAAGTTTCTTTGCCCTTTCCATTATTTTCCGTTGCCCTGCAACATTTAATTTAAGGGAAAGTCAACCCTCCAGATCAAAATGCCGATTCAAACGCGAAAATCTTGTTAAACCTGCTTGAAAGGTACTTATTAATAAATATTTTGCCTGGATTTCCATTGACTTGGGTTGTACTTAGCTGCTCATTATTTTTCATGGTTGCCTTCCAGGAAGGACCATTTTCTGAAGCTTCATAGGTCCATCACAAACACCCGTTTCTTATTGTTGCTCTTATAGTCTTTATTGAATGTTTCTCTCTGTCACAGCACAAACTCATCATCTCCCCCAGAAAAAACATCTACTGGGTAAATACACAAGAAGCGCTAAAACTCGTGTACTATACTTACTTTGGTGTCAAAAGTTTCTGACGGCTCACTTAAGTATCAAATTGAAGAAAAAACAATTACTTTGGTGCCTCTAGCGAGAGATTCCAACCAAATTAATTACATGACTGTTATATTAATAAAAAATAAGTTGACATGACAAAAATTTTAAAACGCAGTCCACGTGAAATGGCATAAACAACGTCATTTTCATCCTCCTTAAGAAATGACATTGTTTTGCCATTCTATGTGGATTATCTGTCAAAAACGCCGTGGCATAGCTCCTCTGGCCAAAACGATGTTGCTAGAGGAGGATTGAAATTAGGGCATCGATTGGTTCTTCCTACATAAAAAGTACGCTACTAGCCTGTCACCCATCCGAGCTCACTCGATCGCCCAACATCGCTCGCCCACCATTGCTCAGCCATCATAGTTACACCATCATTTGCTTGCCATATCCCTAACTCTCACTCACTTAAGTTTGTCATATTCTCTCCGTCGGTCAATTGGATGAGAGATTTAGGGTTTCGACAGGCAAATTAGGTAACTCACAATAACAGTAACAGTCACTATTTAATTAGAGGCAACTCCATTATAGACCGGAAAGCCAAAGCCACAAGAGAAATTTCCTTCCACTGATTTGGGTTATTTCGCCTCCTTTAATGTATTGAAACCCTTTTACAAGGCCCCTTTGGTTTTACTAGTTGAATGAAATGAGCTTTATTTTGACAAAAAGGAAAAAGAGGCTGATTGGAAAATTTTTCTTACTTAGATAATTTCATATATATATTGTCAATCTTAAAGGAGGCGGTTTTTCTTTTTCCTAAGAGAGTTCGACTCGAACAATCATTATTTTGTTCTACATGGTTTTGTTATAGAAGCTAACTTTTTCCACACTCATATATTTCCATTCTAAATTATCAACCAAATTCTCACTATTAACACATGATGTACATAGTTTCTTAGAATATATTGCCTTTTTCTTTTATTTTCAACTTCTCTTTTCTGACGCATACTCGTTCAATTATCAATAACCAATCATTAATATACCCATTGCCAAGTCGGTCACCGATTTCTCCTTAAAATCTCTCATTCGTCTCAATCCCGAATATCTACCGCCTAGAAAGAAGGTTTGCATGTCTACTGCCCAGCATCATATTTTTATTAGGGAAGAAAGACACCGACAATTCTTTAACCTTTTTTTTTTTAAAAAAAAATTGGGGTATTATCAAATGAAATATTTGATAGCAAGTTGATCGATTAATTCAATAAAAAATGGTAATCAACACTCGATTTAATTAATTCTACAACTGAATCCACTTTCATTTTTATAATCAATGCCAACAATTCTTGAATTTTTTATTTTAATTTGGGGTATTGTCAAATTAAAAAAAAAATCGATAGCAAGTCAATTGGTTAATTCAATAAGAAATGGTAATCAATACTAATTTAATTAATACCATCCAATCAAATCCAATTTTATTTTGTTTACTTATTCAATTCCAACAAGTAAAATCTTAAGTTCAACCAACTTAATTTCAAAATATCGAGTGAATGAACAAAAATCTCGAGCTTGAGAAAGTCCTTAATTGTCTATTATTATAAACAATAAATAATGATATTTGAGCTTGAACTCTATTTACAATTCATTATTTTAATCTCATAGGCACTTATTTTGTTCTATATTTTAATTTGGAATAAAGAACTCTATTTACAATTCGTTCTAACCCCAAATATTTTTATTTGATTTGTTAAAGTTAGGGCATGTTTGTTTGTTTTTGTTTTTGTTTCGAGGAACAAAAAAAAAGAATATAAATGTGTTTGGTAAAGTTGGGCAACGCCGACCTGGCGGTGGCCCGGCGAGGTCGCTGGCCCTTGTCGGTCAGTCGCTAGCTATGGTTGAGATCAGTGACTGGCCAAAAGGAAGAAACAAGGAAAAAAAAAAAGAAGGGAAAAGAAATGAAAAATATAATAAAAATATTGAAAAATTAAAAGAAATAAAAAAAATTATACAAGTTTACCAAATGCATTCTTGTTTCGAGTAGAAATTTTTTACAATTATCAAACACGTTTTTATACTCAGAAATTATTCCTTGGAACAAAAAAAAAAAACTATTTCTGTTCAAAAATTGTTCATTGAAATATAAATGTTACTAAAAGCACTATTAATATTTCATTTAAAAAATGTAAACTGAAATAAATGCTCATTACGTTGTCGTTAAAACTTGATGGGACATAAAACTCATAGTACTTTTTCTATTTAAAAAAGAGAATTCTGGGAAAAATAAAAGAACAAGCACCAGCGGAGGGAAGGAAAGGGGCTGCTGTTGCGAAAGAGGCGGCTGGAAATCCTCGCAAGGTCACCCAATCCCAGCGGGCGGCGAGGAGCGAAGCATCCGAGGAGGGACTTGATCATGGGTTTTTCCTTGCGAGGGATGATGAGACCATCTATTCCGGTAGAGATCTCGGGTGGATCTACGTTGTTGGTTCTCAGGTTGTTTCATTGCTGTTGCCGGCGTCAGTGGCGGACTTTGATTTGGCGAGGCGAAGAAGCGACGGTGGGTCTAGGCGGCGGAGGTTGAGCAGGGCAGCAACCATGATGGCCATGGATCTGCTCGAGCCTGATGTTTATTTGAGATTGATTTGGATGATTGTGTTTTACTTTCTCTGCAGCTACCATAAACAGATCTGAGAGCGCGCATCTCTCTCTCCGTCCCTCTTTCTCTCCCTCTCCATACGCGACGAGCATAAAGATAATGGGTCCGGCTAGGCGAGGAGGGAGGTGAAGCAGGCGAAGTCACGACCTTCATCAGCCTCGCTACTCGCCGGCGAGGACCATGGCACTCTTCGCAGATCCAGCGTTGCGGCCTTGCCGAATTCTCTCTCTTCATATGAGGGTGTGGCGGCAAAGAACAATGGGCCGAGACAATGGCGAGGGTCGTTGGACCGTCATCGGTGGATGGACAGCCCCGCCATTGACAAAGGTACTTCCTCATTCCTTGACTAGGCTTTGGACACGTTTGGCAATCATTTTGTTTCAAGAAATAATTTTTTATTTATTTTTATTCTCGAGAATAATTTATCAGAATTTCTATTTCTGGAATAAAAATATATCTAGTAAAATTCTTAGTTTTTTTAAATTCTTTTCTTATTTTTTCCCTTTTACTTTTTCTCTTTGGCCGGTTGCTAGCCATCGTCGTGGTCGGCGACTGAGTGATGTCCAGCGTACTCACTAGGCCAGGGCTCGGCCTGGCGAGGCTCGGCCTTGCCTAAGCAGCGCAAAGTCGGCCTCGTGCCAACTGAGGAGGCCAAGCTCGCCTAGTTGCCAATGAGGCTTGGCCTCGCCAGATCTAGGCGAGGTCGAGCCTTGCGCGTGATGTCTCTAGGGGCCGGTGACACTTCGACAAAGTCGCCGGCCCTCATCTGGCCGGCCAGCAAAAGGAAGAAGAAAATAAATAGAAGAAAAAAAGAAAGAAAAATTGATTCTAGAAATTAGTCTCGGAAACAATAAATTATTTTTATTTTTATTTCTTATTTCTGTTCTAAATCTATTCCCGAGAACAAAAAAATAGAATTTTTATTTTCGTGAACAAAAGTTTTACCAAATACGTTTCTATTCTTTTTTCGTTCCCTAAAACAAAATAATAGAAATTTTTTTTCCGAAGAACATAATTTTTCTTTTTTTTTTTACAAATAGGCCCTTAGCCTCCCTCCTTTTTGGGGTTTTTTATTATTAGAATTTGTTTAGAACGAAAACCAGGGGTTTAGCCTAAACTTTCTTTTTAACATAAAAAATCTCAAACTATGCTAATTATAATACTTTTACCCTTATGATATCAAAAATTGTAAAATTCTTACTGTGCGACATATTTACACTTCATCAAAGTTTAATCAAATGATTTTTCAGTCAAAATGAAGTCATTTATTTTGCTTAAACCACATTCATGAAAATATATTTTTAGCGGCACTCATTGACGGAATATTAATATAAGATAAATATGTCAAAAAATTTGGAATTTTAAGTTTGTGGATGTTTCTTTTCTTTTCAATTTTTTATTGCGGGCCAGTGATGTATTGGAAGGGAAACGGGTCCGTCGTATGTGTAAGGGAAGGGAATGGAGCAGTTGAGGGGCAATTGGATAAAAAAAATAAATTAGAGGCGTGTGATTGAATAAAGTAAAGAAGCTCAACAACTACGGACTGCTTAATTCTTTCATTTATTAATTTCCGAATGACCTTTACCCAAGATGGTCGACAAATTGCCGTCCTAAAGCAGTTATCCCTGCCCTTGATTTTGACATAAATTTTCATTTACCTTGACTCATTCTCGAAAGGTAGATTTCCATGAAGGTACCGGGAACAAAAAGAGGAAGACAATGCACACTTTCGATGATCTTCCCATTGCCTCTTCTCTAGACGTTTTCCAATCTCAAAGTCTTGTTATTTCCATTTTCCTAGGATTCATCAGTCAATTAGATGACTCTAATATTATAAAACTTGAATCTTTGGTCAATCATAATCTACCATTGAAACGCGGAAGGTCCTTATTATTACAAAATTAATAGACATAAGAAGCAAGCGGAATAAACATTATGAAAACATTGTTAGTAACGCTTCAATAATAGGGTGATGATTCACAACAATAGGAGCTTGCCACTTTTGAAGCAAACGAAATCGTTGCTAATAGGATTTTGATAATAAGGGTTCTCATCATATGTCTTTTCTCATGTCATTCGTAATCAATGTTTTGAAAATCTTACAATTTTTATATTAAGTATGCTTAATCTCATTAATAAGATCCTTACAAAATAAAAAGAGTTTAGTTATATTGAGGGTGTGTTTGATAACAACATTTATTACTACAATTTATAAGGAAAGAGCTGCTTAGTTAAATTCAAATGAAAATATTTAGTAAGAATTAGAGTAGTACCTATTATATTGCTAAAATTTATTAATAATGTTTGGTTCATGATTGATAAGGAACTAAAAATCTCCCTAACTATTCATAGTGAAACCACCATTTAATTTCACTTTCAACACTTAAGTTGTGGACATATTTAGGGCTTAAATATGTAGCATCATTTTACAATTTTATTGAAATGAGCCTTTGGAGACTAAGATCGTTATTATGTGACGAGATAAATTTTAGTTGGATATTAAATGTGATCCACTTGTTCTTTTTTTGATTTTTTTGGGTTGGTGATCCACTTGTTCATACGTTCAGTAATGATTTGCCTTTTCATGGATTTAATAGCTGACGACGACAAACACTAATGAATAATAATTTGCCTTAAATTATTTTCATCATATATTTCCATGTTAAAGAATAACACATGCCTTATAATATCAATTATAATCTATTAAAGATATGCACAATTTATATAGGAAAAATGACACAAATAATCTTTGAACTTTAATTAATATGTAATGTAGTTCTTGAACTTTAAATTCATTCAATATGATTCCCAAACTTTTAATTTGTTTAATTTGTTTAATGTAATTTTTGGACTTCTTGTACATATGCAGTTTAGTCCCTAAACTATCTACAAAAATTCAATGTAGTCCCCGCATATTAATTATTGAAAAGATAACATTAAACATTATCATATTATACATCAGACTTAATTTAATGGATCATATTGAATAAATTAAAAGTTTATGAATCACAATCAAACTTCAAGCTTCACGGTTATCCGTGCTCTTATTCAATTCATATATGCAACCCTGAAGATTAGGGAGAATGAAATAACATCGCAATTGTCAAAAGTCTGTCATTATGTCATGTCAGACGCGTTCTTGCGGTGAGCCCGGGAGAAGGGCCAATCGCCAGTCCACACCTCCACAACGAGGAAAAGCCCAAGACCGACGGCGAGCACCCAAAAACAAACATAGTAAATTCTGAGCCTCCGAGTGTCGACTCTAGTCCTTTCTCCGTCTCTGCAAACGAGAGGGCGGTCTCTCCCACTAACTGCGGGGAATTTCCACGGTTTCTGTGGATCCGTGTTTGTTGAGGACCGGAAACAACGGGCGAACATTCGCAGCAAATCTTTCGAAGGCCCAGATCACACGCCATTCCTTTCTCCCCAGATTGTGCAACTCCGCAGACCTAGAAGAAGCCTTTATATACTTTACCATTTCTGCCTATTGTCTTTCACTTCGCTTTAGCCGTTGGAGCGATACTAATTCACTGGAGCAACTTAATCTCCATCCGTTTGATGTTCTTGCCGAGGCTGAAAAGCGTCAAGCTTTTCGACCCACTCCTCCTCGCGCGCCAGGGCTCCGTGCCGAGACCGGTCGTCCGAGGCCTCTTTTTTAGTGCTTTGACTCCTTGCGAGTGAAGGGCTTTAGAGGGTACGCGTGGATCGATGCATTTGGTTTTCTCTCTCCACTTCTCATTGTTTAATCCATTGTCTGTGGTGACAGCAAAGCCTACCCAATTACCCACCTTCTGTATTTCTTTATTTGTTTGATTCATGGACATTCGCAATTTAGTTGGTTTTCGTGTTTGGTCCTTTTTTTGTCGGAAAGTTTTTATTTTTCTTCGTGGATGTGGCTGTCTTGATGCTCTTGAGCTTTGCGTATCCATTGGATGAGTGACCGGTGAGGTTCTTGGCTGTTCCTGGACAAATATATAGTGAGAAAAAGGAACATCATCGCCCAAGAGAGTGCTTGCGAGAGAGTTAGACTTAGTAAACAAAGACTATTGAAGTCTTCCTCCTCCTTTTTTTTTAGTAGTTTTTGACGGAGAGGAAGTTATGCTCGGAAAGGATTCCAAAGATAGTGTTTAGTTTAAATAATGAAATGCTGATTACAATATCTTAGGCGCATATTTATAGGGAGGTCGCCATCTAGAAAATAATCAAATAACTGAAATCGAATAACAAAATTAAGGAAAAAATGTTAATAAAAGAGAAAGTTATCAAAACACAACTAGAAAATTTGCAAAACGCATTTGAAACGTGTGATATCTCTTTGTAATCTCGAAGATCACGCAATCATCTTTGATTTGTGGGACTGTCTGCTCTTATGATGCTCTAATTTTTCTATAAAAAGCATTTGCATGTTGTTCTACATCAATTATGTTCAGGGTTATTTTTTATTTGGGTTTATTACTTTACTTTTGAGCTAGACCAGTTGTTTCCGATAGAAATCAGTGGATGAATGGTCGCTTCATTTGTCCAAGTTTTGCTCCTAGGGTGCCGTTTCCTATCAAGTACAAGTCCATCAGTGCATCATCAGCTTTGAGGCAAGGCATGACTGAACATGACGGTGGGATCGAGCAGATTCAACTGCTTGATGGGTGTCAGGATTCATATGGAGGAGTGAGGGTGGAGATCAAGGAGGATATGGATGCTGATGTCTTTGCGTCTTTGCTCCGGGCTTCAATATCAAGCTGGAAACAACAGGTACCGCACTTGTGTTTCATCGGTCTTGTCAGTTTCTTTTATTTATTTATTTATTTGTAACAATATCAATCTGGTCTTTTGTATTTCTTCTTATTGGGTATATTTTGGTTGCAGGGGAAGAAGGGAGTGTCGATCAAATTGCCCATTAAATGTTCACATCTTGTTGACATTATAGTGAAGGTACATATGTGTTTTTTCTTCGCCAAGTTTTAGTATTGGCCCCACTTGTTAAATCGCTTTCTAGTAGAAAGTTTGATAGGTTTAGGTATGAAATACACGGTCCATTGAAATATTGTCTGGTAATTAGGCAGGAAGGATTTAGGTATCACCATGCTGAATCAGATTACTTGATGCTTGTCCGCTGGCTTCCTGAGACCCAGGATACTATTCCTGCTAATGCTTCACATAGGGTGGGCATTGGTGCTTTCATCTTGAATGATAAAAGAGAGGTAACTTTCTGCCTTGTCATTGTTTTCTTGCACTTGCCTTTTTAAGACTCTAATAGGAAGATGCAAAGAGATGGAAATGTAACATTTGATTTGCTCATTCAGTTGTTCTTAGAAGTTCAGAGTTGGACTCTAGCACCAGACACTTCTCTTTGCAGTAGTATGTAAGACTAGATATTTGCAGTGTGTAAAATCAACCTACTCGATAGGCATAGAATCCTTTAGAACGATAGGTAGGATCACCGTAACTTTGCCAGGGATCACAAGTAACTTCGCCGGGAAGAAAACCTCTGCATTCAATGTTCATTGGTGCAAGTATGAGGACTTTTTAATAATTAAATCATTGCTTGGGCTGTCTTGTACAACACTGGCTGCGTGCTTCAAATTGCATTCTTGCCCACTTGTGCTCAACAATGAATCTAGTAAAATTCAATGTATAATTTCTCAAGCACATTAACGACAACGAGTGACCTCACTAGATACTTGTTAGGATATAGCCATGTAGTAGTGGTGTTAAAAGATGATCATTCATTAATTCTTTCTTTGGCCAAATCTATACATTGAACTGGATGTTTATTATTTTGATTATAGTGGATGCCAATTGAGGAGTACGCAAAACAACCTTTCGTCGTTAACAACAAGCAATTCAATTTCATGGCGAATATATGCTTGGTGAAGGCTGATCATGGCTACCCTGGTTTCAATGCTCAGGCCACAACTACTAGGGGTGGCAAAAGGAATTACATCTATTGCAATAAGCCTGAAATTGTGGAGAACTTTGCAAGTTTGATGTAATTACTAAAAAAGATGAAATTTTAATTCTTAATTTTAAATTACTTTTAATGTTTAATTATATATATATATATATATATATATATATATTTTTCTTCCTCTTATTTATCGTAAGTTTTAAGATTTGATTGTACTTTTTGAAAGTTCTAATATTCAATTACACTTTCATAATAAGTTTAAGAGTTTCTAGTGCACTTATCCATTTATAAAACTATAGAGCGTAGCATCTTTTTGATAGAAGAATAATGAAGTTAAACCTATACTACATTTGAAGAAGAGGGAGGATTAGGTTTCGGAGATTTGCTTTCCCTTTAATAAAGCAATACTAAGAAAACAAGCTTGGGGAATAACTCAAAACCCCTCATCACTCTGGTGCCGACTATTGAAATGAATTTACTTTCCTAGTGTAGACTTTTGGCATGCAGAAAAAGGAGTATGCCGCTTTTAGGGATGGTAGAACTTGCTTGTAGGAAGGGATTTAATCTCTCACTTAGTGCACTGTTCAATACGTAATGAAGCTAACATAACAAATATGGAGATATGGAACTTGTGTACGAACCGTAAAGTCAAATTATGTATGTGGTCTTTATGTCAACATGCTCCACTTATGAAGGAGAACCTATTTGGAAGATGAATTGTACCCGATTTGATATGCGCATTGTGCAATGAAGGCATCCCCGAGACAAAAGAGTATTTATTCTTGTTAACCACAAACGACCCAGATCTATATATTAAACTTTCACATAAGGTTTGTCAAGAATTGAAGCATGGATATAAAAATTAAAAGCAAACTTAGCTCACTTGCCAAATTTGGAAGTGGTCGCGTTTGGTATCTGGCACATGTGAAAAGCACGAAATCACTGTGTCCTCACGAATAGACCTCTAGCTCCACCAGGATCGTGGATTCTGCATTCGCAAGCTTGAAGATTTCCAAAATTGGGGACTTAACACAGCACCTACAGAACTTTTGGTCTCCACCGCAGCTTGGGGCATTGAAAATGAAAATCGACGGAGCATACAGTCCTTGATCGACAAATGGAATCATTGCTTGCGTTTGTCGTGATCACTCGACAAGGCTCATTAATGGATTTGCAAGAAGTGTTTAAGCTTCATTACCTTTTCGATGGAGTGTCATACGTCGCTTTAAACCTAGTGTCCTTGTTGCTAAGAAAGAAAATCTTTTGATTGAGTCCCAGAATTTATGGTCAGTCAGTATCCATGGAAAGTTTGTATATTGCTCACTAAGTGTCATGGTCTATTGCTCCACTTCTCAAATATCTTGGTTCAGCATTGCTATAGAGGCAAGTCCATTTCGACTGGAAAGCCAAAGCCATAGGAGAAATTCCCTTCCACCGATTCGAATTATTTCACCTCCCTTAATCCTTTTGGAACTTTTATATACCGAAACCCTTTTACAAGGCCCCTTTGGTTTTACTAGTTGAATAAAATGAGCTTTATTTTGACAAAAAGGAAAGAGAGGATGATTGGAAAAATTTTCTTGCTTAGATAATTTCATATTCTTTTTTTCGTCAATTTTAAAGGAGGCGGTTTTTTTTTTTCCAAAGAGAGTTCAACATGAACAATCATTATATTATTCTACATGGTTTCATTGGAGAAGCTAACTTTTGCCACACTCATATTTTGCATATATTTCCATTCTAAATTATTAATCAAATTTTCACTATTGGCACATGATGTACACATTTTTTTAGAACATATTGCCTTTTTCTTTTGTTTTCAACTTTTTTTCTTGACGCGTACTCATTCAATTATCAATAACCAATCATTAATATACCCATTGCCAAGTCAGCCACCAATTTCTCCTTAAAATAGATCTCATTCGCCTCAATCCCAAATATCTACTGCCTAGAAAGAAGGTTCGCATGTCTACCGCCCAACATCATATTTTAATTGGGGAACAAAGACACCGATAGTTCTTAAATTTTTTTTTTTTTCAATTTGTGGCATTGTCGAATAAAATATTTGATAGCAAGTTGATCGATTAATTGAATGAAAAATGGTAATCTACACTCAATTTAATTAATACCACAACCGAATCCACTTTCATTTTGATTATCAGTATCGACAATTCTTGAATTTTTTATTCCAATTTGGGGTATTGTCGAATCCAAAAAAAAAAAAAAAAAAATATTTGATAGCAGGTCCATTGGTAAATTCAGTAAGAAATGGTAATTCATACTCAATTTAATTAATGCCATCCAATAAAATCCAATTTTATTTTGTTTACTTATTCAATTTCAATGAGTAAAATCTCAAGTTCAACCAACTTAATTTCAAAATATCAAGTGAATGAACAAAAATCTCGAGTTTGAGGAAGTCCTTTATTATTTATTATTATAAACAATAAATAATGATATTTGAGCTTGAACTCTATTTACAATTCATTATTTTAATCTCATGGGCACTTATTTTATTCTATATTTTAATTTGGAATAAAGAACTCTATTTACAATTTGATCTAACCCCAAATATTTTTATTTGATTTGTTCGAGTTAGTTATTTCATTTTAAAAAAAAGTAAACTGAAATAAATGCTCATTACATTGTCGTTAAAACTTGATGGGACATAAGACTCATATAGTACTTTTTCTATTTAAAAAAGAGAATTCTGGGAAAATAAAAGAACAAGCACCAGCGGAGGGAAGGAAAGGAGCTGCTGTTGCGAAAGAGGCGGCCGGAAATCCTCGCAAGGTCACCCGATCCCAGCGGGCGGCGAGGGATGCGAAGCATCCGGGGAGGGACTTGATCATGGGTTTTTCCTTGCGAGGGATGATGAGACCATCTGTTCCGTAGAGATCTCGGGTGGATCTATCTTGGTGGTCCCGAGGTTGTTTTGTCGCCGTTGCCGACGTCGGCGGCAGACTTTGATTCGGCGAGGCGAAGAAGCGACGGTGGGTCAGGGCGGCGGAGGTTGAGCAGGGCCGCAACCATGATGGCCATGGATCTGCTCGAGCCTCGATGTTTATTTGAGATTGGTTTTGGATGATTGTGTTTTACCTTCTCTCGGCAACCATAAACGGATCCGAGAGCGCGCATCTCTCTCTCCGTCCCTCTTTCTCTCCCTCTCCATACGCGACGAGCATAAAGATAATGGGTCCGGGCAGGCGAGGAGGGAGGTGAAGCAGGCGAAGTCACGACCTTCATCAGCCTCGCCACTTGCCGGCGAGGACCATGGCACTCTCCGTAGATCTAGCGCTGCGGCCTTGCTGAATTCTCTCTGTCTCTGTGTCTGTCTCTGTCTCTTCATATGTGGGTGCGGCGGCGGCTGCGGCGGCGGCGGCGGCGGCGGCGATGGGCTGAGACAATGGTGAGGGTCGTTGGACCGTTGTCGGTGGATGGACGGCCCGCCACCGGCCAAGGTACCTCCTCCTTCCCCGGTCGCTTAGCCACCGACTCTCCCTCTTGTTTAGGGTTTTTTATTATTAAAATTTATTTAGGAAAAGAAAACCAGAAAACCCAAACTATTTATATTTACCCTAAGTTTTTTTTTTATAACATAAAAAATCTCAAACTATACTAACTATAATATTTTTATCCTTATGAGATCAAAAATCGCAAAACTATTAATATGTGATATATTTACACTCCATTAGGTTTAGTTAAATGATTTTTTAGTCAAAATGAAATCATTTATTTTGTTTACATCACGTCATTGAGAATATATTTTTAACGGTGCTCATTAATCAAATATTAATATAAGGTAAATATGTTATACATTAAAAATTTAGAATTTTAGGTTTGTGTATGCTTTTTTTTTTTCCTCAATATTTAAGGGAAGGGAATGGATCAGTTGAGTATGCAATCAAAAAAAAAAAAAAAATGTTTGGTTCACCTATGGTAAGGAACTAATGATTTCCCTAACTATTCACAGTGAAACCACCATTTAATTCCACTTCTGACACTAAAGTTGTGGACATATTTAGGGCTTAAATATGTGGCATCCATTTCACAATTTTATTGAATGGGCCTTTGGAGGCTAAGATGGATTATGATGCGACGAGAAATTTTTTTGTTTGGATACTAAATGTGATCCACTTGTTCAAACGTTCAATAATAATTTGCCTTAACATCGATTTAATAGGTTACGACAAACACTAATGAATAAGAATTTGCCTTAAATTATTCTTGCCATGGTTAGATAAGAATAATTTGCGTATATATCTATATCAAAGAATAATACATGCTTTATAAGATGATTAAGATTAAGATATTATCAATTATAATCTCTATAAGATATGCACAATTTATATAAGGGAAAATGATACAAATAATCCTTGAATTTTACTTTTAATGTACAATGTGATTCGTAAATTTTTAATTTGTTCAATACGGTCTCAAAATTGTAAATGTAGTTCTTGAACTTTTAATTTTGTTAATGGTGTCTTTGGACTTTTGGTACATGTTCGCTTTAGTTTTTAAACTATATAAAAATATTCAATGTAGTCACCACCGCCTTGGTGGACGCGATGGTTTGGGCTCTTTCTCCTTCACGAAAGGGAGGAGTTCGAATCCCCTCATGAGACGCCGGGATGGTGGATTCTCTCGATTACATGTCCTCCCAAGTTTACTCACCGGCTGTATGAAAAAAAATATAATCAATTATTCCCTCCAATTAAATTAATGAAAGGATAATATTGAATATTTTAATATATTTTAAGGGTTAAGTTAAACATGTTAAGGTAAAATTCAAAAATATATTTAAGAGAGAATATTGAGCATTTTAATATTATCCTTCGCGCAGGCCCGCGAGGCCCAGCCGCTTGGCTAAGCCCGGCCCCTTCTCCTTGTCCTCTTCCTCCCCTGTCTTCCTCCCCAAACCAGATAAGTAGCATGCGCCGGAGAGAAGGACGCTCGCGACGCCGGAGCAAAGTGGAGGAACAGTAGCGCACGTGGAGCAGGGGGTGGCTGGCATCGGATAAGGACGTGCGGGGAGCAGCTGGCGTCGGATGGGACACTGGTTTGGCCGTCGAAGGCCGCTCGGTGCACGGAGGGGACCGGCGGTCGAGGTTCCGTCGACCGGCCACCCCCTCGCCTATAAATAGCGCCCGATGTCGACGACGAAGAGGGGAACGAGTTCTGAGATCTTCCCACTGAGAGACTTCAGGGGAAAAATCGAAGAGCGAGCGAGAGAGAACTCGGGTCGCGAGCTCGGCTGACCTCCCACTGAGAGACTTCGGGGGAGGCCGCCGGCGAGCGAGTCCGAGAAGGTTAGATCCGGCCGGTGGAGGCTCGGATCTGGCCTGAGTGAGAGAGAAGCGAGGTCGGAAGAGGCGAAGGAGTTCTGGATTCGCGAAGAGGGTCGGGCTGAGAAGCGAAGAAGGTGAGATTCGAGCGGAAGGAGCTGAGCGAGAGAAGATCCGGAGGAGAGAGGGTCGAGATCTAGGCGCAGATCTGGAAATCCGCCGTGTCGAGTCGCCCCGAGCCAGGCCGCCGCCGTCGCCATGGCCGAGCACCAGTCCCGATGCCGTCAAACCGTATTGTCGCCCTCGCGCCTCGCCGTTGCTGTTTTTCCCGACGCCGTCCAGGTTTAAGGGCCGTTGTCATCGCCACAAGCCGTGCCGCCGAGCCATGCCAACGCCGAGAGCAGGTGACGATAGATCCTGCCCACGCCATACCCATTTCTGCTCGAAGCTCTGACCGTCGTCGCCGCCGTCGCCGCCGTCGCCACCGCGCACCTCAGCCTTCCCCTCTCCGGCGCCGCGAATCGAGAACCCTAGGGTTCTCGATTTTTCGGGTAGCGGCCTCGGGTCAGTGGGTCGGACCCGGGGCAACGAGTCGGGTACGGTTTCTCCGTAGTTTGGGGGTGCGAAAACCGGGTCGGGGTTTGGGTCGGATCCGGGTAGGGTTTCACCGGGGAGCGGGTTGCGGAGCGGGTCGTCGGGCCGGGCCGGGCGTTTAGAGACGCCCGGCCACGGCGTCGTTTTTAAAATAAAAAAAGTCCGGCCCGCTACGCGGGCCCGTCCCCGTCCAGGTTATTGGCCCGGGTCGGACTCAACCCGCGGATCCGACCTGGGTCGGCTTTTTTATATTATTTTATGTAATATTTTAATTTTAAAAAAATAAAAAATAATTTATTTTTGAAAAAAATATTAAAAAATATTTTAATTTCCAGAAAACCAAAAAATGTTTTAAAATGTCAAAAATTGTTTTATTTTCCAAAAAATAAAAAAAAAATAAAAAAATCAAAATATGCCAAAAATCCAAAAAAGGCCAAAAATTCATGAAAAAGCCAAAAAAATTCAGAAAAGCCAAAAAGGCTTGTATTTTTCCAAAAAAAAAATCCAAAAATCCCTTTTATGTCCAAAAATGAGAAAAAGACTCAAAAATGTTTTTCCTCCAAAAAATGCATGGAAAATCCCTCAAAATCCAAAACACCTCGGGGTTTAAACAAGATTAGGTACCGAAAGGGCATTAGTGATTAACTAGTGTAATCAAGCCTTTCCTAATTTCTCTGGTTGCGGAGTTTCCTTGGGTTTCTAATCAACCCACCCCAAATCGATTAGTTCCAATTTAAAAATTGATTTACTTAAAAACTCGAGTCGTTTGGTGGACTTGCGAGAGTCCGGCATAATTAATTTCAGCCGAGCCATTAGCCTCCTTAGGCGCCGACACCGATTGCGGGCGCGAGAAAAAAAGGTCGCGACAACTTGGCGGATACCTTTTTGAACTTTCATCAAGCCTTAGAAATTTATTTTAATTTTTGCTTAAAATAGATTATCTTGTGATTATAAACGTCCCATGCGCATGTCTTTGTGCTTGCCATTTTTTTATTTAAATGCAAAGTGATTTCTTTACTTTTACTTAGTCTTTTATTGGCCCATGGCAATTTAGGATAAGCTTTGTCTTTGTGCTTGCCAAAAAAGTCTTTACTTTTACTTAGTCTTTTTATTGCGATTTAGGGGAAAGACGATATCCGGTTCATTCCTGCTCCCAAAGCGGAACTCTTCAGATGGTGGGGTCAATTGGATCAGTTTGCCCAAGAGTGCGTGAAAGCCAAAATCGGTCATCTCCTATCATTGATTCAAATCACTGTTCGTCCCAAAGTCATACAAGCCATGGCACATTTTTGGTGCCCGAAGACAACTACTTTTATGTTTGGTGGGTTTGAGCTAACCCCAACTCTAGAAGAATACAGCATCATCATTGGAATGCCTCTCGAGAAAAAGCTTGTTAGGCCATCGACAGGCGCCCTCCCGTGGCGCGGGTTAGCGCGACTTTTAGGAACTGAAATCCATGTCATGAGACAAATTCTTGAAAACAACAATAATGCTTGCCCACTAGAATTCATGAATGCCTGTTTTCAAAATCAGCCTATGACCCAAAAAAAAGCGAGATTTTTCTCCTGTCCTTTTTTGGGTTCATCATTTTCCCACATCAAAGAAATGTCATAAGTCCTAAGATGGCATGGATAGTTGATCAGATCTCGAGGGGGCAAAATTATGTCAACATGATTTTAACTGAAACATTTTTGTCCTTGAATCGTTTTAAAGAAAACATGGAAAAAATCATGCGGGTCTCTCCGGAAATTTTACAAGTCTGGTTCTTTTCTCACCTAAGTGAATTCCGAGACTTCATGCGATCGTCTGGAATGAATGATTTCGAAAATCCGTTACAAAAATTTATGGTTTTAGGACCATACATTCCCAATCAAAGCTGTTTAAATTGGATAAACTTCCTAAGAGACCCGGCTCCTAAGGCATTCCAATGGTGTGCTGATTGGTTCTATGAAAAGAGAGCTCGCTTTGCTTTCAAGCGCTGCTATCCAATTCCGTTACTCGGCCTCACCGGTGCCATTTCCTATTTCCCACATAGGGTGGCACGACAGTATGGAGCCCTTCAGGAGATCCCGCCATCTTTCAAGAAGAGGGTCCCTCCACTCCTTTTCACCCATCAAAGTTTGAATACACGTTCGAGATTGACATTATCGAGGAAGCATGGAGCGAGATGCCATCGCAAAGGATCGTGGTACTTGAAGGGCTTGAGGGAGAAGAAAAAACCCACCACGCCTCCATGTCCTACATCCACAACCATCGTATCCCGACAAAATGGAAGCTATCGAGTCCCTCAATCAATCGGCGAGAGCAGCCAGCACGAGCAAGCAGAGCTCATGGAGAGGGATTTGGGAATGGACTGGATGCACACCTCAGAGCCAGTCCAAGGAAGCAGGCATCCTCGCAAGAACAAGGCTCCCCGTCGCATATAAATTGGCAATCATGTGCCCTTTAGTGTTAATATTGTGAAAGTTTTGTCCCATTGTTTAGGGACTTTTGTTTAATATCTAGTATTTCATTCTGTCATTTCAATTTCAAGTTTTAGATGTCAGAAGTCTGCGGTTTATAAAATCCTCTTTTGATAAATAAAAAAGCAGTTAGACCATTGCCATGGGTCAATCTTCGTTTACTTTCGTGCTCATTCATTGTTTTCGCAACAAACAGGTAATTATGAATCGCCGGCCACCAATCACCCGCGAATGGCCTCATGCAATAAGGCCTGATCAGAATGATGTACATAATCGCCTCATTAACATTGAAGACGGCGTAGGACAGATGTCTATTGTCCTTCAACAACTCTCGAGACAAATGAAATCTACTCAAGCTGAGCCCAACTCTGTAATTGCCTTAAACACCATCATGACACCCGCAAATTTGCTAGAAAATAGCCAGTACCATAGACAGTTTGAAAGGATCATGAAAAAGTTAAGCCAGTGCGGGAGCGAATCCCATGGACCTATCCAATTACGCCAGCATTGAGATCCCTTAAAAACTCAAAGCACCTGAATGCGAAAGGTATGCTGATACCTCCTGCCCAGAGACCTACTTACAGGCCTACCTAGTCCGAAGGATGATTCAATCGTACCAATCGAGCTTGACTGGCCCTGCCTTGCGATGGTACATTGTCAGGAAGATTAGTCCCCTTAAAACCTGGAGGGAACTAATTCATGTTTTTCACCAAGAGTATGATATTGACATCACCCCTAACATCACCTTGCCCTACGAAGAGCCGGTGATCGCGGAGCATGAGGAGCCATTAGTCGCTGAGATAGGAGAAGAGCATGTCAATGAAGCCTTGCATGATAAATGGGCGACCGAGCAGCATCCTATTACTGAGAAGTTTCCCACTAGGAAAGGCAAGGAGCCTTTGTACGAGATCAAAGACACAGAGCCTATTCAAGACCGGGGCACGACTGGACAACTCCCCAAGCTTACTCCAAGAGCTAGGGTCCAAAGAATACCGACCCCTATCAACTGGGAAGTGAATCGGACGGTGAAACTCCAATGTCTCTCACTTCCCTTGACAAATCGAGCTGCAAAACGAAGGGCCTTACTCAAAAGGTCTGGACCAAAAGCCAAAAAAAGAAAGCCTAAGCAGATCAACACAGCATCTGCCAACGAGCCACCGCACCAAAGCTTCGAGCATTCCCAAGAATACAGCTTTGAAGGCTACCATCCCCTAGAGTACAACTCTGAAGATTTCTCGGCCCTAGAATACAATCCCAACGACTTCCAGCGTTATTTCAACAATGAAACAGACGATTCATCATATAACTATTTCCTACTCTCATCCGGGGATGAAGGCCCATCAGAAGAGGAAGCATATGTTTTTATCCGCTATGATCCTAACGAAGTACTAAGCTCGTCCTCTGACCATGAGAATAGCTTCAATACTTCATCCTCATTCGGAAATTTTGACCAAGAAGAAAGCAATGGGGTAATCTCGGCAGAGTCCAACTTCCCTGAAGCAGAAAAATTCACCACTACAACAGATATGCAGTGGGAAAACCAGTATACATCAAGCCCGTCTTGCACGCATAGGATTATGACCCCTGGAGAGATGTGGATACCTAATCTCCGCAAGTATAACGGCACGACTTGCCCCGCGGCCCACTTGCAGTACCTCAATGCTGAAATGAGTCGGTACTATGGCCCGATATCATTCACATCTCAGACCTTTCAAGAAAGTCTTACGGGGTCTACATTACAATGGTTCATCACGGCAGATATCTACCTTATGAGAGATTGGAATGAGCTGTCTTCGGCATTCCTACTTCAGTATCAAAGCCAGATTGGGACTGAAGTGCCTTGTCAGAACTTGGTTCACTTCAGAAGAAGACCAATGGAGGATTTCCGAGCGTATGCAAAGAGGTGGGAGGCTTTTATGACACAGACTTACCCTCAGCTGGCCGAATAAGAAATGATAAAGCTGTTCATAAGGGCTTTACCTCGCAAGCATAGTTGTTGGTTGCATGGGTTGCATTTCCATAGCCTCAATGAAGTGGTCCTCTCATGTGAATACTTCGAGTCTACTTTGGAGGCGAAGAATTCAAAGACGCTTAGCTTCAAGACCAGCACTATCAAAATGCTCCTTTACACGGGGTTTTCATGAGTTTTACTTGTTTTTATAATTTCATGTTTCTCATCTTGTCTAGTGTGCTACTATTGTATTTTCCATTCCAAGTACTCTATTGTATAGTTATAATATTTTGTTTTAAGAGCATGAGGCGGTACTCCAAACCAGCCCGGTGATGTTATCCAACCATGAAAAATTTTATCCAAGGAGAATACGAGGGCTGGATTTCCTCATGCTTTTTCTCCCCCAAAATTGTATTTTGAAAATAAAAAAATTTCATCGCTCAAAAGCTTTTGTCAAAACAAGATGATAAATTTAAGCACGTTTGTCTTTCTAACCCTCTCACTTTATGTTTCAGAACATCATCCCCTTTGATTTAGTGTGACAAAAGGTATTTGGAACTAGCACATCGTGTGAACAAACCAAATTCAAAAGCATCCTTCCAAGAAAGCAGGGGCAAACAGAAAGGATCATCACGTTTCAAAATGGTAAGTCCTATTCCCTGAGCATAATGTCGAAAATGACATCCTCTCTCTTCCATCTACAAGAGACGAAGGATGGGACGTAATAGGCACAGGCATATTATCAAACTTGAAGCGTGCATAGCATGATAGCTCAAGGCAGGATGTCGTGAGTTCATTGGCGGGACTTCCAACTTCGACAAGCCCAGAAGCACAAGAAATGGATATTTTCTTTTTCTTTGAATTGGCTACTGTCAACAGGAAAGAAATCCAGACAGTTGAAGCGGTCCCTAGCCCCTATTCAAAATGAGGACCTAGAAACCTGACTTCCTATTCAGACGCATACTCTCGCAAGAAGTAATTGCCATCAGAGAATTTGAGGTTTTAATTGTCCATCTCAGATTTCATAGAAGCTTGAGGTACATGACTTTTGCCCAATGATGCTATAGTTAAAGACATAAGGAGAAATTCCACAGTAGGAAGGCGTTGAAGATAAATCAACAACCATCGATCATGCATACATGGCCATGAGTGAGGAAGGCCAATCGAAAGAAATGTCAAACTGTGCCGAGGTGAAAAGGCTGTCATCGACATTCAAACATCATCAGGAGTCAGCAAATACAAACTTTGGAGAAGAGTAATTTGGTATCGTTTCCAATGCTCCCCCCTCTTTGAATTCACTTTTGACATATTCCCCCTATTGGCAGGAAGCACCAGGATTCAAGAGCCAAATTTGATGGTTTGGCAAATCAATATTTGCCAAGCTAGTACATGGAAATGACCCACATCAAATTCACCTGGCTTCGTGTAAAAGGACGTGTCATCCATGAGCCAATTCAGAGAATAATTGACCTAACGAAGCAAGGGACATAGGACTTCGTGTCCCCGTTCTCACTTCAGGTTCACCCAATCATCTACAAACCAGTGAAGGGTAAAGTTGTATCGATTCCAGTTATTCGACTCTTGAAAGAGGTCATGACTAACACATTTCCTCTTGTTTGTTGCAGGATCACCTGATTGTCAAAAACAAGGATAACAAATCAATGAGAAGCATGTCTTGTTACTGGGATCACTTGACTGTCAAAAAGAAGGATAACAAATCAATGAGAGGCATGACAAACTCTCCTAAACGAAATGGCGTCTTGAGTAATCGCCAAAGCAAATGACAGAAAATCTTCAGGCCTCAACTCACATTTGATTTTGGCCAGACTAATTGATCTACTTGTACATTTTCTCTTCTTCAAGGGCAAAAGCAGAAAGGCCCGTCAAATCAATGATCAGATCCTCAGCTTTGGCTGATCATTCATGTGTCATATCCCTAATCAATAGGAACAACCATTGACATCCATTTGCGAATAACCCTTTTGATGTTCAAAATCTAACATATTTGGAAACACCATTATGTTAACTCCTAAAGTTGTCAATAGGGTCTTTTTCTTTTTTTTTAGTCAAAACCATTCACTTGTTTTGAAGAGTTCAAACTCCATCATATTCAAAATGTTGCATGATGAATTCTGCATGATGATTTTGTCTGTCTAAGTCACTGATTCCACTGAGGATTATTAGAATAGACAGCTAAGTGATGAATACAAGATTGATCGAGCATGCTGGATGAGGCGCGTCAGGATGATGAAAGGCAAGCCATATCCTACACACAGTCCCCCCATCTATACACTTGTGAGATGAGTGCAAAAGATTCCATGACTGCAGGATAAAGAGTTCTCTCGCGAATGGTACGATAACCAAAATAGTGAGAGGCATTCCATTGCTCACCCCATTGAGCCCCATACACTAGTGAAGTTTCTCTCATACCCCATCAAGAACCACCCCACATTGGGGCAGAGCGGAGGCAAAGCAGCATCACAAGGTGAGAAGAGAGATAGAAATTTTCTTGCTCGCACTTGCATCAATCTTCGGGTGTCTTTATTGCATATGAACACTCGCGTTAATTTAAGTGCCCTAGAATGACGAAGAGCATTTCTTTCTCTATGCACTTGTATTCATTGTACAACTCAAGTGAATCTGTAATTTTACCCTCACATTGAGACAAAATAGAAGCTATTGCCATTTGAGCAGCATAATCAGAAGCGTCGGCAAAAGATGAAGACTCAATAGTCTAACAAAGGCGTTTGCTTGAACTTGTCAAGATCAGCTCTCAAGCAACAAGAATGAAAAAAATGAAAAAACAGGGGCATAAAAAAGTAGTGTACCTGGTAAGAGCAAGGTCAATGCCCATAAAAGAAGAACTGGAATAAAAATAGGGGCATAAAAAAAGCAGCGTGCCTAGTAAAAGCAAGGCCAATGCCCCCCAGTCAAAAATACAGCCAAGAAAAGTTGTTGTTGTGGTCCATAGAACCTCCATCTGACAAGAAAGACCGGTGACAAATGCCAAGGCAATCACCAGCTCTCATCCCTTTACACATGAGCCAAGTCTACGTTGCATCCCATTGTAAAAGTCTCTTCAGACTATGGCACTTCAATTAACGTAGGATTTCATATGTGCATAAACATCACTCGAAGAAGTACGAGCAAGATTACTCTATCTCTTTTCGCAGGATTCTTGACTTGTAAACCCGGAGATGATCGTGCAACATTTTCGTCCATTGGCTTCGACCTTAATGGTCCCCTCTAATGAGCCGCTGACCAAGACTTCATCACAGTTTCGACAAAAGACCTCTCACATTGGTAAAGTCGTACTGTTTGCGAGAATACTCTGACCCTTGCTGGCATGATGACAGTGAGATAGTGTGGTCCTTATAAATCCTGCATTAATGGTCAGGATAGCCTTTTCCAAGAGAGTGAGTGAAAAGTCCTTTCAGACTGAAAGTCCCTCATCTAGCATGCTCAAGACATCTACATTCTAAATGAAGGTTGTCTTTCAAAATCTTCCCTAGTGGAAATCAGATGATGCAAAACTGACAAAATTATCATGCATGAATCTCATTTGAACTCATGAATTTACAGCATATACAATCATGTGTGCATATTGTGCAAATAGCAGACATACTCTCAGAGATCAGAGATATTGCCAAGTAAGCATATCTCTATCCCCATTTGTCTTAAGGTACCTATCACTGTCCAAATACTCTCTTATTGACCCTCAACCTATTTGAGTCATCCTTTGAGTTTGGATGCTTACTGCTGTCTAGGTATCCCCATTGTCTTTGAGTACCGGCCATCGTTCGGATACTCCCTTTTCCTGACACTCGACCTGTTCGAGTTGTCCCCAGAGTATTGATACTTGTGACTGACCAAGTATCCATTTATTGTTGAATACCTATTGCTGTCTAGGTATCCCCGTATCATCAAGTACCCACTGTTGTCCAGGTACTTCCTTTTCATGACACTCAGCCTGCCCGAGTTGTCCCCAAATTATATAGTAGCAGTTCAAGCATTCTATTGCTTTGCTTGGCACCGCCGTCCAGGTATGCTTTCTAGCACTTGGACCAGCCTGAGTGGTCCCAGATCATATCATTAAATACTTGTGTTCATCCAAGTATTCCAGTACTTTGTACACTTGTGGCTATCCAGGTGTTCCACCCCTTTTAAGTGTTTGCGGCAATCCAGGTAAGCCTCGTGCTACATTCAAATTCTTATTACCAGGAGGTGAGAGACCTTCATGAATATTCGGGGCACACCCTCGATATTCCCATTACCAGGAGGTGAGAAACCTTCACGAATATCCCAGGTACGTCCTCGATATTCCCCTTTACCAGGAGGTGAGAGACCTTCACGAATATCTCAGGTACGCCCTCGATATTCCCAATTACCAGGAGGTGAGAGACCTTCATGAATATTCGGGGCACGTCCTCAATATTCCCCATTACCAGGAGGTGAGAGACCTTCATGAATATCCCAGGTATGTCCTCGATATTCCCAATTACCAGGAGGTGAGAGACCTTCATGAATATCCAAGGTACGTCCTCGATATTCCAACTACCAGGAGGTGAGAGACCTTCATGAATATCCAAGGTACGTCCTCGATATTCCAACTACCAGGAGGTGAGAGACCTTCACGAATATCCCAGGTACGTCCCCGATATTCCCACTACCAGGAGGTGAGAGACCTTCATGAATATATGAGGCACGTCCTCGATATTCCAACTACCAGGAGGTGAGAGACCTTCACGAATATGCGAGATCCATCCTCGATATTCCCACTACCAGGAGGTGAGAGACCTTCACAAATATCCAAGGTATGTTCTCAATATCTCCAATTATCAAGTACCCATTCGATACTTGTGATCATCCAGGTATCCCCCAAGAGTTTGTACCTGTGATCATCCAGGTACCCTTTAAATACTTGTGATCATCCAGGTATCCCCCAAGAGTTTATACCTGTGATCATCCAGGTACCCCTTCGATACCTGTGATCATCCAGGTGTCCTCCAAGAGTTTGTACTTGTGATCATCCAAATACCCCCTCGATACCTGTGATCATCCAGGTATCCTCCAAGAGTTTGTACCTATGATCATCCAGGTACTATCTCCCAACAAACAGATGCCCTGAGAAAGGTCAGTGCATCTCCTGTCAAGGCGACCGAAGAAAGGTTCGGGTCCTAGACAAACAACTTATTGCTCTAACAGGCAACCGGAGAATGGTTCGGGTCCTGGAAGAGTAGTCTCCCTTCAAGGCAACCGAAGAATGGTTCGGGTCCTGGAAGAGTAGTCTCCCGTCACGGCGACTGAAGAATGGTTCGGATCCGAGACAAACCACTGATTACTCCAACAGACGACCGAAGAATGGTTCGGGTCCTAAAAGAGCAATCTCCCGTCAAGGCGACCGAAGAAAGGTTCGAGTCCTAGACAAATCATGGATTGTTTTAACAGGGCGGCGAAGAATGGTTCGGATCCTGGAGAAGCAACTTCCCGTCACGGCGATCGAAGAATGGTTCGGGTCCGAGACAAATCACTGATTACTCCAACAGGCGACCGAAAAATGGTTCGGGTCCTGGAAGAGCAGTCTCCCGTCAAGGCGACCGAAGAAAGGTTCGGGTCCTAGGCAAATCATTTATTGTTTTAACAGGTGACCGAAGAATGGCTCGAGCCCTGGAAAAGCAACCTTCTCATATCACCAGGTAAGATGATGCCTTGATACTTGCCAAAACTCGGGGTTCACACCCTATCTCACTCACTCCCAGTAAGTAACTACAGGTATCTTCTTATTTGTCTTAGTATATGTAAAGTTATATTGCTATTTTCCTACATAAAATAATAGATCCCAAATAAAATATAATCTGCTACGCATGTATGGATAAAATTGAGGCATCAGTCTGTCTTTGAATGCAACCTCTGCGAGCTCACCTTCAAAGAGGGGCAGCTGTTGACACCTTAATTTTAATTAGTTTTATTAATTAAGTTTTAATTTTGTCTTTTCAGATAAGTAGATAATAAAAAGAAAAAAAAACAACAAAAGAAAACAAAAGAAAAGCAATAAAAGCAGCCCATTAGGGGTCAGGCTCGAAAACCCACCCCTCCCCTCTTTTCCTCTCTTTTCCTTCGCGCAGGCCCGCGAGGCCCAGCTGCGTGGCTAAGCCCGGCCCCTTCTCCTTGTCTTCTTCCTCCCCTGTCTTCTTCCCCAAACCAGATAAGCAGCACGCGCCGGAGAGAAGGACGCGCGCGACGCCGGAGCAAAGTGGAGGAACAGTAGCGCACGTGGAGCAGGGGGCGGCTGGTGTCGGATAAGGACGTGCGGGGAGTAGCTGGCGTCGGATGGGACACCGGTTTGGCCGTCGAAGGCCGCTCGGTGCACGGAGGGGACCGGCGGTCGAGGTTCCGTCGACCGGCCACCCCGCCTATAAATAGCCCCCGATGTCGACGACGAAGAGGGGAGCGAGTTCTGAGATCTTCCCATTGAGAGACTTCGGGGGAAAAATCGAAGAGCAAGTGAGAGAGAACTCGTGTCGCGAGCTTGGCTGACCTCCCACTGAGAGACTTCGGGGGAGGCCGCCGACGAGCGAGTCCGAGAAGGTCAGATCCGGCCGGTGGAGGCTCGGATCTGGCCCGAGTGAGAGAGAAGCGAGGTCGGAAGAGGCGAAGGAGTTACGGATTCGCGAAGAGGGTTGGGCCGAGAAGCGAAGAAGGTGAGATCCGAGCGGAAGGAGCTGAGCGAGAGAAGATCCGGAGGAGCGAGGGTCGAGATCTGGGCCCAGATCTGGAAATCCGTCGTGCCGAGTCGCCCCGAGCCAAGCCGTCGCCGTCGCTGTGGCCGAGCACCAGTCCCGACGCCGTCAAACCGTATTGTCGCCCTCGCGCCTCGCCGTTGCTGTTTTTCCCGACGCCGTCCAGGTTTAAGGGCCGCCATCATCGCCACAAGCCGTGCCGCCGTGCCGTGCCAACGACGAGACCAGGTGACAAAAGATCTTGGCCACGCCATACCCATTTCTGCTCGAAGCTCTGACCGTCGTCGCCGCCGTCGCCACCGCGCACCTCAGCCTTCCCGTCTCCGGCGCCGCGAATCGAGAACCCTAGGGTTCTCGATTTTCCGGGTCGCGGCCTCGGGTCAGTGGGTCGGACCCGGGGCTACGAGTCGGGTAGGGTTTCTCCGTAGTTTGGGGGCGGCGGAAACCGGGTCGGGGTTCGGGTCGGATCCGGGTAGGGTTTCACCGGGGGAGCGGGTTGCGGAGCCGGGTCGTCGGGCCGGGCCGGGCGTCTCTAAACGCCCGGCCACGGCGTCGTTTTTAAAAAAAAAAAGTCGGGGCGCGTAGCGAGCCCGTCCGCGTCCGGTTACCGCCCGGGTCGGACTCAACTCCGCGGATCGACCCGGGTCGGCTTTTTATATTATTTTATGTAATATTTTAATTTAAAAAAAATAAAAAATAATTTATTTTTGAAAAAAAATATTAAAAAATATTTTAATTTCCAGAAAACCAAAAAATGTTTTATTTTCCGAAAAATAAAAAAAAATCAAAAAATAAAAAATATGCCAAAAATCCAAAAAAGGCCAAAAATTCATGAAAAAGCCAAAAAAATTCAGAAAAGCCAAAAAGACTTGTATTTTTCCAAAAAACATCCAAAAAATCCATTTTATGTCCAAAAATGAGAAAAAGACTCAAAAAATGTTTTTCCTCCAAAAAATGCATGGAAAATCCCTCAAAAATCCAAAACACCTCAGGGTTTAAACAAGATTAGGTACCGAAAGGGCATTAGTGATTAACTAGTGTAATCAAGTCCCCGATCCTAATTTATCTGGGTTGCGCAGAGTGAGTATTTATCCCGATACTTCACTTGGGTTTCTAATCAACCCACCCCAAATCGATTAGTGGCGACTCCAATTTAAAAATTGATTTACGGGTTAAAAACTCGGACTATTAAAGTCGTGAATTGGTGGACTTGCGAGAGTCCGGGCATAATTAATTTCAGCCGAGCCATTAGCCTCCTTAGGCGCCCGTACCCGATTGCGGGCGCGAGAAAAAAAGAGGTCGCGACAGGAGCCAACCGGTGGATCTCACCAAGCATCCCCTCTGGCATCGTGCCCACCCTCTAGTAAGTCTGTTTTTCTAGCTTATGTCTCTTTGTCTCGCGACAGAGTCTGCCGAGTGTTCCTACTTGGGGAGCCGGGAGACTATTAAAGATCCCCGTGTGCTGGTTTTAGCTGGTATAAGTGAAGATGGAAAATCTTGTCGGCACGAGGGCGCAGCTTTTGACCGCGTTTCTCGGGGTTCCTCCTTAAAAGGAAGTTAGAAGTCGGTTGATAAGCGGCTTGCGTGACGGATATTACTGCTAATCGAAGGATGTGGTGTCGGTCATTGTTCACGTGCGCTTGATTTGAGTTCTAGCTGCCATTGAAGGGTTGCTTCACCGTGCCAATTGTCTATTGGGCTTCATGAATTTCCTTCCTAAAAGATTTGATCTTCGGGTTTTTTGAATGTGGAGTGCTTTGGAAATTGATAACATGGTATTGAAATGGTTTGATCTTTGGAAACTCTTTAGCATCTTTAAGAGATGAGCTTGTTTTTTGTCATGTCGCTGGATTTGCGACATACCGGTTATACCTCTTTTTTTCTCGCTTGTCCGCCAGCCAATAATCCCACAGGACAAGCCGTGAATTGTCGATTGGAGGCTATGAAATTTTTGGGTTTTCAAATAGATGCTATCCTTCTAATAATAATTTCAGGAATTTCGAAGTTTTGTCTCCCTTTTAACTTGATGGGTACAATTAAGCAGAGAAGTGATTTACACTAAAAAAAAAAAAAAGGAGATGCGGTTTGATTAATAGGGTTGGTGAATCTCGTAACACTTTTAGAGAATTTTTATGAAGTAGAAGAGCAAAAGGACCATAGAAAATTTGAATGTTGGCTTTGTTCAAGGTTACGCTTTTTCAGATTTGGACCCGAGTGACTAACGAAAGACTATAGCGTCAAAATACAAATTAATCAATATTACTGAAAATTCTAGCAAACCAAACCGACCCTTCATGTCTTCTTGTGTGGTTTTACCACGAGTCATCGGAGTGGACTGGCTTAACATGATTGAGGTTTAGAAGTTCTTTTTATAGAGATTTTGCTTGATCTCTTGTGGGTTTCATGCTAACATGCATGTAGGATACTTCTAAATTCAGATGATATGATTGTGTCAAATAGGTGGAGATTGAGTTATTGCGTGACTACGTAATTTCCCAAATTTAAAAGATGCTAAATTTAAACATGCCAACCAAGGGTTGACAGTGACGAAGTGTGAGATAAAGATTGTCCTCATGACTTTTTGATGTAATGGTTACTGATAACTACGAAATTTTTGGCTCCCTTTAATTCTAGTAACCATTCGTATCCATTCCTGTTTTGCCATGAGTCCAAAATGTTAAAATAATAATTAAAAAAAAATTGTGGCAAAAATTGTTGCTTGATAAATGCAATATGATCTTGGGAAGTACATGTCGTAAAGTGCTTCATATTGTTAGATGAATTTTGGGCAAAGGGGATAAATTTTTGAAAGTTATATGTAATTCCCCTCTATATTGATATTTTAGAGATGAATGATGGGGATGTGTAACTCAAAAGGTTTATCTGCCTAAAGGGGATAAATTTTTTAGAGTTATGAGTAATTCCCCTTTATGTTGAGATAATGGAGATGTATAATTTAAAGGATTTATCTGCTCAAAGGGGATTGATCCTTGAAGATTATATGTAATTCTCCTTTGTTGTCTCTATATATTGATATCATGGAGATGTATAATTTAAATGATTTTTCTGCCCAAAGGGGATGGATCATTGACAATTATATGTAATTCTCCTTGTTGTTGCTTTATAAACTTCATGCTATGAAAAATAATTGTGCATTATACACTCTGCCCGAAGGGGAGTTTATAATGTACTAATTATTTTTGTTGAATTACTTATTGCCCATAATTGATCTAATTGCATTATGTGTGACAAACAGTTACTTTTGCTATAAATAACAACGATGGCACGGTTAAAATGTTAATTGGATAAAATATTATACTGTTAAGGACTTGGTCAAAAATGGAGACATTGTAATTGAAAATATCAGAACTGAGTCCATGTTGGCTGATCCTCTAACAAAAGGCTTACGACCCATTTTGTTTAAAGAACATGTAAAGAATATGGGTGTTTTAGATTCTTTTGATTTCTTTTGTTAGTGGGAGTTATACAAATTGTATTTCTAGAGATTATAGTTATTTTCAATGATTGTTGTTATTGATTATGTTGTTATCCTTTCTCCTATTGACTGAGAAATTGAAGTATAAAACAGTATCTTTAAAGATGACTGGATGTCACTGATTATGAGATCTCATGTTGGATTGTGACATAATTGTGCAATTTCATGTTGTTTAGAAATCGCACTGAAGCAATTTCATGTTCTAATAACTACTTTGTGACCGATCAAAAAATAAAACTATTTTGCTTAAACCACATTCATGAAAATATATTTTTAGCGGCACTCATTGACGGAATATTAATATAAGATAAATATGTCAAAAAATTTGGAATTTTAAGTTTGTGGATGTTTCTTTTCTTTTCAATTTTTTATTGCGGCGGTGATGTATTGGAAGGGAAACAGGTCCGTCGTATGTGTAAGGGAAGGGAATGGAGCAGTTGAGTGGGCAATTGGATAAAAAAAAAATTAGAGGCGTGTGATTGAATAAAGTAAAGAAGCTCAACAACTACAGATTGCTTAATTCTTTCATTTATTAATTTCCGAATGACCTTTACCCAAGATGGTCGACAAATTGCCGTCCTAAAGCAGTTATCCCTGCCCTTGATTTTGACATAAATTTTCATTTACCTTGACTCATTCTCGAAAGGTAGATTTCCATGAAGGTACCGGGAACAAAAAGAGGAAGACAATGCACACTTTCGATGATCTTCCCATTGCCTCTTCTCTAGACGTTTTCCAATCTCAAAGTCTTGTTATTTCCATTTTCCTAGGATTCATCAGTCAATTAGATGACTCTAATATTATAAAACTTGAATCTTTGGTCAATCATAATCTACCATTGAAACGCGGAAGGTCCTTATTATTACAAAATTAATAGACATAAGAAGCAAGCGGAAGAAACATTATGAAAACATTGTTAGTGACGCTTCAATAATAGGGTGATGATTCACAACAATAGGAGCTTGCCACTTTCGAAGCAAACGAAATCGTTGCTAATAGGATTTTGATAATAAGGGTTCTCATCATATGTCTTTTCTCATGTCATTCGTAATCAATGTTTTGAAAATCTTACAATTTTTATATTAAGTATGCTTAATCTCATTAATAAGATCCTTACAAAATAAAAAGAGTTTAGGTATATTGAGGGTGTGTTTGATAACAACATTTAGTACTACAATTTATAAGGAAAGAGCTGCTTAGTTAAATTCAAATGAAAATATTTAGTAAGAATTAGAGTAGTACCTATTATATTGCTAAAATTTATTAATAATGTTTGGTTCATGATTGATAAGGAACTAAAAATCTCCCTAACTATTCATAGTGAAACCACCATTTAATTTCATTTTCAACACTTAAGTTGTGGACATATTTAGGGCTTAAATATGTAGCAGTCATTTTACAATTTTATTGAAATGAGCCTTTGGAGACTAAGATCGTTATTATGTGACGAGATAAATTTTAGTTGGATATTAAATGTGATCCACTTGTTCTTTTTTTAATTTTTTTGGGTTGGTGATCCACTTGTTCATACGTTCAGTAATGATTTGCCTTTTCATGGATTTAATAGCTGACGACGACAAACACTAATGAATAATAATTTGCCTTAAATTATTTTCATCATATATTTCCATGTTAAAGAATAACACATGCCTTATAATATCAATTATAATCTATTAAAGATATGCACAATTTATATAGGAAAAATGACACAAATAATCTTTGAACTTTAATTAATATGTAATGTAGTTCTTGAACTTTAAATTCATTCAATATGATTCCCAAACTTTTAATTTGTTTAATTTGTTTAATGTAATTTTTGGACTTCTTGTACATATGCAGTTTAGTCCCTAAACTATATAAAAAAATTCAATGTAGTCCCCGCATATTAATTATTGAAAAGATAACATTAAACATTATCATATTATACATCAGACTTAATTTAATGGATCATATTGAATAAATTAAAAGTTTATGAATCACAATCAAACTTCAAGCTTCACGGTTATCTCGTGCTCTTATTCAATTCATATATGCAACCCCGAAGATTACGGAGAATGAAATAACATCGCAATTGTCAAAAGTCTGTCATTATGTCATGTCGACGCGTTCTTGCGGTGAGCCCGGGAGAAGGGCCAATTGCCAGTCCACACCTCCACAACGAGGAAAAGCCTAAGACCGACGGCGAGGACCCAAAAACAAACATAGTAAATTCTGAGCCTCCGAGTGTCGACTCTAGTCCTTTCTCCGTCTCTGCAAACGAGAGGGCGGTCTCTCCCACTAACCGCGGGGAATTTTCGCGGTTTCCGTGGATCCGTGTCCGTTGAGGACCGGAAACAACGGGCGAACATTCGCAGCAAATCTTTCGAAGGCCCAGATCACACGCCATTCCTTTCTCCCCCAGTTGTGCAACTCCGCAGACCTAGAAGAAGCCTTTATATACTTTACCGTTTCTGCCTCTTGTCTTTCACTTCGCTTTAGCCGTTGGAGCGATACTAATTCACTGGAGCAACTTAATCTCCATCCGTTTGATGTTCTTGCCGAGGCTGAAAAGCGTCAAGCTTTTCGACCCGCTCCTCCTCGCGCCGAGACCGGTCGTCCGAGGCCTCTTTTTTAGTGCTTTGACTCCTTGCGAGTGAAGGGCTTTAGAGGGTACGCGTGGATCGATGCATTTGGTTTTCTCTCTCCACTTCTCATTGTTTAATCCATTGTACGTGGCGACGGCAAAGCCTACCCAATTACCCACCTTCGTATTTCTTTATTTGTTTGATTCATGGACATTCGCAATTTAGTTGGTTTTCGTGTTTGGTCCTTTTTTTGTCGGAAAGTTTTTATTTTTCTTCGTGGATGTGGCTGTCTTGATGCTCTTGAGCTTTGCGTATCCATTGGATGAGTGACCGGTGAGGTTCTTGGCTGTTCCTGGACAAATATATAGTGGGAAAAAGGAACATCATCGCCCAAGAGAGTGGTTGCGAGAGAGTTAGACTTAGTAAACAAAGACTATTGAAGTCTTCCTCCTGCTTTTTTTTTTAGTAGTTTTTGACGGAGAGGAAGTTATGCTCGGAAAGGATTCCAAAGATAGTGTTTAGTTTGAATAATGAAATGCTGATTACAATATATTAGGCGCATATTTATAGGGAGGTCGCCATCTAGAAAATAATCAAATAACTGAAATCGAATAACAAAATTAAGGAAAAAATGTTAATAAAAGAGAAAGTTATCAAAACACAACTAGAAAATTTGCAAAACGCGTTTGAAACGTGTGATATCTCTTTGTAATCTTGAAGATCACGCAATCATCTTTGATTTGTGGGACTGTCTGCTCTTATGACGCTCCAATTTTTCTATAAAAAGCATTTGCATGTTGTTCTACATCAATTCTGTTCAGGGTTATTTTTTATTTGGGTTTATTACTTTACTTTTGAGCTAGACCAGTTGTTTCCGATAGAAATCAGTGGATGAATGGTTGTTTCATTTGTCCAGGTTTAGCTCCTAGGGTGCCGTTTCCTATCAGGTACAAGTCCATCAGTGCATCATCAGCTTTGAGGCAAGGCATGACTGAACATGACGGTAGTGGGATCGAGCAGATTCAACTGCTTGATGGGTGTCAAGATTCATATGGAGGAGTCAGGGTGGAGATCAAGGAGGATATGGATGCTGATGTCATGAAAGCTGATGTCTTTGCGTCTTTGCTCCGGGCTTCAATATCAAGCTGGAAACAACAGGTACCGCACTTGTGTTTCATCGGTCTGATCAGTTTTTTTTTTTTTATTTATTTGTAACAATATCAATCTGGTCTTCTGTATTTCTTCTTATTGGCTATATTTTGGTTGCAGGGGAAGAAGGGAGTGTGGATCAAATTGCCCATTAAATGTTCACATCTTGTTGACATTATAGTGAAGGTACATATGTGTTTTTTCTTTGCCAAGATTTAGTATTGGCCCCTCTTGTTAAATTGCTTTCTAGTAGAAAGTTTGATAGGTTTAGGTATGAAATACACGGTCCATTGAAATATTGTCTGGTAATTAGGCAGGAAGGATTTAGGTATCACCATGCTGAATCAGATTACTCGATGCTTGTCCGCTGGCTTCCTGAGACCCAGGATACTATTCCTGCTAATGCTTCACATAGGGTGGGCGTTGGTGCTTTCGTCTTGAATGATAAAAGAGAGGTGACTTTCTGCCTTGTCATTGTTTTCTTGCACTTGCCCTTTTAAGACTCTAATAGGAAGATGCAAAGAGATGGAAATGTAACATTTGATTTGCTCATTCAGTTGTTCTTAGAAGTTCAGAGTTGGACTCTAGCACTAGACACTTCTCTCTGCAGTAGTTTGTAAGACTAGATATTTGCAGTGTGTAAAATCAGCCTACTCGATAGGCATAGAATCCTTTAGAACGATAGGTAGGATCACTGTAACTTTGCCTGGGATCACAAAAGAACTTCGCTGGGAAGAAAACCTCTGCATTCAATGTTCATTGGTTTTATACGTGTGTATGTTGCCATTGTGGATAAGCAGAGATATTGGATTTGTTTTCTTTTTCCTTAATAGAATCAGTCTTTGGTGCCAATCCCTTGCTATAATCTTTTGGTTTGACTAGGTTATATCTATGACAAGCTATTTAGTAAAGGACTTCAGGCAATATTAGCATTTGTATCGCAATAAATCTTCTCATCTTAGCAACAATCACATAATTTTCCATCAGTTTTCCTCTTTTAAAGGATTCAGCCTGTAAATAACAGCCTTACTTTGTGAAGAGATACAATGCAGTGAAGTTTTATAACAACTTTTGTTTGGTGCACGCTTTTGCTCTGCTTTATCTTGTTTTCAGCGTGATTCTTATGCCACCAGATGCTCAACACTTCAAAGATTCTAAAAACTTTTCCCTCTTTTCTAGGTGCTTGTAGTCCAAGAGCATAGTGGAAGGTTCCAAGGTACGGGTGTATGGAAACTCGCCACTGGAGTTGTGAACGAGGTGAGTGTGCTTAAGATATCAAGTGCTACATTAGAAGTATCGATATGTAATGCAATGGTTTGACTGTGAATCTATCCCCGTAGGGTGAGGATATATGTGATGCAGTTGTCAGGGAAGTAAAGGAAGAGACCGGGGTAAGTGAAGAGTTTTATGTTGAGTAGAAAAGTTAATTATCTTTTACTTGAGAATTCCAACTAAAGCCTTATTCTTTTACGATCTACGAGTAGACACTAAATTTGTTGAAGTCCTTTGTTTCAGTAAATAAAATCCTCTATTTCAGATTGTTATGCATTAATATGTTTTGGTCTTTATTTAGATATCTGTGTTTAGCCTTCTGATGTTCAAATTTGCTTTCGCTTTCTCACATTCTATCTCTTATGTTCGATCACAGACAGAGCCACAAATCATTCTTCACAAAGTCGGATTTGTTCTTCCTTTGCGTGCTTAAGCCAGAATCATCTGCTATTGATAAATAGAATGTAGAGATTGAGGCAGCCCAGGTAAATTGCACACTTGCATATATTGTTGATTTTGGTGGAAGTATGAGGACTTTTTAATAATTAAATCATTGCTTGGGCTGTCTTATACAACACTGGCTGCGTGCTTCAATCTTGCATTCTTGCCCACTTGTGCTTAACAATGAATCTAGTAAAATTCAATGTATAATTTCTCAAGCACATTAACGACAACGAGTGACCTCACTAGATACTTGTTAGGATATAGCCATGTAGTAGTGGTGTTAAAAGATGATCATTCATTAATTCTTTCTTTGGCCAAATCTATACACTTTAACTGGATGTTTATTATTTTGATTATAGTGGATGCCAATTGAGGAGTACGCAAAACAACCTTTCATCGTTAACAACAAGCAATTCAATTTCATGGCGAATATATGCTTGGTGAAGGCTGATCATGGCTACCTTGGTTTCAATGCTCAGGCCACAACTACTAGGGGTGGCAAAAGGAATTACATCTATTGCAATAAGCCTGAAATTGTGGAGAACTTTGCAAGTTTGATGTAATTACTAAAAAAGATGAAATTTTTAATTCTTAATTTTAAATTACTTTTAATGTTTAATTATATATATATATATATATATATATATATATTTTCCTTCTTCCTCTTATTTATCGTAAGTTTTAAGATTTGATTGTACTTTTTGAAAGTTCTAATATTCAATTACACTTTCATAATAAGTTTAAGAGTTTCTAGTGCACTTATCCATTTATAAAACTATAGAGCGTAGCATCTTTTTGATAGAAGAATAATGAAGTTAAACCTATACTACATTTGAAGAAGAGGGAGGATTAGGTTTCGGAGATTTGCTTTCCCTTTAATAAAGCAATACTAAGAAAACAAGCTTGGGGAATAACTCAAAACCCCTCATCACTCTGGTGCCGACTATTGAAATGAATTTACTTTCCTAGTGTAGACTTTTGGCATGCAGAAAAAGGAGTATGCCGCTTTTAGGGATGGTAGAACTTGCTTGCAGGAAGGGATTTAATCTCTCACTTAGTGCACTTTGTTCAATACGTAATGAAGCTAACATAACAAATATGGAGATATGGAACTTGTGTACGAACCGTAAAGTCAAATTATGTATGTGGTCTTTATGTCAACATGCTCCACTTATGAAGGAGAACCTATTTGGAAGATGAATTGTACCCGATTTGATATGCGCATTGTGCAATGAAGGCATCCCCGAGACAACAGAGTATTTATTCTTGTTAACCACAAACGACCCAGATCTATATATTAAACTTTCACATAAGGTTTGTCAAGAATTGAAGCATGGATATAAGAATTAAAAGCAAACTTAGCTCACTTGCCAAATTTGGAAGTGGTCGCGTTTGGTACTCTGGCACATGTGAAAAGCACGAAATCACTGTGTCCTCACGAATAGACCTCTAGCTCCACCAGGATCGTGGATTCTGCATTCGCAAGCTTGAAGATTTCCAAAAATTGGGGACTTAACACAGCACCTACAGAACTTTTGGTCTCCACCGCAGCTTGGGGCATTGAAAATGAAAATCGACGGAGCATACAGTCCTTGATCGACAAATGGAATCATTGCTTGCGTTTGTCGTGATCACTCGACAAGGCTCATTAATGGATTTGCAAGAGTGTTTAAGCTTCATTATCTTTTCGATGGAGTGTCATACGTCGCTTTAAACCTAGTGTCCTTGTTGCTAAGAAAGAAAATCTTTTGATTGAGTCCCAGAATTTATGGTCAGTCAGTATCCATGGAAAGTTTGTATATTGCTCACTAAGTGTCATGGTCTATTGCTCCACTTCTCAAATATCTTGGTTCAGCATTGCTATAGACGCAAGTCCATTTCAGACTGGAAAGCCAAAGCCATAGGAGAAATTCCCTTCCACTGATTCGAATTATTTCACCTCCCTTAATCCTTTTGGAACTTTTATATACTGAAACCCTTTTACAAGGCCCCTTTGGTTTTACTAGTTGAATAAAATGAGCTTTATTTTGACAAAAAGGAAAGAGAAGATGATTGGAAAAATTTTCTTGCTTAGATAATTTCATATTCTTTTTTTCGTCAATTTTAAAGGAGGCGGTTTTTTTTTTTTTTCCAAAGAGAGTTCAACATGAACAATCATTATATTATTCTACATGGTTTCATTGGAGAAGCTAACTTTTGCCACACTCATATTTTGCATATATTTCCATTCTAAATTATTAATCAAATTTTCACTATTGGCACATGATGTACACATTTTTTAGAACATATTGCCTTTTTCTTTTGTTTTCAACTTTTTTTCTTGACGCGTACTCATTCAATTATCAATAACCAATCATTAATATACCCATTGCCAAGTCAGCCACCAATTTCTCCTTAAAATAGATCTCATTCGCCTCAATCCCAAATATCTACTGCCTAGAAAGAAGGTTCGCATGTCTACTGCCCAACATCATATTTTAATTGGGGAACAAAGACACCGATAGTTCTTAAACTTTTTTTTTTTTCAATTTGTGGTATTGTCGAATAAAATATTTGATAGCAAGTTGATCGATTAATTCAATGAAAAATGGTAATCTACACTCGATTTAATTAATACCACAACCGAATCCACTTTCATTTTGATTATCGGTACCCACAATTCTTGAATTTTTTATTCCAATTTGGGGTATTGTCGAATCCAAAAAAAAAAAAAAATATATATATATATATATATATATATATATATATATATATTCGATAGCAAGTCCATTGGTAAATTCAGTAAGAAATGGTAATTCATACTCAATTTAATTAATGCCATCCAATAAAATCCAATTTTATTTTGTTTACTTATTCAATTTCAATGAGTAAAATCTCAAGTTCAACCAACTTAATTTCAAAATATCAAGTGAATGAACAAAAATCTCGAGTTTGAGGAAGTCCTTTATTATTTATTATTATAAACAATAAATAATGATATTTGAGCTTGAACTCTATTTACAATTCATTATTTTAATCTCATGGGCACTTATTTTATTCTATATTTTAATTTGGAATAAAGAACTCTATTTACAATTTGATCTAACCCCAAATATTTTTATTTGATTTGTTCGAGTTAGTTATTTCATTTAAAAAAAGTAAACTGAAATAAATGCTCATTACATTGTCGTTAAAACTTGATGGGACATAAGACTCATATAGTACTTTTTCTATTTAAAAAGAGAATTCTGGGAAAATAAAAGAACAAGCACCAGGCGGAGGGAAGGAAAGGAGCTGCTGCATTTGCGAAAGAGGCGGCCGGAAATCCTCGCAAGGTCACTCGATCCCGGCGGGCGGCGGGATGCGAAGCATCCGGGGAGGGACTTGATCATGGGTTTTTCCTTGCGAGGGATGATGAGACCATCTGTTCCGGTAGAGATCTCGGGTGGATCTATCTTGGTGGTCCTGAGGTTGTTTTGTCGCTGTTGCCGGCGTCAGCGGCGTACTTTGATTCGGCGAGGCGAAGAAGCGACGGTGGGTCTAGGCGGCGGAGGTTGAGCAGGGCCGCAACCATGATGGCCATGGATCTGCTCGAGCTTGATGTTTATTTGAGATTGGTTTTGGATTATCGTGTTTTACCTTCTTTCGCAGCAACCATAAACAGATCCGAGAGCGCGCATCTCTCTCTCCGTCCCTCTTTCTCTCCCTCTCCATACGCGACGAGCATAAAGATAATGGGTCCGGGCGGGCGAGGAGGGGGAGGTGAAGCGGCGAGTCACGACCTTCATCGCCTCGCCACTTGCCGGCGAGGACCATGGCACTCTCCATAGATCTAGCGTTGCGGCCTTGCTGAATTCTCTCTCTTTGTCTCTCTGTCTCTCTCTGTCTCTGTCTCTTCATATGTGGGTGCGGCGGTGGCTGCGGCGACGCGGCGGCGGCGGCGGTGGCGATGGGCTGAGACAATGGTGAGGGTCGTTGGACCGTCGTCGGTGCATGGACGGCCCCGCCACCGGCCAAGGTACCTCCTCCTTCCCCCGGTCAGTCGGGCTTAGCCACCGACTCTCCCTCTTTTTAGGGTTTTTTATTATTAAAATTTATTTAGGAAAAGAAAACCAGAAAACCCAAACTATTTATATTTACCCTAAGTTTTTTTTTTATAACATAAAAAATCTCAAACTATACTAACTATAATATTTTTATCCTTATGAGATCAAAAATCGCAAAACTATTAATATGTGATATATTTGCACTCCATTAGGTTTAGTTAAATGATTTTTAGTCAAAATGAAATCATTTATTTTGTTTACATCACGTCATTGAGAATATATTTTTAACGGTGCTCATTAATCAAATATTAATATAAGGTAAATATGTTATGCATTAAAAATTTAGAATTTTAGGTTTGTGTATGCTTTTTTTTTTTCCTCAATATTTAAGGGAAGGGAATGGATCAGTTGAGTATGCAATCAAAAAAAAAAAAAAAATTGCAGAGGCGTGTGATTGAATAAAATAAAGAAGCTCAACAACTACGGACTGCTTAATTCTTTTATTTATTAATTTTCGCATGACCGTTACCCAACACGGTCGACAAATTGCAGTCCTAAAGCAGTCGTCCCTTCCCTTGAATTTGACATAAATTTTCATTTACCTAGAAACAAACTCGAGAGGTAGATTCCCAGGAAGCTACTAGGAACAAAAGAGGAAGAAGATGGACACTTTCGATGATCTTCCCATTGCCTCTTCTCTAGTCATTTTCCAATCTCAAAGTTTTTTTTTTCCTTTTCCGTTTTCCTTAGGATTCACCGGTCAATCAAATGACTCTTATTACAATCCCCGATTGAAACGCAGAAGGTCCTCGGTATTACAAAATTAACAGACGTAAGAAGGAAGGGGAAGAAACATTACGAAAAGATCGTAACCGTTCAATAATAGGGTGTGGTCCACAACAATAGGAGCTTGCCACTTTTGAATCAAATAAAATCGTTGCTAACAGGATTTCATCGATAAGGGAACTCATGATTTGTCTCTTCTCATGTCATTTGCAATCAAAGTTTTGAAAATTATACGATTTTCTTATTAAGTATGCTTAATCTCATTAATTGGATCCTTACAATAAAAAAAAAAATTTAGGTATATTAAGGGCGTGTTTGATAACAACATTTAATACTAAAAATTTACAAGGAAGAAGCTGGCTCATTAAATTCAAACGAAAATATTTGGTGATAATTAGAGTAGTATCAATTATATTGCTGAAACTTATTAATAATGTTTGGTTCACCTATGGTAAGGAACTAATGATCTCCCTAACTATTCATAGTGAAACCACCATTTAATTCCACTCCTGACACTAAAGTTGTGGACATATTTAGGGCTTAAATATGTGGCATCCATTTCACAATTTTATTGAATGGGCCTTTGAAGGCTAAGATGGATTATGATGCGACGAGAAATTTTTTTGTTTGGATACTAAATGTGATCCACTTGTTCAAACGTTCAATAATAATTTGCCTTAACATCGATTTAATAGGTTACGACAAACACTAATGAATAATAATTTGCCTTAAATTATTCTTGCCATGGTTAGATAAGAATAATTTGCGTATATATCTATATCAAAGAATAATACATGCTTTATAAGATGATTAAGATTAAGATATTATCAATTATAATCTCTATAAGATATGCACAATTTATATAAGGGAAAATGATACAAATAATCCTTGAATTTTACTTTTAATGTACAATGTGATTCGTAAATTTTTAATTTGTTCAATACGGTCTCAAAATTGTAAATGTAGTTCTTGAACTTTTAATTTTGTTAATGGTGTCTTTGGACTTTTGGTACATGTTCGCTTTAGTTTTTAAACTATATAAAAATATTCAATGTAGTCACCACCGCCTTGGTGGACGCGATGGTTTGGGCTCTTTCTCCTTCACGAAAGGGAGGAGTTCGAATCCCCCTCATGAGACGCCGGGATGGTGGATTCTCTCGATTACATGTCCTCCCAAGTTTACTCACCGGCTGTATGAAAAAAAATTATAATCAATTATTCCCTGCAATTAAATTAATGAAAGGATAATATTGAATATTTTAATATATTTTAAGGGTTAAGTTAAACATGTTAAGGTAAAATTCAAAAATATATTTAAGAGAGAATATTGAGCATTTTAATATTATCATATTACATATTAAGGTAAAATTCAAAAATCATTTTGGACGAAATAAAAGTTGAAGGACCATCGGATAAAAGTTGATGGACTATTTGTCTAGTTATCCCGTTTATATATGGAACCTCGGAAAAGGACATCATGATAAAAAAAACTTTGATTTTGTTGTTGGAAATTTCCTATAATATGGGCTTACATTAATTAATTGATTTTCTATTTTAAATAATCGGGTTAATGGATATTCCAATATTTGTTATACCTTAAAGTGATCTGATTGAATTGGGTATTGGCATCTATTATTAACGGGCCTAGTTGAGCAGCAAAGTGTAGGCAATTGTGTTTAACTGAAGCCCGTAATGGGAAGGGCCCAGTTGACACGCTGTTGATTAGGGTTTGCTAGGTCCCCTCTCTAGCCTATAAAAGGATAGGTTATACCTATCAGTTGCTTTAATCCCATTGAAAGCTGCTATATCGAAATAGGTCATAGAGAGGAAGATCTGGTATTCCGATAGATCCCTGATTATCAGAGTGATCTATTTTCTTCAAGTGAAGCGATGGTTCAAACAGGTACGCTTTAATTCCGCTGTATTTATTGATCTCGGTGTTTTAAAATCATATATGGATCCGATTCTTCTTGATCAATTAATTATTCATATGAATAATTTTTCTACATGTGGTATCAGAGCTTGTCATATATGATTGTAGAACCCGAAAATTTTCTTTTTCATGACAAATTCGAAATCTTCCTCTTTGAGCCGAATATGAGCATTACTTTTCGTGTGGATTTTTGCTCAATTGATCCCGAAATCATAGGGCTTTTGTTCTACATGTCGAGATTTTTCTAACCATATATAATTTGCATAATTTCGTTGAGAATTGAGAGAGAATTTTAAATTTGAAATTCTAGGGTTTATACATAAAAGGTCCTAAAATTTCAAGTTACATTCTTGTTTTAGCTTCATTTTTCTCTTCAATTTAACGGTAGCAACGGTTGGTTTGGAGATTATTGTAGCTGATTGTTTGTTCCCCTTTGGACAAGCATTTGGGGTTTGCTTTTCGTGTATGAAGTTAAACAGTTTGTTAGTGATGGTGGTTATGCTCTTAGTGCGCTCGATTGATCTATTGATTGGCCGCATTGCTTTTGTCTCCTTGTTATGGATGATTGTTCCTGCAGAATGAGAGTTCTTTGAAGAGGGTGCTTGTACTTTGTGCAGAGACCAACATAGGTGATTTATTGCTTGTAGTCAATTGGTTAATACCTTATCAAAACGGCTACATAGGTGATTTGTTGCTTGTAGTCAATTGGTTAATACCTTATCAAAACGGCTCTTTTAAAAGTTTTTCTTTTTCCAGCAAGTGAGTTTTTTTGTCTGGAAAAGTTTCTGATTTTTTATAGTCGATGATTCATAAATACATGAGTTAGTGATATGGGTAATGTGATGGTAAATACGAGAACTCTTATTCACGAGAACCTATCCCTGGCGGGTTCTGTCCCTTTTGTGTGTGCATCTTAAGATTACGATTTTAGTTACATTGATTACATGCTCAAGACAACTTACGGAGATGATGTATTTTGGATGGAACCGCTTTTCTGACTTGACGTGCATTCAAATCTGGCCCTCACTGGAGTGCTTTACACTTTCATGAGTTCGGATTAGGGTTTCGTTCAAAAAACCCGTTCTTGATTTCGTGTAACCGCGGTCCTACTAGAATTCTCGATCGTTCGAGTGTGTTCCGTTGATTTGGACCCGTCCCATATCCCGGATCGGCAGCAGGTCGAGTGATCTCGACGAATTAGCAACTGGGTCGATTCAATATTTGCCCCCACCCGAATTAGCAACTGTGTCAAAAGAGGCGAAGGAGTTCTGGATTCTCGAAGAGTGTCGGGCTGAGAAGCGAAGAAGGTGAGATCCGAGCGGAAGGAGCTGAGCGAGAGAAGATCCGGAGGAGAGAGGGTCGAGATCTGGGCGCAGATCTGGAAATCCGCCGTGTCGAGTCGCCCCGAGCCAAGCCGCCGCCGTTGCTGTGGCCGAGCACCGGTCCCGACGCCGTCAAACCGTATTGTCGCCCTCGCGCCTCGCCGTTGCTGTTTTTCCCGACGTCGTCCAGGTTTAAGGGCCGCCGTCATCGCCACAAGCCGTGCCGCCGTGCCGTGCCAACGCCGAGAGCAGGTGACGATAGATCCTGCCCACGCCATACCCATTTCTGCTCGAAGCTCTGACCGTCGTCGCCGCCGTCGCCACCGCGCACCTCAGCCTTCCCCTCTCCGGGCGTTGCGAATCGAGAACCCTAGGGTTCTCGATTTTCCGGAGTCGCGGCCTCGGGTCGGTGGGTCGGACCCGGGGCTACAAGTTGGGTAGGGTTTCTCCGTAGTTTGGGGGCGGCGAAAACTGGGTCGGGGTTCGGGTCGGATCCGGGTAGGGTTTCACCGGGGGAGCGGGTTGCGGAGCCGGGTCGTCGGGCCGGGCCGAGCGTCCGGGTTACCGCCCGGGTCGGACACAACCCGCGGATCCGACCCGGGTCGGCTTTTTTATATTATTTTATATAATATTTTAATTTAAAAAATATTTTTGAAAAAAAAATATTAAAAAATATTTTAATTTCCAGAAAACCAAAAAATGTTTTAAAATGTCAAAAAATGTTTTATTTTCCATAAAATAAAAAAAAAATCAAAAAATCAAAAATATGCCAAAAATCCAAAAAAGGCCAAAAATTCATGAAAAAGCCAAAAAAATTCAGAAAATCCAAAAAGACTTGTATTTTTCCAAAAAAAATCCAAAAAATCGCTTTTATGTCCAAAAATGAGAAAAAGACTCATAAAATGTTTTTCCTCCAAAAAATGCATGGAAAATCCCTCAAAATCCCAAAACACCTCAGGGTTTAAACAAGATTAGGTACCGAAAAGGCATTAGTGATTAATTAGTGTAATCAAGTCCCCGATCCTAATTTCTCTAGTTGCGCAGGAGTGAGTATTTCTCCCGATACTTCACTTGGGTTTCTAATCAACCCACCCCAAATCAATTAGTGGTGACTCCAATTTAAAAATTGATTTACAGGATAAAAACTTAGACTATTAAAGTCGTGAATTGGTGGACTTGGGAGAGTCCGGGCATAATTAATTTCAGCTGAGCCATTAGCCTCCTTAGGCGCCCGTACCCGATTGTGGGCGCGAGAAAAAAAGAGGTCGCGACAGCTTGGCGACTCCGCTGTGGACCATTTTTGAGGACTTAGGCCATTTTATCTTTGTTTAAATGCCTTGCTGACTTGGGTTTTTTTTTTTTTTTTTTTTTTATGCAGGTCAAAAGCTTAGAAATTTATATTAATTTTTGCTTAAAATAGATTATCTTGTGATTATAAACTGTTGTGCATGCTTTACTGTTTTAAACACTACACATGGCACACACAACCCGGCCGCCGGATCTGGGCCGCCATAGGATTTTTAGGATGGTGTTAAGAAAGATACGACCTCGAACGCGAGACTGCGATGTAGAGGTTGCCTTTCTTTTCCCCGAATTTCTTAGCCGAGGTTAAGGGGGTATGCTGTTAACGCGAGACTGCGACGGGCGGATACCTTTTTAATTTCATCAAGCCTTCTGAGTTAGAAATCGAGCCGCACGTCCCATGCGCATGTCTTTGTGCTTGCCATTTTATTTAAAAGCAAAGTGATTTCTTTACTTTTACTTAGTCTTTTTATTGGCCCATGGCAATTTAGGATAAGCTTTTCAAAGTCCCAGTCTATATGCGATGGGGAAAGACGATATCCGGTTCATTCCTGCTCCCAAAGCGGAACTCTTCAGATGGTGGGGTCAATTGGATCAGTTTGCCCAAGAGTGCGTGAAAGCCAAAATCGGTCATCTCCTATCATTGATTCAAATCACTGTTCGTCCCGAAGTCATACAAGCCATGGCACATTTCTGGTGCCCGAAGACAACTACTTTTATGTTTGGTGGGTTTGAGCTAACCCCAACTCTAGAAGAATACAGCATCATCACTGGAATGCCTCTCGAGAAAAAGCTTGTTAGGCCATCGACAGGCGCCCTCCCGTGGCGTGGGTTAGCGCGACTTTTAGGAACTGAAATCCATGTCATGAGACAAATTCTTGAAAACAACAATAATGCCTGCCCATTAGAATTCATGAATGCCTATTTTCAAAATCAGCCTATGACCCAAAAAAAACGAGATTTTTCTCCTGGCCTTTTTTGGGTTCATCATTTTCCCACATCAAAGAAATGTCATAAGTCCTAAGATGGCATGGATAGTTGATCAGTTCTCGAGGGGGCAAAATTATGTCAACATGATTTTAACTGAAACATTTTTGTCCTTTAATCGTTTTAAAGAAAACACGGAAAAAATCATGCGGGTCTCTCTGGAAATTTTACAAGTCTGGTTCTTTTCTCACCTACGTGAATTCCGAGACTTCATGCGATCGTCTGGAATGAATGATTTCGAAAATCCGTTACAAAAATTTATGGTTTTAGGACCATACATTCCTAATCAAAGCTGTTTAAATTGGATAAACTTCCTAAGAGACCCGGCTCCTAAGGCATTCCAATGGTGTGCTGGTTGGTTCTATGAAAAGAGAGCTCGCTTTGCTTTCAAGCGCCGCTATCCAATTCCGTTACTCGGCCTCACCGGTGCCATTTCCTATTTCCCACATAGGGTGGCACGACAGTATGGAGCCCTTCAGGAGATCTCGCCATCTTTCAAGAAGAGGGTCCCTCCACTCCTTTTCACCCATCAAAGTTTGAATACACGTTCGAGATTGACATTATCGAGGAAGCATGGAGCAGATGCCATCGCAAAAGGATCGTGGTACCTGAAGGGCTTGAGGGAGAAGAAAAAACCCACCACGCCTCCATGTCCTACATCCACAACCATCGTATCCCGACAAAATGGAAGCTATCAGTCCCTCACTCAATCAGCGAGAGCAGCCGGACGAGCAAGCAGAGCTCATGGAGAGGGATTTGGGAATGGAATGGATGCACACCTCAGAGCCAGTCCAAGGAAGCAGGCATCCTCGCAAGAACAAGGCTCCCCGTCGCATATAAATTGGCAATCATGTGCCCTTTAGTGTTAATATTGTGAAAGTTTTGTCCCATTGTTTAGGGACTTTTGTTTAATATCTAGTCTTTCATTCTGTCATTTCAATTTCAAGTTTTAGATGTCAGAAGTCTGCGGTTTATAAAATCCTCTTTTGATAAATAAAAAAAAAACGCTTAGACCATTGCCATGGGTCAATCTTCGTTTACTTTCGTGCTCATTCATTGTTTTCGCAACAAACAGGTAATTATGAATCGCCGGCCACCAATCACCAGCGAATGGCCTCATGCAATAAGGCCTGATCAGAATGATGTACATAATCGCCTCATTAACATTGAAGACGGCATAGGACAGATGTCTATTGTCCTTCAACAACTCTCGAGACAAATAAAATCTACTCAAGCTGAGCCCAACTCTGTAATTGCCTTAAACACCATCATGACACCCGCAAATTTGCTAGAAAATAGCCAGTACCATAGACAGTTTGAAAGGATCATGAAAAAGTTAAGCCAGCTGCAGGAGCAGAATCCCATGGACCTGTCCAATTATGCCAGCATTGAGATCCCTAAAAAACTCAAAGCACTTGAATGCGAAAGGTATGCTGATACCTCCTGCCTAGAGACCTACTTACAGGCCTACCTAGTCCGAAGGATGATTCAATCGTACCAATCGAGCTTGACTGGCCCTGCCTTGCGATGGTACATTGTCAGGAAGATTAGTCCCCTTAAAACCTGGAGGGAACTAATTCATGTTTTTCACCAAGAGTATGATATTGACATCACCCCTGACATCACCTTGCCCTACGAAGAGCCGGTGATCGCGGAGCATGAGGAGCCATTAGTCGCTGAGATAGGAGAAGAGCATGTTAATGAAGCCTTGCATGATAAATGGGCGACCGAGCAGCATCCTGTTACTGAGAAGTTTTCCACTAGGAAAGGCAAGGAGCCTTTGTACGAGATCAAAGACACAGAGCCTGTTCAAGACCTGGGCACGACTGGACAACTCCCCAAGCTTACTCCAAGAGCTAGGGTCCAAAGAATACCGACCCCTATCAACTGGGAAGTGAATCAGACAGTGAAACTCCAATGTCTCTCACTTCCCTTGACAGAATCGAGCTGGCAAAACGAAGGGCCTTACTCAAAAGGTCTGGACCAAAAGCCAAGAAAAGAAAGCCTAAGCAGATCAACACAGCATCTGCCAACGAGCCACCGCACCAAAGCTTCGAGCATTCCCAAGAATACAGCTTTGAAGGATACCATCCCCTAGAGTACAACTCTGAAGATTTCTCGGCCCTAGAATACAATCCCAAGGACTTCCAGCGTTATTTCAACAATGAAACAGACGATTCATCGTATAACTGTTTCCTACTCTCATCCGGGGATGAAAGCCCGTCAGAAGAGGAAGCATACGTTTTTATCCGCTAGGATCCTAACGAAGTACTAAGCTTGTGACATCCCGATTTTCCAATTCTATTTTCAATAAATTGAGACGGGCATTTCGTTGGCACGCATATAGTTATTTTCCTTGAGTCGGCCACTCATATGAAAACTAGTCTATTGGGTGAAGTCATTAAGAGTTTCTAATGCATCGGACTCGAGAATTTGACCGGGAAAGCGACCTTTCGACCGAGCTAATCTACAAGGGTCATTACGGCACGATTAAAATCGATTAGAGATCGGAGATAGGTCGACTCGACGAGAGGCATGTGATCGGGTGTGGGTGATTCCACCGGATCACACAATTCTTGTCGATCGGCACTGGACCGACTTTTCTATCGATTGGGTACCTGTGTTCGTATTTGAAACCTTGAGATTACCCCCGACAACCGAAAGTCGCCAATGTTTCAAAGATGTACATTGTGGCTTGAGATGATCAACCACAGGTCAAATGCGTCAAAATTTCTAAAGGCTACCCGATAGGTTAGGCCACGCTAGTATCGTGCCAAAGTGAAATTAACCGTGGAATTGAGATCGAATTCAGAAATTGGAAGTCTGGGTGTGTCACAAATCATTTTAGGATCATTGACTTATCTTTGGAAGATTTTTCATGCAATCAGAGTTTTTCAGCAATTAAATTAGAAAATGGCTAATTTGGCTCGAGAAATTAGTAGGCCCGCTTTTGGTCGTACTTTTGGGACTTAAGTTGGTTTTAGGGTCAAGTGATTATGTGAATTGAAGTGTGATGACATTGAATTAATTTTATGGACTTCAATTTGATTCAATTAGAAGAGAATCGAGTGGAATTGGAGAATTGGTTGTACAAGAATTGGACCCCGGCGGAAAATAAAAGTGGACCCATTGAATATTGTTGTGGGGAGGGATTTGAAGTTAGTGGAGCATGACATCTTGATGATGTCATGGTGGGCCAATTGTTGGATAAAAAAAAAAAAAAAGAAAAAAAGAAAAGGCCCCCTTCTTCTCTCTCCTCCCTCTCTCCTTCCTCTCTCTCGACCGCTCCTCCATTGGCATCCTCTTCTCCTTCTTCTTCTCCGGACGCCACCAGCAGCAGGAGAGATCGACTAGCACCGCCGCCTCCGCCGCTCGTCGCCGCCGTTTGCACCGCCAAGTTGCTTGCCGTCCGCCCGCACCACCGGCCGCGCCACCGTCACCCTCTCTCCTCTCTTCTTCGGCTCCGGTTTCTGCTTGAAAACCCAGTAGATCTGAGGAGGTGTCGAAGCTGGCTGCAGGCCAGCTGGATCGCCGTCCGCCGCCGTCGCCGAAGCTCGCTGCTATTACCGTCGTCCGCGCGAAGCCCACGCCCACGCGCCGCTCCGCCCGCTTCGCCCGCTCTCGTCGCTGAGTCTTAGCCGCTGTTCAGCTCATTCAAGAGCTGCCGGAGCTCGTTCGTCGCCGCCGTGAGCCGCCGTCCGTCGCCGCCTTGCCCGCTCGAGCTGTCGCCTCTCTCCTCCGCCGTTCCTCCGCCGAATCGCCGCCAGATCCGCCCCCAACCAGCAGCCACCGGAAGTTGCAGAAAATGGGTATGGCAGCCCCTTCGTGGTTTTGGCCGCCTTCCCGAGTTCGGATGCTCGGCCCGCTTTGAGGAAAGTCGATCCTCGCGTCGTCCCCGTCGTTTTGGTCCGCTCGGTTTGCTAACTCGGTGAGTTTACCTCACTAAACCCTAATTAGAGGGTTAATGATGCTTTATGGGTGTTTAGCTTATGTTAAGTGTTATTAGGTCGTTAGTTTAATTTATTTAAGTGTAGATTATATTAAGGTATTTGATTAACTTAAATTGTGTTTAATTTAAGGTTAAGTGAGTAGTTATATTAATATAAGCTTTGATGTGACATAATAGGGTTTTAATTTCGAATTATTTAATTGCTTCGAAATACTGGAAATTTATAATATTATATTAATTCCGAAATTATTAAAATATTATTTATAATTTAAAAAAAATGGAAAAATTATTTTTGAGCCCGGTTGCTCAAAATTTCGTGCCGATCGCTGCTGTGTAATCGGATTTTGAAATTGATGATTGGATATTATAAATTGAGCGTTGATCATGAAAAATGTGGATATTATTATTATATTAATTTTCGGAATAAATTTAATTATTTAATAAATTCCGAAAATTTTGTCGGACCCTAAACTCTCGAATTTCGTGCCGCTCGCTTCTTTGTGCATTTAGAATTTGATATTGATGATTGATTGTGGCGAATTGAGTGTGATTGCGATTTATGAGGATTCTTTAGAAAACCCTAAGTGTGGAAATTGATGGGAGATTGGCCGTGATTGACCACCTATGAGAGGTCGTGCCCAGTGAGGCCGTGATGAACCACCTATGAGAGGTCGTGCCCAGTGAGGCCATGATGAACCACCTATGAGAGGTCGTGCCCAGTGAGGCCGTGATTGACCACCTATTAAAGGTCGTGCCCAGTGAGGCCGTGATGGACCACCTAATTAAAGGTCGTGCCGAGTGGGGCCGTGATTGCCACGGTTATTAAACCCTCCTATAGGGTCGAGATTGGAAGTAGTAATTGGGTTCTTTGGAATGACATGTAATCGGCCGAGTCGATTGATCGGCGAGACAATCCAAGTGGTTGAATTGTTCGATGATGTGATTGTGCTTTGCGCTTGTTTGGTTATTATAATTGCACGTGGTTGAATTATATAAACGTGCTCACCTGCGAGATGAAGGTTAATGCGAGGTAAGTCTTATGTGTGATGTGGCTAGGCCACCCGGGGCGTATTTTCTTTCTAATAGGAGTTTAGGGGGTTGAACTTGCTGAGACATTGTCTCATCCCGGTTTGGGGATTAAAATTTCAGGTCCCTAGATGGCAGTCGTGGAGGACCCGAAGCCCTAAGTCTTGAAAGGTGGAGACTGAAGTATTGGTGAACGTGTCCTGCTAGTTGGTTTTAGAATAGTTCCCCTTTTGTCGAGCTGGCCTATTTTGTAGACAGCCCGGAGTTGTATTTAAACTTATGTGTTTGTATATGAGTGTTTGGTATTGTGATTGATTGCCTGCTTTTCTATCCCAAGTTAAAAGTTGTCAGGGGATTTGTTTTGCTTCCGCTTGCGCAATAAAATGAATGGGTCGGCGACGTATCCTGGGATGTCGCATATTTTATCGACCGCAGGTGGGATGTTGGCGCGCTCGGGGTTTGGGGCGTGACAACCCCGTTTAAGTGGTATCAGAGCATGGTCTGTGTATGGAGTGATAAGGTGCGATAAGTCATGGGATAGTTAGTAGGAAAGGCTTTTAATATGCTGATGCATGTGGTTGATAGTTGTTTTGTAATGTGTTTGTGGGGTCACTCAAATTCTAACCTGATGTTGGAATCGAAAACAGACGTCTATAAAGAGTCTGTAGGATGAGTGACCAGGAGTGGAGGACTCCTTGGAGAAGGTCGGTAGGACTTGTACCTCGGGGCAGGATGCTGACAAGAGTCGGTACCCGAGGTAGAGCGCAGGCTTAGACCAGCGCGAGTGTGAGAGTACCGCCGCAAGTTGGTACTTAGAGTATAGCGGCACTGAGCGATCCTAGGTTTGATGGGATCGTTTAGGCGCTGGTGTTCCTTGGAAGCTCGTTGGGTCAGTAAGCTCAGGATCGAGCCGTCGCTGTTGCCGTTGTTTCTACCGTTGCCGTGTTGTGGCCGCTGCTGTTTTTGTTGTGCTGTTAAGGCCTAATCGGAGTTGTGATCGAGGATCAAGCCGCTGTATTTGAGTGAGGGTTCAGGTTTAGACAGAGATGGAAATCGATTGGGGAGAAAAGCCGATGTCGAAGAAAGGTGCCTGTTTCACCTAACCGGAAGAGTAGAGTTGGAAAGTCGATGTTCAACTCAATCAATGTGTGTTGTGTCGTAAGGAAAGACGGGGATATGTTCTATGCTTTGTAAGAGATAAATGACTTGTTACAAGGGTCACCGGTAGCCATTTGATCGGGAGATTATCTCGTATAGACAGATGGAATCGCACATCTTGTTTAAATGTCACCGCCGTTGATAAGACAAAATAGAGGAAGCATGCTTCAGGATGTTTAGTGGGGTACATGGAATGGACCCCAGCACAAGGAAGGGTGCATGATATTCCTTGATGGGAGGTAGATGACTCACTGATTGTGTGTCGAGTCTATGGAAATGAGGCTTGAGTCGGCCAGTGTCGAGTAAAAGGGAGCATGAGTTGAATATGGCCAGCACGGCCGTCATGTTATGAATTGTCCGTGTAAGTTCATGAGAGCGTAAGCACTGTTACTGCAGATAGGACGCCACTAGGATGGCTAGGGGAGCATGAAGGGATTGACCATGCATCAATTAGAAGAAGAATGTTTTTGAGATGTTACTATCAGAGTAATGCAACAGAATTTCCAATGAAGGTCGTAGGGTTTTCGTTGCGGTAATAAGGTAATAAAAATGTGAATCTCTGACTATAGTTGTACCTGATGGGTTTGCTTATGTATGACTTGGAAGTCATTTATGAAGAGGCTTGGCTCCAGGAGCTTTCTGTTGTTTTGAATCGCGGTAGGGATATAATTCAGTTTGTTTAGCTAGCGTGTGGAAGTTGCGAATCACTGAAAGTCAGAAAGGACCGTTGATCCCTGTTATTCGTCACTGAAGATGACCTGGTTCTGGTTGTTGGTTACCGAATCTGCATGGCAACTGTATTAGATGCGTCAGTTGAGAAGCCAGATATGAGAAACTTAGCCGTGGTACAGAAGTTTTCTAAGGTATTTTATGAAGAATTACCAGGTTTGTTGTCAAGAAGAGAAATATAGTCGTGATTGAATTAGCACCCGGAATAGAGCCAGTCCCTAAGGCTCCTTACCGAATGGTGTTACCCGAGTTAAAAGAATCGAAGGTGCAAATGCGGAAGTATTGAATAGGGGATTCATACGTTCCGTGCATCACCTTGGGAGCACCGTTCTATTCATGAATGAGAAATGTGGTTCGTTGTGGTTGTACATCGATATTTTTCAAGATCGACTTGAGGTCAGGGTATCATCAGTTGAGGATCAGGAAGAAAGAAATATTGAAGCTAAGACATCGATACAGTAGTTATGAGTTCACAATAATGCTGTGTGGTTTAATGGACACCTTAGCTGTTTGTTTGGGTCTGATGAGCAGAATGTGTAAGGGTACTTGAATCAGTTGTGATTGTGTTCATTGAAGTTATCATGGTGTGTTCAAAGGGTGCTGAGGAGCACGAGAGACATTTGGGGATAATACTTCAGACCTTGAGGACTCTTGAATCTTACGCTAAGTTTAGCAAGTACGAGTTTTGGATGACTCGTGTTGTGCTCCTAGGTCACGTGATTTCAGGTGAAGAAATCTCCGTAGACCCCGTTCAAGATTGAAGCAGTGATCAGTTGGTCAAGATTGACTGCAGTGACAGAGATCGAAGTTTCATGGAAGAGTTTTCAGTGTTAGCGTTGCAGTTGATTCCACCATTGAGGAAGGAAGAGAAGTTCATGTGGACAGGTAAATGCGAGTGTAGTTTTCAAGAGCTAAGCAGGAGCTGACTACCGCACCTGTACTGACCATTCCATCTGGTCCTGAAAGTTATGAGATCTGCAATGATGCGTCGTTTAAAGGATTTGGTTGCTTGTTGATGCAGCAAGATAGGGTTGTTGCACATGCGTCCCGTCAATTGAGACCTCGGGAGTTGAATATGAGACAGCGTCATTGGATGGAACTCCTTAAGGATTATGGCTATGATGTTTTGTGTCACTATGGAAAGGTGAGCAAAGTTATAGATGCTCTGAGTTGAGAGTCCTTAGTTGCACAGTTGGTACTCAAGGATTGGATGTTATTTGAGAAAGTTCGAAATTCGGTTTTCAAATCTAAGGTAGGTCACCCATTTGAATCTTATGGTTACCTTCAAAATTGAGCCGAAAATTCATATCAGAATCAAATCGCTTCAGTGGATAGATTCAGAAATTCAGAAGATTCTATAAGAGAATGCAGATGAGAGAGAAATTGATTTTCAGATTTCTGAAGACAGAACAGTAAAGTTCTGAGGGCGATTGTGTGTAATTGACGATACAGATATTAAAGAAGAGATCTTATGGGAAGCTCATCATAGCAATTTCAACGTTGTCCGGAGACGATGCGAGTAGATCTTTGTTTTGAGTGTGTGACATCCCGATTTTCAAACTCGATTTCGATTGGTTAAATTGGGCATTTCATCGACGCAATTACAGTGTTTTTCTCTAAGTTGGCCACTTACGAGATAACTAGACTAGTTGGGTGAGTTATTAAGGACTTTAAGGCAAATAGACTCGAGAATTCGATCAGGAATCGACGTATCGACCGTGCTAATCTTTAGAGATCATTACGGCACAGTTAAGAATTGAATTAAGATCAAAGATAGGTCGGTTCGACTGAGATGAATGACCGATCGTGGGTGACTCCACTAAATTGGAAAACTCTCGTCGACTGATACTAAATTGATTTTACTGTCGTTCTGGTACCTTGTGTCCGTACTCGAATCATTGAGATTTTCACGACACTCGAGAGTCGCCAATGTATCAAGAGAGTTCATTGTGGCTCGAAGAAAATCGACGACGGGTCATTTGTCCTAAAAAGCTCCGAAAACTACCCAGTAGTCTAGGTCACACTAAAAGCGTGTCGGAGTGAAATTAACCGCCAATCTAAGTTCGATTTCAGAAATTAAAGATTCTATCTTGTCACAAAGTGGGTATACCGAAGTGTGTGTGCATCAGATAATTCACCGGCATGAAGTGCCGGGGGTGAATTGTATTTCAAATCCGGATAAGATGTTCTAAGTTGGCAGAGCTTTCAAATGGTTCTTTCTTAAGCAGTGTATAGCAGAGAGTGCAGAATTTCAATTGCTGAGAAGAAGTCAGGAAAATAAAGATCACAGGCCAGGGTCAGTACATTAGTCAGTGATTGCAGTTGCCGAGATCAGTGTCAAAGTTATATCAAATCTGGACCAGAGGTTCCCAGTTTCCGCAGATCAGTCAGATAGTTTCTTTTTAGTCAGTGTAGAGCATAGTGCTCGAACTTGATTGTTGAGATGAGATCGGAGATCAGAAAATCGCAAGTCCGGAATGGTTCGAAATCGATGATTCGGTTGCAATTATCAGAGATAGTTTAGAGACTGCTTAGAATCGCCAGTTTAGTTTCGCAGATTTTGTGTTGAAGAAGACTATACCCCCGCCTTTTTGTTTAAGAATTGGTAAAGGTTTAAATCTCGAGGACGAAATTTTTATAAGAGGGGAAGAGTTGTGACATCCCGGTTTTCCAATTCTATTTTCAATAAATTGAGACGGGCATTTCGTTGGCACGCATATAGTTATTTTCCTTGAGTCGGCCACTCATATGAAAACTAGTCTATCGGGTGAAGCTGTTAAGAGTTTCTAATGCATCAGACTCGAGAATTTGACCAGGAAGCGACCTTTCGACCGAGCTAATCTGCAAGGGTCATTACGGCACGATTAAAATCGATTAGAGATCGGAGATAGGTCGACTCGACGAGAGGCATGTGATCGGTGTGGGTGATTCCACCGGATCACACAATTCTTGTCGATCGGCACTTTGGACCGACTTTTCTATCGATTGGGTACCCTGTGTTCGTATTTGAAACCTTGAGATTACCCCCGACAACCGAAAGTCGCCAATGTTTCAAAGATGTACATTGTGGCTTGAGATGATCAACCACAGGTCAAATGCGTCAAAATTTCTAAAGGCTACCCGGTAGGTTAGGCCACGCTAGTATCTGCCAAAGTGAAATTAACCGTGGAATTGAGATCGAATTCAGAAATTGGAAGTCCGGGTGTGTCACAAATCATTTTAGGATCATTGACTTATCTTTGGAAGATTTTTCATGCAATCAGAGTTTTTCAGCAATTAAATTAGAAAATGGCTAATTTGGCTCAAGAAATTAGTAGGCCCGCTTTTGGTCGTACTTTTGGGCCTTAAGTTGGTTTTAGGGTCAAGTGATTATGTGAATTGAAGTGTGATGACATTGAATTAATTTTATGGACTTCAATTTGATTCAATTAGAAGAGAATCGAGTGTAATTGGAGAATTGGTTGTACAAGAATTGGACCCCGGCGGAAAATAAAAGTGGACCCATTGAATATTGTTGTGGGGAGGGATTTGAAGTTAGTGGAGCATGACATCTTGATGATGTCATGGTGGGCCAATTGTTGGATAAAAAAAAAAGAGAAAAAGAAAAAAAGAAAAGGCCCCCCTTCTTCTCTCTCCTCCCTCTCTCCTTCCTCTCTCTCGACCGCTCCTCCATTGGCATCCTCTTCTCCTTCTTCTTCTTTGGACGCCACCAGCAGCAAGAGAGATCGACTAGCACCACCGCCTCCGCCGCTCGTCGCCGCCGTTTGCACCGCCAAGCTACTTGCCGTCCGCTCGCACCACCGGCCGCGCCACCGTCGCCCTCTCTCCTCTCTTCTCCGGCTCCGGTTTTACGCTTGAAACCGAGCAGATCGAGGAGGTGTCGAAGCCGGCTGCGAGCCGCCCGGATCGCCGTCCGCCGCCGCCGTCGCCGAAGCTCACCGCTACCACCGTCGTTCGCGCGAAGCCCACGCCGGCGCGCCGCTCCGCCCGCTTCGCCCAGCTCGTCGTCCTGAGCTGCTGTTCAGCTCACGCAAGAGCTGTCGGAGCTCGTTCGCCGCCGCCATGAGCCACCGTCCGTCGCCGCCTTGCTCGCTCGAGCTGCCGCCTCTCTCCTCCGCCGTTCCTCCGCCGAATCGCCGCCGGATCCGCCCCCAACCAGCAGCCACCGGAAGTTGCAGAAAATGGGTATGGCAGCCCCTTCGTGGGCCGTTTTGGCCGCCTTCCCGAGCCCGGATGCTCGGCCCGCTTTGAGGAAAGTCGATCCTCGCGTCGTCCCCGTCGTTTTTGTCCGCTCGGTTTGCTAACCCGGTGAGTTTACCTCACTAAACCCTAATTAGAGGGTTAATGATGCTTTATGGGTGTTTAGCTTATGTTAAGTGTTATTAGGTCGTTAGTTTAATTTATTTAAGTGTAGATTATATTAAGGTATTTGATTAACTTAAATTGTGTTTAATTTAAGGTTAAGTGAGTAGTTATATTAATATAAGCTTTGATGTGACATAATAGGGTTTTAATTTCGAATTATTTAATTGCTTCGAAATACTGGAAATTTATAATATTATATTAATTCCGAAATTATTAAAATATTATTTATAATTAAAAAAAATGGAAAAATTATTTTTGAGCCCGGTTGCTCGAAATTTCGTGCCGATCGCTGCTCTTGTGTAATCGGATTTTGAAATTGATGATTGGATATTATAAATTGAGCGTGGATCGTGAAAAATATGGATATTATTATTATATTAATTTTCGGAATAAATTTAATTATTTAATAAATTCCGAAAATTTTGTCGCCCTAAACTCTCGAATTTCGTGTCGTCATGCTGTGCATTTAGAATGTGATATTGATGATTGATTGTGGCGAATTGAGTGTGATTGCGATTTATGAGGATTCTTTAGAAAACCCTAAGTGTGGAAATTGATGGGAGATTGGCCGTGATTGACCACCTATGAGAGGTCGTGCCCAGTGAGGCCGTGATGAACCACCTATGAGAGGTCGTGCCCAGTGAGGCCGTGATTGACCACCTATTAGAGGTCGTGCCCAGTGAGGCCGCGATGGACCACCTAATTAAAGGTCGTGCCGAGTGGGGCCGTGATTGCCACTGGTTATTAAACCCTCCTATAGGGTCAAGATTGGAAGCAGTAATTGGGTTACTGGAATGACATGTAATCGGCCGAGTCGATTGATCGCTAAGACGATCCGAGTGTTTGAATTGTTCTGATGATGTGATTGTGCTGCAGTTGTTTGGTTATTATAATTGCACGTGGTTGAATTATATAAACTGTGCTCACCTGCAGATGAAGGTTAATGCGAGGTAAGTCTTATGTGTGATGTGGCTAGGCCACCCGGGGCATATTTTCTTTCTAATAGGAGTTTAAGGGGTTGAACTTGCTGAGACATTATCTCATCCCGGTTTGGGGATTAAAATTTCAGGTCCCTAGATGGCAGTCGTGGAGGACCCGAAGCCCTAAGTCTGGAAAGGTGGAGACTGAAGTATTGGTGAACGTGTCCTGCTAGTTGGTTTTAGAATAGTTCCCCTTTTGTCGAGCTGGCCTATTTTGTAGACAGCCCAGAGTTGTATTTAAACTTATGTGTTTGTATATGAGTGTTTGGTATTGTGATTGATTGCCTGCTTTTCTATCCCAAGTTAAAAGTTGTTAGGGGATTTGTTTTGCTTCCGCTTGCGCAATAAAATGAATGGGTCGGCAACGTATCCTGGGATGTCGCATATTTTATCGACTGCAGGTGGGATGTTGGCGCGCTCGGGGTTCGGGGCGTGACAAAGCTCATCCTCTGACCATGAGAATAGCTTCAATACTTCATCCTCATTCGGAAATTTTGACCAAGAAGAAAGCAATGGGGTAATCTCGGCAGAGTCCAACTTCCCTGAAGCAGAAAAATTCACCACTACAACAGATATGCAGTGGGAAAACCAGTATACATCAAGCCCGTCTTGCACGCATAGGATTATGACCCCTGGAGAGATGTGGATACCTAATTTCCGCAAGTATAACAGCACGACTTGCCCCACGGCCCACTTGCAATACCTCAATGCTGAAATGAGTCGGTACTATGGCCCGATATCATTCACAACTCAGACCTTTCAAGAAAGTCTTACGGGGTCTGCATTACAATGGTTCATCACGGCATATATCTACCTTATGAGAGATTGGAATCAGCTGTCTTCGGCATTCCTACTTCAGTATCAAAGCCAGATTGGGACTGAAGTGCCTTGTCAGAACTTGGTTCACTTCAGAAGAAGACCAATGGAGGATTTCCGAGCATATGCAAAGAGGTGGGAGGCTTTTATGACACAAACTTACCCTCAGCTGGCCGAATAAGAAATGATAAAGCTGTTCATAAGGGCTTTACCTCGCAAGCATAGTTGTTGGTTGCATGGGTTGCATTTCCATAGCCTCAATGAAGTGGTCCTCTCATGTGAATACTTCGAGTCTACTGGAGGCGAAGAATTCAAAGACGCTTAGCTTCAAGACCAGCACTATCAAAACGCTCCTTTACACAGGGTTTTCATGAGTTTTACTTGTTTTTATAATTTCATGTTTCTCATCTTGTCTAGTGTGCTACTGTTGTATTTTCCATTCCAAGTACTCTATTGTATAGTTATAATATTTTGTTTTAAGAGCATGAGGCGGTACTCCAAACCAGCCCGGTGATGTTATCCAACCATGAAAAAATTTTATCCAAGGAGAATACTGAGGGCTGGATTTCCTCATGCTTTTTCTCCCCCAAAAATTGTATTTTGAAAATAAAAAATATTTCATCGCTCAAAAGCTTTTGTCAAAACAAGATGATAAATTTAAGCACGTTTGTCTTTCTAACCCTCTCACTTTATGTTTCAGAACATCATCCCCTTTGATTTAGTGTGACAAAAGGTATTTGGAACTAGCACATCGTGTGAACAAACCAAATTCAAAAGCATCCTTCCAAGAAAGCAGGGGCAAACAGAAAGGATCATCACGTTTCAAAATGGTAAGTCCTATTCCCTGAGCATAATGTCGAAAATGACATCCTCTCTCTTCCATCTACAAGAGACGAAGGATGGGACGTAATAGGCACAGGCATATTATCAAACTTGAAGCGTGCATAGCATGATAGCTCAAGGCAGGATGTCGTGAGTTCATTGGCGGGACTTCCAACTTCGACAAGCCCAGAAGCACAAGAAATGGATCTTTTCTCTTTCTTTGAATTGGCTACTGTCAACAGGGAAGAAATCCAGACAGTTGAAGCGGTCCCTAGCCCTTATTCAAAATGAGGACCTAGAAACCTGACTTCCTATTCAGACGCATACTCTCGCAAGAAGTAATTGCCATCAGAGAATTTGAGGTTTTAATTGTCCATCTCAGATTTCATAGAAGCTTGAGGTACGGGACTTTTGCCCAATGATGCTATAGTTAAAGACGAAGGAGAAATTCCACGAAGGAAGGCGTTGAAGATAAATCAACAACCATCGATCATGCATACATGGCCATGAGTGAGGAAGGCCAATCGAAAGAAATGTCAAACTGTGCCGAGGCGAAAAGGCTATCATCGACATTCAAACATCATCAGGAGTTAGCAAATACAAACTTTGGAGAAGAGTAATTTGGTATCGTTTCCAATGCTCCCCCCTCTTTGAATTCACTTTTGACATATTCCCCCTATTGGCAGGAAGCACCAGGATTCAAGAGCCAAATTTGATGGTTTGGCGAATCAATATTGGCCAAGCTAGTACATGGAAATGACCCACATCAAATTCACACTGGCTTCGTGTAAAAGGACGTGTCATCCGAGCCAATTCGAGAGAATAATTGACCTAACGAAGCAAGGGACATAGGACTTCGTGTCCCCCTTCTCACTTCAGTTCACCCAATCATCCGCAAACCAGTGAAGGGTAAAGTTGTATCGATTCCAGTTATTCGACTCTTGAAAGAGTTCATGACTAACACATTTCCTCTTGTTTGTTGCAGGATCACCTGATTGTCAAAAACAATGATAACAAATCAATGAGAAGCATGTCTTGTTACAGGATCACTTGACTATCAAAAAGAAGGATAACAAATCAATGAGAGGCATGACAAACTCTCCTAAACGAAATGGCGTCCTGAGTAATTGCCAAAGCAAATGACAGAAAATCTTCAGGCCTCAACTCACATTTGATTTTGGCCAGACTAATTGATCTACTTGTACATTTTCTCTTCTTCAAGGGCAAAAGCAGAAAGGCCCGTCAAATCAATGATCGATCCTCGGCTCTGGCTGATCATTCATGTGTCATATCCCTAATCAATAGGAACAACCATCGACATCCATTTGCGAATAACCCTTTTGATGTTCAAAATCTAACATATTTGGAAACACCATTATGTTAACTCCTAAAGTTGTCAATAGGGTCTTTTTTTTTTTTAGTCAAAACCATTCACTTGTTTTGAAGAGTTCAAACTCCATCATATTCAAAATGTTGCATGATGAATTCTGCATGATGATTTTGTATGTCTAAGTCACTGATTCCACTGAGGATTATTAGAATAGACAGCTAAGTGAAGAATACAAGATTGATCGAGCATGCTGGATGAGGCGCGTCAGGATGATGAAAGGCAAGCCATATCCTACACACAGTCCCCCCATCTATACACTTGTGAGATGAGTGCAGAAGATTCCATGACTGCAGGATAAAGAGTTCTCTCGCGAATGGTACGATAACCAAAATAGTGAGAGGCATTCCATTGCTCACCCCATTGAGCCCCATACACTAGTGAAGTTTCTCTCATACCCCCGTCAAGAACCACCCCACATTGGGGCAGAGCGGAGGCAAAGCAGCATCACAAGGTGAGAAGAGAGATAGAAATTTTCTTGCTCGCACTTGCATCAATCTTCGGGTGTCTTTATTGCATATGAACACTCGCGTTAATTTAAGTACCCTAGAATGACGAAGAGCATTTCTTTCTCTATGCACTTGTATTCATTGTACAACTCAAGTGAGTCTGTAATTTTACCCTCACATTGAGACAAAATAGAAGCTACTGCCATTTGAGCAGCATAATCAGAAGCGTCGGCAAAAGATGAAGACTCAATAGTCTAACAAAGGCGTTTGCTTGAACTTGTCAAGATCAGCTCTCAAGCAACAAGAATGAAAAAAATGAAAAAAAACAGGGGCATAAAAAAGCAAAGGTACCTGGTAAGAGCAAGGTCAATGCCCATAAAAGAAGAACTGGAATAAAAATAGGGGCATAAAAAAAAAGCAGTGCGGTAAAAGCAAGGCCAATGCCCCCACCAAAAATACAGCCAAGAAAAGTTGTTGTTGTGGTCCATAGAACCTCCATCTGACAAGAAAGACCGGTGACAAATGCCAAGGCAATCACCAGCTCTCATCCCTTTACACATGAGCCAGGTCTACGTTGCATCCCATTGTAAAAGTCTCTTTAGACTAGGGCACTTCAATTAACGTAGGATTTCATATGTGCATAAACATCGCTCGAAGAAGTACGAGCAAGATTACTCTATCTCTTTTCGCAGGATTCTTGATTTGTAAACCCGGAGATGATCGTGCAACATTTTCGTCCATTGGCTTCGACCTTAATGGTCCCCTCTAATGAGCCGCTGACCAAGACTTCATCACGGTTTCGACAAAAGACCTCTCACATTGGTAAAGTCGTGCTTGTTTGCGAGAATACTCGACCCTTGCTGGCATGATGACAGTGAGATAGTGTGGTCCTTATAAATCCTGCATTAATGGTCAGGATAGCCTTTTCCAAGAGAGTGAGTGAAAAGTCCTTTCAGACTGAAAGTCCCTTATCTAGCATGCTCAAGACATCTACATTCTAAATGAAGGTTGTCTTTCAAAATCTTCCCAGGGAAATCGATGATGCAAAACCGACAAAATTATCATGCATGAATCTCATTTGAACTCATGAATTTACAGCATATACAATGATGTGTGCATATTGTGCAAATAGCAGACATACTCTCAGAGATCAGAGATATTGCCAAGTAAGCATATCTCTATCCCCATTTGTCTTAAGGTACCTATCACTGTCCAAATACTCTCTTATCGACCCTCAACCTATTTGAGTCGTCCTTTGAGTTTGGATGCTTACTGCTGTCTAGGTATCCCCATTGTCTTTGAGTACCGGCCATCGTTCGGATACTCCATTTTCCTGACATCGACCTGTTCGAGTTGTCCCCAGAGTATTGATACTTGTGACTGACCAAGTATCCCTTTATTGTTGAATACCTACTGCTGTCTAGGTATCCCCGTATCATCAAGTACCCACTTTGTCCGTGTACTTCCTTTTCATGACACTCAGCCTGCCCGAGTTGTCCCCAAATTATATAGTAGCAGTTCAAGCATTCTATTGCTTTGCTTGGCACCGCCGTCCAGGTATGCTTTCTAGCACTTGGACCAGCCTGAGTGGTCCCAGATCATATCATTAAATACTTGTGTTCATCCAAGTATTCCAGTACTTTGTACACCTGTGGCTATCCAGGTGTTCCACCCTTTTGGTGCTGCGGCAATCTAGGTAAGCCTCGTGCTACATTCAAATTCTTATTACCAGGAGGTGAGAGACCTTCATGAATATTCGGGGCACACCCTCGTTATTCCCATTACCAGGAGGTGAGAAACCTTCACGAATATCCCAGGTGCGTCCTCGATATTCCCTTTACCGAGGTGAGAGACCTTCACGAATATCTCGGAGTACGCCCTCGATATTCCCAATTACCGGAGGTGAGAGACCTTCATGAATATTCGGGGCACGTCCTCAATATTCCCCATTACCAGGAGGTGAGAGACCTTCATGAATATCCCAGGTATGTCCTCGATATTCCCAATTACCAGGAGGTGAGAGACCTTCATGAATATCGAAGGTACGTCCTCGATATTCCAACTACCAGGAGGTGAGAGACCTTCATGAATATCCAAGGTACGTCCTCGATATTCCAACTACCAGGAGGTGAGAGACCTTCACGAATATCCCAAGTACGTCCCCGATATTCCCACTACCAGGAGGTGAGAGACCTTCATGAATATATGAGGCACGTCCTCGATATTCCAACTACCAGGAGGTGAGAGACCTTCACGAATTTGCGAGATCCATCCTCGATATTCCCACTACCAGGAGGTGAGAGACCTTCACAAATATCCAAGGTATGTTCTCAATATCTCCAATTATCAAGTACCCCTTCGATACTTGTGATCATCCAGGTATCCCCCAAGAGTTTGTACCTGTGATCATCCAGGTACCCCTTCGATACTTGTGATCATCCAGGTATCCCCCAAGAGTTTGTACCTGTGATCATCCAGGTACCCCTTCGATACCTGTGATCATCCAGGTGTCCTCCAAGAGTTTGTACTTGTGATCATCCAAATACCCCCTCGATACCTGTGATCATCCAGGTATCCTCAAAGAGTTTGTACTTGTGATCATCCAGGTACTATCTCCCAACAAACAGATGCCCTGAGAAAGGTCAGTGCATCTCCCGTCAAGGCGACCGAAGAAAGGTTTGGGTCATAGACAAACAACTTATTGCTCTAACAGGCAACCGAAGAAAGGTTCGGGTCCTGGAAAAGCGATTCCCCGTCAAGGCGACCGAAGAATGGTTCGGGTCCTGGAAGAGTAGTCTCCCGTCACGGCGACCGAAGAATGGTTCGGGTCCGAGACAAACCACTGATTACTCCAACAGACGACCGAAGAAAGGTTCGGGTCCTAAAGGAGCAATCTCCCGTCAAGGCGACCGAAGAAAGGTTCGAGTCCTAGACAAATCATGGATTGTTTTAACAGGCGACCGAAGAATGGTTCGGATCCTGGAGAAGCAACTTCCCGTCACGGCGATCGAAGAATGGTTCGGGTCCGAGACAAATCACTGATTACTCCAACAGGCGACCGAAGAATGGTTCAGGTCCTAGGCAAATCATTGATTGTTTTAACAGGTGACCGAAGAATGGCTCGAGCCCTGGAAAAACAACCTCCTCATATCACCAGGTAAGATGACGCCTTGATACTTGCCAAAACTCGGGGTTCACACCCTATCTCACTCACTCCCAGTAAGTAACTACAGGTATCTTCTTATTTGTCTTAGTATATGTAAAGTTATATTGCTCTTTTCCTACATAAAATAATAGATCCCAAATAAAATATAATCTGCTACGCATGTATGGATAAAATTGAGGCATCAGTCTGTCTTTGAATGCAACCTCTGCGAGCTCACCTTCAAAGAGGGGCAGCTATTGACACCTCAATTTTGATTAGTTTTATTAATTAAGTTTTTAATTTTGTCTTTTCGGATAAGTAGATAATAAAAAGAAAAAAAAACAACAAAAGAAAACAAAAGAAAAGCAAAAAAAGCAGCCCATTAGGGCTGGGCTCGAAGGCCCAGCCCCTCCCCTCTTTTCCTCTCTTTTCCTTCGCGTAGGCCCGCGAGGCCCAGCCGCGTGGCTAAGCCCGGCCCCTTCTCCTTGTCTTCCTCCTCCCCTGTCTTCTTCCCCAAACCAGATAAGCAGCACGCGCCGGAGAGAAGGACGCGCGCGACGCCGGAGCAAAGTGGAGGAACAAAAGAGCGCACGTGGAGCAGGGGGCGGCTGGCGTCGGATAAGGACGTGCGGGGAGTAGCTGGCGTCGGATGGGACACCGGTTTGGCCGTCGAAGGCCGCTCGGTGCACGGAGGGGACCGGCGGTCGAGGTTCCGTCGACCGGCCACCCCCTCGCCTATAAATAGCCCCCGATGTCGACGACGAAGAGGGGAGCGAGTTCTGAGATCTTCCCATTGAGAGACTTCGGGGGAAAAATTGAAGAGCAAGCGAGAGAGAACTCGTGTCGCGAGCTCGGCTAACCTCCCACTGAGAGACTTCGGGGGAGGCCGCCGGCGAGCGAGTCCGAGAAGGTTAGATCCGACCGGTGGAGGCTCGGATCTGGCCTGAGTGAGAGAGAAGCGAGGTCGGAAGAGGCGAAGGAGTTCTGGATTTGCGAAGAGGGTCGGGCTGAGAAGCGAAGAAGGTGTGATCCGAGCGGAAGGAGCTGAGCGAGAGAAGATCCGGAGGAGAGAGGGTCGAGATCTAGGCCCAGATCTAGAAATCCGCCATGCCGAGTCGCCCCGAGCCAAGCCGCCGCCGTCGCTGTGGCCGAGCACCAGTCCCGACGCCGTCAAACCGTATTGTCGCCCTCGTGCCTCGCCGTTGCTGTTTTTCCCAAAGCCGTCCAGGTTTAAGGGCCGCCGTCATCGCCACAAGCCGTGCCGCCGTGCCGTGCCAATGACGAGAGCAGGTGACGATAGATCCTGCCCACGCCATACCCATTTCTGCTCGAAGCTCGACCGCCGTCGCCACCGCGCACTCGGCCTTCCCCTCTCCGGCGCCGCGAATCGAGAACCCTAGGGTTCTCGATTTTCCGGTCGCGGCCTCGGGTCGGGGGTCGGACACGGGGCTACGAGTCGGGTAGGGTTTCTCCGTAGTGTGGGGGCGGCGGAAACCGGGTTGGGGTTCGGGTCGGATCCGGGTAGGGTTTCACCGGGGGAGTGGGTTGCGGAGCTGGGTTGTCGGGCCGGGCCGGGTGTCTCTAAACGCCCGGCCACGGCGTCGTTTTTAAAATAAATAAAGTCGGGCCCGCGTAGCGTGCCCGTCCGCGTCCGGGTTACCGGCCCGGGTCGGACTCAACTGCGGATCCGACCCGGTCGGCTTTTTATATTATTTTATGTAATATTTTAATTTAAAACAAATAAAAAATAATTTATTTTTGAAAAAAATATTAAAAAATATTTTAATTTCCAGAAAACCAAAAAATGTTTTATTTTCCAAAAAATAAAAAAAAAATCAAAAAATAAAAATATGCCAAAAATCCAAAAAAGGCCAAAAATTCATGAAAAAGCCAAAAAAATTCAGAAAAGCCAAAAAGACTTGTATTTTTCCAAAAACATCCAAAAAATCCATTTTATGTCCAAAAATGAGAAAAAGACTCAAAAATGTTTTTCCTCCAAAAATGCATGGAAAATCCCTCAAAAATCCAAAACACCTCGGGGTTTAAACAAGATTAGGTACCGAAAGGGCATTAGTGATTAACTAGTGTAATCAAGTCCCCGATCCTAATTTCTCTGGTTGCGCAGGAGTGAGTATTTCTCCCGATACTTCACTTGGGTTTCTAATCAACCCACCCCAAATCGATTAGTGGCGACTCCAATTTAAAAATTGATTTATAGGTTAAAAACTCAGACTATTAAAGTCGTGAATTGGTGGACTTGGGAGAGTCCGGGCATAATTAATTTCAGCCGAGCCATTAGCCTCCTTAGGCGCCCGTACCCGATTGCGGGCGCGAGAAAAAAAGAGGTCGCGACAGGAGCCAACCGGTGGATCTCACCAAGCATCCCTCTGGCATCGTGCCCACCCTCCAGTAAGTCTGTTTTTCTAGCTTATGTCTCTTTGTCTCTCGACGGGAGTCTCGAGTGTTCCTACTTGGGGAGCCGGGAGACTATTAAAGATCCCCGTGTGCTGGTTTTAGCTGGTATAAGTGAAGATGGAAAATCTTGTCGGCACGAGGGCGCAGCTTTGACCGCGTTTCTCGGGGTTCCTCCTTAAAAGGAAGTTAGAAGTTGGTTCATAAGCGGCTTGCGTGACGGATATTACTGCTAATCGAAGGATGCGATGTCGGTCATTGTTCACGTGCGTTGATTTGAGTTCTAGCTGCCATTGAAGGGTTGCTTCACCGTGCCAATTGTCTATTGGGCTTCATGAATTTCCTTCCTAAAAGATTTGATCTTCGGGTTTTTTGAATGTGGAGTGCTTTGGAAATTGATAACATGGTATTGAAATGGTTTGATCTTTGGAAACTCTTTAGCATCTTTGAGAGATGAGCTTGTTTTTTGTCATGTCGCTGGATTTGCGACATACTGGTTATACCTCTTTTTCTGCTTGTCCGCCAGCCCATAATCCCACAGGACAAGCTGTGAATTGTCAGTTGGAGGCTATGAAATTTTTGGGTTTTCAAATAGATGCTATCCTTCTAATAATAATTTCAGGAATTTCGAAGTTTTGTCTCCCTTTTAACTTGATGGGTACAATTAAGCAGAGAAGTGATTTACACTAAAAATAAAATAAAAGGAGATGCGGTTTGATTAATAGGGTTGGTGAATCTCGTAACACTTTTAGAGAATTTTTATGAAGTAGAAGAGCAAAAGGACCATAGAAAATTTGAATGTTGGCTTTGTTCAAGGTTATAGTCTTTTTCAGATTTGGACCAGTGACTAACGAAAGACTATAGCGTCAAAATACAAATTAATCAATATTACTGAAAATTCTAGCAAACCAAACGGACCCTTCATGTCTTCTTGTGTGGTTTTACCACGAGTCATCGGAGTGGACTGGCTTAACATGATTGAGGTTTAGAAGTTCTTTTTATAGAGATTTTGCTTGATCTCTTGTGGGTTTCATGCTAACATGCATGTAGGATACTTCTAAATTCAGATGATATGATTGTGTCAAATAGGTGGAGATTGAGTTATTGCGTGACTACGTAATTTCCCAAATTTAAAAGATGCTAAATTTAAACATGCCAACCAAGGGTTGACAGTGAGGAAGTGTGAGATAAAGATTGTCCTCATGACTTTTTGATGTAATGGTTACTGATAGCTACGAAATTTTTGGCTCCCTTTAATTCTAGTAACCATTCGTATCCATTCCTGTTTTGCCATGAGTCCAAAATGTTAAAATAATAATTAAAAAAAATTGTGGCAAAAATTGTTGCTTGATAAATGCAATATGATCTTGGGAAGTACATGTCGTAAAGTGCTTCATATTGTTAGATGAATTTTGGGCATATATTTTTTGGAGTTTCCTATTGATAAAAATTAGTATATACAATTACCTGCCCAAAGGGGGTTATTGTGTATATTAATTTGAAAATTGCATGAAGATAAATTCCAAAATTAAAATATGGGGATCTATGACTCAAAAAGATTTATCTGCCCAAAGGGGATACATTTTTGAAAGTTATATGTAATTCCCCTCTATATTGATATATTAGAGATGAATGATGGGGATGTGTAACTCAAAAAGTTTATCTGCCTAAATGGGATAAATTTTTGAGAGTTATGAGTAATTCCCCTCTATGTTGAGATAATGGAGATGTATAATTTAAAGGATTTATCTGCCCAAAGAGGATTGATCCTTGAAGATTATATGTAATTCTCCTTTGTTGTCTCTATATATTGATATCATGGAGATGTATAATTTAAATGATTTGTCTGCCCAAAGGGGATGGATCATTGACAATTATATGTAATTCTCCTTATTGTTGCTTTATAAACTTCATGCTATGAAAAATAATTGTGCATTATACACTCGCCCGAAGGGAGTTTATAATGTACTAATTATTTTTGTTGAATTACTTATTTCCCATAATTGATCTAATTGCATTATGTGTGACAAACAGTTACTTTTGCTATAAATAACAACGATGGCACGGTTAAAATGTTAATTGGATAAAATATTATACTGTTAAGGACTTGGTCAAAAATGGAGACATTGTAATTGAAAATATCATAACTGAGTCCATGTTGGCTGATCCTCTAACAAAAGGCTTACGACCCATTTTGTTTAAAGAACATGTAAAGAATATGGATGTTTTAGATTCTTTTGATTTCTTTTGTTAGTGGGAGTTATACAAATTGTATTTCTAGAGATTATAGTTATTTTCAATGATTGTTGTTATTGATTCTGTTGTTATCCTTTCTCCTATTGACTGAGAAATTGAAGTATAAAATAGTATCTTTAAACAAATTTTTTGTTTAAAGATGATTGGATGTCACTGATTATGAGATCTCATGTTGGATTGTGACATAATTGTGCAATTTCATGTTGTTTAGAAATCGCACTGAAGCAATTTCATGTTGTTTAGAAATTGCGCTAATGCAGTTTCATGTCGTTGAGAAATTGCATTAAGGACCGATAAGAAATAGTGTATATTTTGATCACATATTGGCACTATTTCTTACTACACTACTAGGCCCATGATCCATGAAAATATAATACTTATTATATGTGATTATGGAAGGTCTTGTGTTGTGGTATTTTCTTAACACATTGATCTTCATAGTCCTATATTGAGGTTATATAGGATTGGATTGGTATTGAGATGCCATTATTGGAATATTATTTTTTATAAGTTGTGGCCACATAAAACAAAATTTTAGTTATTAACCCGATAGTGTCGTTTTCAATATAAAATCTTTTTCAAAATAAAATAAGTTAATTAATGTAGCCCAAGTGGGAGAATGTTGGAAATTTCCTATAATATGGGCTTACATTAATTAATTGATTTTCTATTTTAAATAATCGGGTTAATGGATATTCCAATATTTGTTATACCCTAAAGTGATCTGATTGAATTGGGTATTGGCATTTATTGTTAACGGGCCTAGTTGAGCAGCAAAGTGTAGGCAATTGTGTTTAACTGAAGCCCGTAATGGGCCTAGTTGACATCTTTGTTGATTAGGGTTTGCTAGGTCCCCTCTCTAGCCTATAAAAGGATAGGTTATACCTATCGCTTACTTTAATCCCATTGAAAGCTGCTATATCGAAATAGGTCATAGAGAGGAAGATCTGGTATTCCGATAGATCCCTGATTATCAGAGTGATCCCTGATTATCAGAGTGATCTATTTTCTTCAAGTGAAGCGATAGTTCAAACAGGTATGCTTTAATTCCGCTGTATTTATTGATCTCGGTGTTTTACAATCATATATAGATCTCATTCTTCTTGATCAATTAATTATTCATATGAATAATTTTTCTAGGGGAGAAGAATCAATCGCCGATCTACACCTACGGCGAGGACGACGGAAGAAACAAGGTAAATTCGAGCGCCCGAGGTCGAATCGCCCCGTGGCATCCCCGCATCTTCATCGGTTCCGTGTCCGTGGAGGTGTGTAGCCGAGGGGAACGTTCGCCGCAAATCTTTCGAGACCAGATCACCGCGCCATTACTCCTTCCCAGATGTTTCAAATTCGTAGCCTTTATATAGTTTTACCGTTGCTGCCTTTATCTTTCACTTCGCTTTAGCCGTTGGAGCGATAGCGATGACACCGGAGAACAACTTAATCTCCCATCCGCTTGACGTTCGTGCCGGGGCTCCGTCCCGAGACCGGTCGTCCGAGGCCTCTTTTTTAGTGCTTTGACTCCTCGCAAAGCCAAGGGCTTTAGAGGGTACGCGTGGATCGATGCATTTGGTTTGGTTTTCATTTTTAATCCATCGTCTCCGAGCTTTCCCGCCTCCTGCGTTTCTTTATTTTTTGATCCATGGACATTCGCAATTTAGCTGGTCTTTGTGTTTGGTTGTTTCTTTCTTTCTTTTTCTTAAGAAATTTTTTATTTTTCTTCGTGGGTGCCGTTGTCTTGATGCTCTTGAGCTTTGCTTATCCAATGGTTGACTGACTGGTGAGGTTCTTGGCTGTCCCTGGACAAATATATAGCGAGAAAAATTAGGGGAATATTCAAAGAACATCATCACCCAAGAGAGTGTTTGCGAGGGGGAGTTAACTTAGTAAAGAGAGACCATCGAAGTCTTCCTCCTCCTTTGCTTTAATAGTTTTGTTCTCGGGATATTCTCTATTTGGGTTTATTACCTTACTTTTGGGCTAGCCGCTTGTTTCCGATAGAAATCGGTGAATGAATGGTCGCTTCATTTGTCCAGGTTTAGCTCCTAGGGTGCCCTTTCCCATCGACACAAGTCCATCAGTGCATCATCAGCTTTGAGGCAAGGCATGACTGAACATAATGATAGTGGGATCGAGCAGATTCAAGTGCTCGATGGGTTTCAGGATTCATATGGAGGAGTCACTGTGGAGATGAAGGAGGAGCATATGGACGCTGATGACTTTGCCCGTTTGCTCCAGGGTTCAATAAAAAGCTGGAAAAAACAGGTACCGCACTTGTATTTCATTGGTCTTGTCAATTTGTTTTCTTTGATTTGTAAGAGTACCAATATGTTCTACTGTATTTCTTCTTATTGGGTATATTTTGGTTGCGGGGAAGAAGGCAAAGGTGGATCAAATTGCCCATTGAAAATTCACATCTTGTTGACATTATAGTGAAAGTACGTATATGTGTTTTTTCGTGGCTAAGATTTAGTATTGGCCTCTCTTGTTACATCACTTTCTAGCAGGAAGTTTGATAGGTTTAGGTATGAAATACACGGTTCATTGAAATATTGTCTGGTAATTTGGCAGAAAAAATTTAGGTATCACCATGCTGAACCAACTTACTTGATGCTTGTCCGCTGGCTTCCTGAGACCGAGGATACTATTCCTGAAAATGCTTCACATAGGGTGGGTGTTGGTGCTTTCGTCTTGAATGATAAAAGAGAGGTAACTTTCTGCCTTGCCATTGTCCCGTGTCTTGCACTTGCCCTTTTAAGACTCTCTAATTGGAAGATGCAAAGAGATGGAAATGTAACATTTGATTTGCTCATTCAGTTGTTCTTAGAAGTTCCGAGTTGGACTCTAGCACCAGACACTTCTCTCTACAGTAGTGTGTAAGACTAGAGATTTGCAAAGTGTGTAAAATCAGCCTCGCTTGATAGGTATAGAATCCTTTAGAATGATAGGTAGGATCACAGTAACTTCGCCTGGGAAGAAAACCTCTGCATTCAATGTTCATTGGATTTATATGTGTGTATGTTGCCATTGTGGTTGCCATTGTAGATAAGCAGAGATATTGGATTTGTCTTCTTTCTCCGTAATAGAACCAGTCTTTGGTGCCAGTGCCTTGCTATAATCTTTTGGTTTGACTAGGTTGTATCTATGACAAGCCATTTAGTAATGGACTTCAGGCAATATTAGCATTTGGATTGCAATAAATCTTCTCATCTCAGCAACAATCACATAATCTTCCATCGGTTTTCCTCTTTTGAAGGATTCAGCTTGTAAATAACAGCCTTACTTTGTGAAGAGATGCAATGCAATGGAGTTTCATACCAACTTTTGTTTGGCGCACGCTTTTGCACTGCTTTATCTTGTTTTCAGCGTGATTCTTATGCAACCAGATGCTCAACACTTCAAAGAATCTAAAAACTTTTCCCTCCTTTCTAGGTGCTTGTAGTCCAAGAGCATAGTGGTTGGTTCCAAGGTACGGGTGTATGGAAACTCCCCACTGGAGTTGTGAAAGAGGTGAGTGTGTTTATGATATCAACTACTAAATTAGATCTATCGATAAGTAATGCAATGGTTTGACTATGAATCTATCCCCGTAGGGTGAGGATATATGTGATGCAGTTGTCGGGAAGTAAAGGAAGAGACCGGGGTAAGCAATGAGTTTGATGCTTTGTGTAGAAAAGTTAAGTTTCTAGGGCATTTCACTTGAGAATTCCGACTAAAGCCTTAATCTTTTACGTTCCACAGGTTGACACTAAATTTGTCGAAGTCCTCTGTTTCAGGTAAAGAAAATCTTCTATTTCAGATTGTGGTGCTTTAATATGTTTTGGTCTTCATGTAGATGTCTCTGTTTAGCCTTCTGATGTTCAAATTTGCTTTCTCTTTTCTCACATTCTATCTCTTATGTTCTATCACAGACAAAGCCACAAATCATTCTTCACAAAGTCAGATTTGTTCTTCCTTTGTGTGCTTCAGCGAAATCGTCTGCTATCAAGAAACAAGATGTAGAGATCGAGGCAGCCCGGTAAATTGCACACTTGCATATCTCCTAGGTTTTGGTGGAAGTATGAGGACTTTTTACTAATCAAATCTTTGCTTGCGCCATCCTGGACAACACTGGGCTGCATGCTTTAATCTTGCATTCTTGCTCATTTGTGCTAAACGATGAATGTACTAAAATTTAATGTATAATTTCTTAAGCACATCGACGACGAGTGACTTCACCGGATAGCCTGTTTGGATCTACCCATTTAGTAGCAAAGTGTTAAAAGATCATCATTCGTTAGTTCTTTCTTTGGCCAAATCTATGATCTGAACTGGATGTATTCTATTTTGATTATAGTGGATGCCAATTGAGGAGTATGCAAAACAACCTTTTGTTGTTGGAAACAAGCAATTCAATTTCATGGCGAAGATATGCTTGGAGAAGGCTGATCGTGGCCACCCCGGGTTTCGCTGCTTTGCCCACAACTACTGGGAGAGGCAAAAGGACTTGCATCTACTGCAATAACCCTGAAATTGTGGAGAACTTTGCAAGTTCTATGTAATTACTACCTGGTTGTGATGCGAAATTGCTTCCTTAGCCCCAGGCGTACTGCACCATGTTGCTCCCCACTCGCTGATTTTGTGAGCCCCACCAGAGGCCCACATGTAGGTCCCACAAATTCAAAGGTTAGGATGGACTTGGTCCAAAGTGGACTGGGACGAGGCGACCTGGGACGAGGCAATAATTTCCCAGTTGTGATGCTTGTGTTTACTTCTTGTGTTATGGAAGCGCTGTATATAATGAAGAGAACAGCTTTATTTTGTGTCGTTTTGTAGTAGTTTATGTCAAATTCTGTTTACATATTCTGGTTTTAATTGATAATTTATGCAGAATCATTTTAATTATTGTGATTTCTAAAGCTTTAAATGCAACCCGTGTAAACGATATTTTATGTGGCCGTGCATATGAGAAAATCCCTGAAAGTTTTAATTCATTAAAGCTGTGATTTAGCATTTTATTGTATGGAAAATTGCTTCAGTTTTATCGTATGGAAAGTTTTATAATTGGCACTTACCTTTTTGGTCTGTTGTGGTGCTTTGGAAGGGCATTAAAGCACGAAAAGAATTGACTCAAACTGCATTAGTGAGCAAAATGATCTTACAGGTTTGTTTCCTTTAAAATTACCATACATTGACCATGCTCCATTGAAGAATAAGCTGCAAGGAGTGATGGAAATGGTGAAGACCTTCCTCGAAGCAACTACCTGTTGTAATAAGTTAATAACGAGAAAGGGACTCGGGTCTTTCATCACTCTGAATATGCTATATGGCCACTCACGAACACAGCAAAATGCTGATGACTATATAATACAAGCACGCACACCATCTGTTTAAATGTATGTGGAACAACAATGACAAATAAGAAAAGAAAAACTAGGCGAAAAACTAGGCGACAAACCAGCCATTTTCGTTGCTTTGTTCGCTGTTTTTTTAGTTTTTTTGTTGCACCAGATGACTGTGTCTTGCTTTTGGTTATTGTTCTGGTTATTGCCAAATCCCATCCTTATTGTATTCTCTTTCTCGCAACTGGTTACCTTATCGCTTTTCACAGATAAATTAAGTTGGATCGAGAGGCGAAGTGCAATGTGTGTGCAAACATCGAGCCGACATTCGTACTTCGGAGTTTATAGTGCTAGAACAAGTGTGATGAGGCCTGGCTCTGTCTCTGTCTGGCTTAAGTGCATGCAAACTACTGATAAGTGCATGAAAATTAGCTGTCATGGCTGAGGCCCGACCGTACGTGTGCGTCAAGCTTCATTCAAACGCAGAAAGACCAGAAAAACAAGTGCGACGACACTACACTTTGTGACCGATCAAATTCTAACTCATGTCTGGCAATGTTAATTTACACTATGAGCAATCCATGCTCTTTTAATGAGAAATCTGCAATATTTGTCTCCATCCAATGATTTTCTTCTCTCAGCAAATAAAAGTGCCGCAAGATCATTTTCTGATTTAACGTGCTAATTATTTTGTTCTTCTCAGCACTCATTACCAACGCGTTAAACAGAATAAACCAGTTCTTTATTGAAAAGTTCATATTCTATTGAAACGATGGTTGTCAAATTGTTATCAAGATTAAGCTGGAGTTTGATACTTATGAAGATCAGTTACATGTTTAACATGACCATAAGAAATCCAATTATTGAGTGAAACAGACCCAATGACGCCATCAAGGTCTCTTAGTAAAAAAGGTAATTGTTCTTTCTGTTTGGTGATTCAATGTTATGTCATTCGAACTTGTTTTCACCCCCAAAATGTTGATTTTGAACTTGAACATAGCAAAAAAGAATAGCCCCGTGGCTAATGGTTAGGTTGAATCGGACTTTAATGTTCTAATAACTACTTTGATGTTTGAGAAATCCTTATCATCGATAAGATGCAAGAAATGATGGAGAAGACCCTCTCTTGCAGGCACACCCTGCCTTAGAGTCCACGTCTCATGTTTGGGACGAAATTGAATCACAGAATGAGGTTGCTCATCGAATGGGATTCTGAGAAAATTTCTAAATAAAATTGCCAAGTTTCGGCAGGAATTGATGCTGTTCTTGCATATCTCTCTTCAATTATTTTCCAATGGATGATCTCCTGCTGATTCCGGATAAAGTTGAAGAATACAAGCACCTCCTTACCGCATGATCAATCAGCCCTTTCTCCCTTCTTCTACCACCAAACTAAGAAAATATAATCTCCATTATAGTTTCTGTCATCAAAACGACGTAAAGTGGGTCCTCTGTCCTAAAGTTTCTTTGCCCTTTCCATTATTTTCCGTTGCCCTGCAACATTTAATTTAAGGGAAAGTCAACCCTCCATATCAAAATGCCGATTCAAACGCGAAAATCTTGTTAAACCTGCTTGAAAGGTACTTAATAAATATTTTGCCTGGATTTTCATTGACTTGGGTTGTACTTAGCTGCTCATTATTTTTCATGGTTGCCTTCCAGAAGGACCATTTTCGAAGCTTCATAGGTCCATCACAAACACCCGTTTCTTATTGTTGCTCTTATAGTCTTTATTGAATGTTTCTCTCTGTCACAGCACAAACTCATCATCTCCCCAGAAAAAACATCTACTTTGGGTAAATACACAAGAAGCGCTAAAACTCGTGTACTATGCTTACTTTGGTGTCAAAAGTTTCTAACGGCTCACTTAAGTATCAAATTGAAGAAAAAACAATTACTTTGGTGCCTCTAGCGAGAGATTCTAACCAAATTAATTACATGACTGTTATATTAATAAAAAAATAAGTTGACATGACAAAAATTTTAAAACGTAGTCCACGTGAAATGGCATAAACAACGTCATTTTCATCCTCCTTAAGAAATGACATTGTTTTGCCATTCTATGTGGATTATCTGTCAAAAACGCCGTGGCATAGCTCCTCTAGCCAAAACGATATTGCTAGAGGAGGATTGAAATTAGGGCATCGATTGGTTCTTCCTACATAAAAAGTACGCTACTAGCCTGTCACCCATCCGAGCTCACTCGATCGCCCAACATCGCTCGCCCACCATTGCTCAGCCATCATAGTTACACCATCATTTGCTAGCCATATCCCTAACTCTCACTCACTTAAGTTTGTCATATTCTCTCCATCGGTCAATTGGATGAGAGATTTAGGGTTTCGACAGGCAAATTAGGTAACTCACAATAACAAGAATAAATCACTATTTAATTAGAGGCAACTCCATTATAGACCGGAAAGCCAAAGCCACAAGAGAAATTTCCTTCCACTGATTTGGGTTATTTCGCCTCCTTTAATGTATTGAAACCCTTTTACAAGGCCCCTTTGGTTTTACTAGTTGAATGAAATGAGCTTTATTTTGACAAAAAGGAAAAAAAGGCTGATTGGAAAATTTTTCTTACTTAGATAATTTCATATATATTTGTCAATCTCAAAGGAGGAGGTTTTTCTTTTTCCTAAGAGAGTTCGACTCGAATAATCATTATTTTGTTCTACATGGTTTTGTTATAGAAGCTAACTTTTTCCACACTCATATATTTCCATTCTAAATTATTAACCAAATTCTCACTATTAACACATGATGTACATAGTTTCTTAGAATATATTGCCTTTTTCTTTTATTTTCAACTTCTCTTTTCTGACGCGTACTCGTTCAATTATCAATAACCAATCATTAATATACCCATTGCCAAGTCGGCCACCGATTTCTCCTTAAAATCTCTCATTCGTCTCAATCCCGAATATCTACCGCCTAGAAAGAAGGTTTGCATGTCTACTGCCCAGCATCATATTTTAATTGGGGAAGAAAGACACCAACAGTTCTTTAACCTTTTAAAAAAAAAAAAATTGGGGTATTATCAAATGAAATATTTGATAGCAAGTTGATCGATTAATTCAATAAAAAATGGTAATCAGCACTCGATTTAATTAATTCTACAACTGAATCCACTTTCATTTTTATAATCAATGCCAACAATTCTTGAATTTTTTATTTTAATTTGGGGTATTGTCAAATTAAAAAAAAATCGATAGCAAGTCGATTGGTTAATTCAATAAGAAATGGTAATCAATACTAATTTAATTAATACCATCCAATCAAATCCAATTTTATTTTGTTTACTTATTCAATTCCAACAAGTAAAATCTTAAGTTCAACCAACTTAATTTCAAAATATCGAGTGAATGAACAAAAATCTCGAGCTTGAGAAAGTCCTTAATTGTCTATTATTATAAACAATAAATAATGATATTTGAGCTTGAACTCTATTTACAATTCATTATTTTAATCTCATAGGCACTTATTTTGTTCTATATTTTAATTTGGAATAAAGAACTCTATTTACAATTCGATCTAACCCCAAATATTTTTATTTGATTTGTTAAAGTTAGGGCATGTTTGTTTATTTTTGTTTTTGTTTCGAGGAACAAAAAAAAAGAATATAAATGTGTTTGGTAAAGTTGGGCAACGCCGACTGGCGGTGGCCCTGGCGAGGTCGCTGGCCCTTGTCGGTCAGTCGCTAGCTATGGTTGAGATCAGTGACTGGCCAAAAGGAAGAAACAAGGAAAAAAAAAAAAAAAGGGAAAAGAAATGAAAAATATAATAAAAATTTTGAAAAATTAAAAGAAATAAAAAAAAAAATTATACAAGTTTACCAAATGCATTCTTGTTTCTGGAGTAGAAATTTTTTACAGTTATCAAACGCGTTTTTATACTCAGAAATTATTCCCTGGAACAAAAAAAATAAAACTATTTCTGTTCAAAAATTGTTCATTGAAATATAAATGTTACTAAAAGCACTATTAATTATTTCATTTAAAAAATGTAAACTGAAATAAATGCTCATTACGTTGTCGTTAAAACTTGATGGGACATAAAACTCATAGTACTTTTTCTATTTAAAAAAGAGAATTATGGGAAAAATAAAAGAACAAGCACCAGCGGAGGGAAGGAAAGGGGCTGATGTTGTGAAAGAGGCGGCCGGAAATCCTCGCAAGGTCACCCAATCCCAGCGGGCGGCGAGGGAGGCGAAGCATCCGAGGAGGGACTTGATCATGGGTTTTTCCTTGCGAGGGATGATGAGACCATCTATTCCGGTAGAGATCTCGGGTGGATCTACGTTGCTGGTTCTCAGGTTGTTTCATTGCTGTTGCCGGCGTCAGCGGCGGACTTTGATTTGGCGAGGCGAAGAAGCGACGGTGGGTCTAGGCGGTGGAGGTTGAGCAGGGCAGCAACCATGATGGCCATGGATCTGCTCGAGCCTAATGTTTATTTGAGATTGGTTTGGATGATTGTGTTTTACTTTCTCCGCAGCTACCATAAACAGATCTGAGAGCGCGCATCTCTCTCTCCGTCCCTCTTTCTCTCCCTCTCCATACGCGACGAGCATAAAGATAATGGGTCCGGCCAAGCGAGAAGGGAGGTGAAGCAGGCGAAGCCACGACCTTCATCAGCCTCGCTACTCGCTGGCGAGGACCATGGCACTCTTCGCAGATCTAGCGTTGCGGCCTTGCCGAATTCTCTCTCTTCATATGAGGGTGTGGCAGCAGCAGCAACAATGGGCTGAGACAATGGCGAGGGTCGTTGGACCGTCATCGGTGGATGGACAGCCCTGCCATTGACCAAGGTACTTCCTCCTTCCTTGACTAGGCTTTGGACACGTTTGGCAATCATTTTGTTTCAAGAAATAATTTTTTATTTATTTTTATTCTCGAGAATAATTTATCAGAATTTCTATTTCTGGAATAAAAATATATCTAGTAAAATTCTTAGTTTTTTTAATTCTTTTCTTATTTTTTCCCTTTTACTTTTTCTCTTTGGCCGGTTGCTAGCCATCGTCGTGGTCGGCGACTGAGTGATGTCCGGCGTACTCACTAGGCCAGGGCGAGGCCCGGCGAGGCTCGGCCTCGCCTAAGCAGCGCAAAGTCGGCCTCGTGCCAACTGAGGAGGCCAAGCTCGCCTAGTTGCCAATGAGGCTTGGCCTCGCCAGATCTGGGCGAGGTTGAGCCTTGCGCGTGATGTCTCTAGGGGCCGGTGACACTTCGACAAAGTCGCCGGCCCTCATCCGGCCGGCCAGCAAAAGGAAGAAGAAAATAAATAGAAGAAAAAAAGAAGAAAGAAAAATTGATTCTAGAAATTAGTCTCGGAAACAATAAATTATTATTATTTTTATTTCTTATTTCTGTTCTAAATCTATTCCCGAGAACAAAAAAATAGAATTTTTATTTTCGTGAACAAAAGTTTTACCAAATACGTTTCTATTCTTTTTTCGTTCCCTAAAACAAAATAATAGAAATTTTTTTTCCGAAGAACATAATTTTTCTTTTTTTTTTTTTTTTTACAAATAGGCCCTTAGCCTCCCTCCTTTTTGGGGTTTTTTATTATTAGAATTTGTTTAGAACGAAAACCAGGGGTTTAGCCTAAACTTTCTTTTAACATAAAAATCTCAAACTATGCTAATTATAATACTTTTACCCTTATGATATCAAAAATTGTAAAATTCTTACTGTGCGACATATTTACACTTCATCAAAGTTTAATCAAATGATTTTTCAGTCAAAATGAAGTCATTTATTTTGCTTAAACCACATTCATGAAAATATATTTTTAGCGGCACTCATTGACGGAATATTAATATAAGATAAAATGTCAAAAAATTTGGAATTTTAAGTTTGTGGATGTTTCTTTTCTTTTCAATTTTTTATTGCGGGCCGTGATGTATTGGAAGGGAAATGGGTCCGTCGTATGTGTAAGGGAAGGGAATGGAGCCGTTGAGTGGGCAATTGGATAAAAAAAAAATTAGAGGCATGTGATTGAATAAAGTAAAGAAGCTCAACAACTACGGACTGCTTAATTCTTTCATTTATTAATTTCCGAATGACCTTTACCCAAGATGGTCGACAAATTGCCGTCCTAAAGCATTATCCCTGCCCTTGATTTTGACATAAATTTTCATTTACCTTGACTCATTCTCGAAAGGTAGATTTCCATGAAGGTACCGGGAACAAAAAGAGGAAGACAATGCACACTTTCAATGATCTTCCCATTGCCTCTTCTCTAGACGTTTTCCAATCTCAAAGTCTTGTTATTTCCATTTTCCTAGGATTCATCAGTCAATTAGATGACTCTAATATTATAAAACTTGAATCTTTGGTCAATCATAATCTACCATTGAAACGCGGAAGGTCCTTATTATTACAAAATTAATAGACATAAGAAGCAAGCGGAAGAAACATTATGAAAACATTGTTAGTAACGCTTCAATAATAGGGTGATGATTCACAACAATAGGAGCTTGCCACTTTCGAAGCAAACGAAATCGTTGCTAATAGGATTTTGATAATAAGGGTTCTCATCATATGTCTTTTCTCATGTCATTCGTAATCAATGTTTTGAAAATCTTACAATTTTTATATTAAGTATGCTTAATCTCATTAATAAGATCCTTACAAAATAAAAAGAGTTTAGGTATATTGAGGGTGTGTTTGATAACAACATTTAGTACTACAATTTATAAGGAAAGAGCTGCTTAGTTAAATTCAAATGAAAATATTTAGTAAGAATTAGAGTAGTACCTATTATATTGCTAAAATTTATTAATAATGTTTGGTTCATGATTGATAAGGAACTAAAAATCTCCCTAACTATTCATAGTGAAACCACCATTTAATTTCACTTTCAACACTTAAGTTGTGGACATATTTAGGGCTTAAATATGTAGCAGTCATTTTACAATTTTATTGAAATGAGCCTTTGGAGACTAAGATCGTTATTATGTGACGAGATAAATTTTAGTTGGATATTAAATGTGATCCACTTGTTCTTTTTTTTTTTTTTTGGGTTGGTGATCCACTTGTTCATACGTTCAGTAATGATTTGCCTTTTCATGGATTTAATAGCTGACGACGACAAACACTAATGAATAATAATTTGCCTTAAATTATTTTCATCATATATTTCCATGTTAAAGAATAACACATGCCTTATAATATCAATTATAATCTATTAAAGATATGCACAATTTATATAGGAAAAATGACACAAATAATCTTTGAACTTTAATTAATATGTAATGTAGTTCTTGAACTTTAAATTCATTCAATATGATTCCCAAACTTTTAATTTGTTTAATTTGTTTAATGTAATTTTTGGACTTCTTGTACATATGCAGTTTAGTCCCTAAACTATATAAAAAAATTCAATGTAGTCCCCGCATATTAATTATTGAAAAGATAATATTAAACATTATCATATTATACATCAGACTAAATTTGATGGATCATATTAAATAAATTAAAAGTTTATGAATCACAATCAAACTTCAAGCTTCAAGCTTCAAGGTTATCCGTGCTCTTATTCAATTCATATATGCAACCCTGAAGATTACGGAGAATGAAATAACATCGCAATTGTCAAAAGTCTGTCATTATGTCATGTCGACGCGTTCTTGCGGTGAGCCCGGGAGAAGGGCCAATCACCAGTCCACACCTCCACAACGAGGAAAAGCCCAAGACCGACGGCGAGGACCCAAAAACAAACATAGTAAATTCTTAGCCTCCGAGTGTCGACTCTAGTCCTTTCTCCGTCTCTGCAAACGAGAGGGCGGTCTCTCCCACTAACCGCGGGGAATTTCCGCGGTTTCCGTGGATCCGTGTCCGTTGAGGACCGGAAACAACGGGCGAACATTCGCAGCAAATCTTTCGAAGGCCCAGATCACACGCCATTCCTTTCTCCCCATATTGTGCAACTCCGCAGACCTAGAAGAAGCCTTTATATACTTTACCGTTTCTGCCTCTTGTCTTTCACTTCGCTTTAGCCGTTGGAGCGATACTAATTCACTGGAGCAACTTAATCTCCATCCGTTTGATGTTCTTGCCGAGGCTGAAAAGCGTCAAGCTTTTCGACCCGCTCCTCCTCGCGCGCCAGGGCTCCGTGCCGAGACCGGTCGTCCGAGGCCTCTTTTTTAGTGCTTTGACTCCTTGCAAGTGAAGGGCTTTAGAGGGTACGCGTGGATCGATGCATTTGGTTTTCTCTCTCCACTTCTCATTGTTTAATCCATTGTCTATGGCGACGGCAAAGCCTACCCAATTACCCACCTTATGTATTTCTTTATTTGTTTGATTCATGGACATTCGCAATTTAGTTGGTTTTCGTGTTTGGTCCTTTTTTTGTCGGAAAGTTTTTATTTTTCTTCGTGGATGTGGCTGTCTTGATGCTCTTGAGCTTTGCGTATCCATTGGATGAGTGACCGGTGAGGTTCTTGGCTGTTCTGGACAAATATATAGTGAGAAAAAGGAACATCATCGCCCAAGAGAGTGCTTGCGAGAGAGTTAGACTTAGTAAACAAAGACTATTGAAGTCTTCCTCCTTTTTTTTTAGTAGCTTTTGACGGAGAGGAAGTTATGCTCGGAAAGGATTCCAAAGATAGTGTTTAGTTTGAATAATGAAATGCTGATTACAATATCTTAGGCGCATATTTATAGGGAGGTCGCCATCTAGAAAATAATCAAATAACTGAACTCGAATAACAAAATTAAGGAAAAAATGTTAATAAAAGAGAAAGTTATCAAAACACAACTAGAAAATTTGCAAAACGCATTCGAAATGTGTGATATCTCTTTGTAATCTCGAAGATCACGCAATCATCTTTGATTTGTGGGACTGTCTGCTATTATGACGCTCTAATTTTTCTATAAAAAGCATTTGCATGTTGTTCTACATCAATTCTGTTCAGGGTTATTTTTTATTTGGGTTTATTACTTTACCTTTGAGCTAGACCAGTTGTTTCCGATAGAAATCAGTGGATGAATGGTCGCTTCTTTTGTCTAGGTTTAGCTCCTAGCGTGCCGTTTCCTATCAGGTACAAGTCCATTAGTGCATCATCAACTTTGAGGCAAGGCATGACCGAACATGACGGTGGGGATCGAGCGATTCAACCGCTTGATGGGTGTCAAGATTCATATGGAGGAGTCGGGGTGGAGATCAAGGAGGATATGGATGCTGATGTCATGAAAGCCGATGTCTTTGCGTCTTTGCTCCGGGCTTCAATATCAAGCTGGAAACAACAGTACCGCACTTGTGTTTCATCGGTCTTGTCGGTTTGTTTTTTTATTTATTTGTAACAATATCAATCTGGTCTTCTCGTATTTCTTCTTATTGGGTATATTTTGGTTGCGGGGAAGAAGGGAGTGTGGATCAAATTGCCCATTAAATGTTCACATCTTGTTGACATTATAGTGAAGGTACATATGTGTTTTTTCTTCGCCAAGATTTAGTATTGGCCCCTCTTGTTAAATCGCTTTCTAGTAGAAAGTTTGATAGGTTTAGGTATGAAATACACGGTCCATTGAAATATTGTCTGGTAATTTGGCAGGAAGGATTTAGGTATCACCATGCTGAATCAGATTACTTGATGCTTGTCCGCCGGCTTCCCGAGACCCGGGATACTATTCCTGCTAATGCTTCACATAGGGTGGGCGTTGGTGCTTTCGTCTTGAATGATAAAAGAGAGGTAACTTTCTGCCTTGTCATTGTTTTCTTGCACTTGCCCTTTTAAGACTCTAATAGGAAGATGCAAAGAGATGGAAATGTAACATTTGATTTGCTCATTCAGTTGTTCTTAGAAGTTCAGAGTTGGACTCTAGCACCACACACTTCTCTCTGCAGTAGTATGTAAGACTAGATATTTGCAGTGTGTAAAATCAGCCTACTCGATAGGCATAGAATCCTTTAGAACGATAGGTAGGATCACCGTAACTTTGCCAGGGATCACAAGTAACTTCACTGGGAAGAAAACCTCTGCATTCAATGTTCATTGGTTTTATACGTGTGTATGTTGCCATTGTGGATAAGTAGAGATATTGGATTTGTTTTCTTTTTCCTTAATAGAATTAGTCTTTGGTGCCAATCCCTTGCTATAATCTTTTGGTTTGACTAGGTTATATCTATGACAAGCTATTTAGTAAAGGACTTTAGGCAATATTAGCATTTGTATCGCAATAAATCTTCTCATCTTAGCAACAATCACATAATTTTCCATCGCTTTTTCCTCTTTTAAAGGATTCGGCCTGTAAATAACAGCCTTACTTTGTGAAGAGATACAATGCAGTGAAGTTTTATAACAACTTTTGTTTGGTGCACGCTTTTGCTCTACTTTATCTTGTTTTCAGCGTGATTCTTATGCCACCAGATGCTCAACACTTCAAAGATTCTAAAAACTTTTCCCTCTTTTCTAGGTGCTTGTAGTCCAAGAGCATAGTGGAAGGTTCCAAGGTACGGGTGTATGGAAACTCCCCACTTTGGAGTTGTGAATGAGGTGAGTGTGCTTAAGATATCAAGTGCTACATTAGAAGTATCGATATGTAATGCAATGGTTTGACTATGAATCTATCCTCGTAGGGTGAGGATATATGTGATGCAGTTGTCAGGGAAGTAAAGGAAGAGACCGGGGTAAGTGAAGAGTTTTATGTTGAGTAGAAAAGTTAATTATCTTTTACTTGAGAATTCCAACTAAAGCCTTATTCTTTTACGATCTACAGGTAGACACTAAATTTGTTGAAGTCCTTTGTTTCAGGTAAATAAAATCCTCTATTTCAGATTGTTATGCATTAATATGTTTTGGTCTTTATTTAGATATCTCGTGTTTAGCCTTCGATGTTCAAATTTGCTTTCGCTTTCTCACATTCTATCTCTTATGTTCGATCACGACAGAGCCACAAATCATTCTTCACAAAGTCGGATTTGTTCTTCCTTTGCGTGCTTCAAAGAATCATCTGCTATTGATAAACAGAATGTAGAGATTGAGGCAGCCCAGGTAAATTGCACACTTGCATATATTGTTGATTTTGGTGGAAGTATGAGGACTTTTTAATAATTAAATCATTGCTTGGGCTGTCTTGTACAACACTGGCTGCGTGCTTCAATCTTGCATTCTTGCCCACTTGTGCTGAACAATGAATCTAGTAAAATTCAATGTATAATTTCTCAAGCACATTAACGACAACGAGTGACCTCACTAGATACTTGTTAGGATATAGCCATGTAGTAGTGGTGTTAAAAGATGATCATTCATTAATTCTTTCTTTGGCCAAATCTATACACTCGAACTGGATGTTTATTATTTTGATTATAGTGGATGCCAATTGAGGAGTATGCAAAACAACCTTTAAATCGTTAACAACAAGCAATTCAATTTCATGGCGAATATATGCTTGGTGAAGGCTGATCATGGCTACCGTGGTTTCAATGCTCGAGGCCACAACTACTAGGGTGGCAAAAGGAATTACATCTATTGCAATAAGCCTGAAATTGTGGAGAACTTTGCAAGTTTGATGTAATTACTAAAAAAGATGAAATTTTTAATTCTTAATATTAAATTACTTTTAATGTTTAATTATATATACATATATATATATATATATATATTTCCTTCTTCCTCTTATTTATCGTAAGTTTTAAGATTTGATTGTACTTTTTGAAAGTTCTAATATTCAATTACACTTTAATAATAAGTTTAAGAGTTTCTAGTGCACTTATCCATTTATAAAACTATAGAGCGTAGCATCTTTTTGATAGAAGAATAATGAAGTTAAACCTATACTACATTTTGAGGGAGGATTAGGTTTCGGAGATTTGCTTTCCCTTTAATAAAGCAATACTAAGGAAACAAGCTTGGGGAATAACTCAAAACCCCTCATCACTCTGGTGCCGACTATTGAAATGAATTTACTTTCCTAGTGTAGACTTTTGGCATGCAGAAAAAGGAGTATGCCGCTTTTAGGGATGGTAGAACTTGCTTGCGGAAGGGATTTAATCTCTCACTTAGTGCACTTTGTTCAATACGTAATGAAGCTAACATAACAAATATGGAGATATGGAACTTGTGTATGAACCGTAAAGTCAAATTATGTATGTGGTCTTTATGTCAACATGCTCCACTTATGAAGGAGAACCTATTTGGAAGATGAATTGTACCTGATTTGATATGCGCATTGTGCAATGAAGGCATCGCCGAGACAACAGAGTATTTATTCTTGTTAACCACAAACGACCTAGATCTATATATTAAACTTTCACATAAGGTTTGTAAAGAATTGAAGCATGGATATAAGAATTAAAAGCAAACTTAGCTCACTTGCCAAATTTGGAAGTGGTCGCGTTTGGTACTCTGGCACATGTGAAAAGCACGAAATTACTATGTCCTCACGAATAGACCTCTAGCTCCACCAGGATCGTGGATTCTGCATTCGCAAGCTTGAAGATTTCCAAAAATTGGGGACTTAACACAGCACCTACAGAACTTTTGGTCTCCACCGCAGCTTGGGGCATTGAAAATGAAAATCGACGAGCATACGAGTCCTTGATCGACAAATGGAATCATTGCTTGCGTTTGTCGTGATCACTCGACAAGGCTCATTAATGGATTTGCAAGAAGTGTTTAAGCTTCATTACCTTTTCGATGGAGTGTCATACGTCGCTTTAAACCTAGTGTCCTTGTTGCTAAGAAAGAAAATCTTTTGATTGAGTCCCAGAATTTATGGTTAGTCAGTATCCATGGAAAGTTTGTATATTGCTCACTAAGTGTCATGGTCTATTGCTCCACTTCTCAAATATCTTGGTTCAGCATTGCTATAGAGGCAAGTCCATTTCAGAATGGAAAGCCAAAGCCATAGGAGAAATTCCCTTCCACTGATTCGAATTATTTCACCTCCCTTAATCCTTTTGGAACTTTTATATACTGAAACCCTTTTACAAGGCCCCTTTGGTTTTACTAGTTGAATAAAATGAGCTTTATTTTGACAAAAAGGAAAGAGAGGATGATTGGAAAAATTTTCTTGCTTAGATAATTTCATATTCTTTTTTTCGTCAATTTTAAAGGAGGCGGTTTTTTTTTTTTTTTTCCAAAGAGAGTTCAACATGAACAATCATTATATTATTCTACATGGTTTCATTGGAGAAGCTAACTTTTGCCACACTCATTTTTTGCATATATTTCCATTCTAAATTATTAATCAAATTTTCACTATTAGCACATGATGTACACATTTTTTTAGAACATATTGCCTTTTTCTTTTTTTTTCAACTTTTTTTCTTGACGCGTACTCATTCAATTATCAATAACCAATCATTAATATACCCATTGCCAAGTCAGCCACCAATTTCTCCTTAAAATAGATCTCATTCGCCTCAATCCCAAATATCTACTGCCTAGAAAGAAGGTTCGCATGTCTACTCCCCAACATCATATTTTAATTGGGGAACAAAGACACCAATAGTTCTTAAACTTTTTTTTTTTTCAATTTGTGGCATTGTCGAATAAAATATTTGATAGCAAGTTGATCGATTAATTGAATGAAAAATGGTAATCTACACTCGATTTAATTAATACCACAACCGAATCCACTTTCATTTTGATTATCAGTACCGACAATTCTTGAATTTTTTATTCCAATTTGGGGTATTGTCGAATCCAAAAAAAAAAAAAAATTCGATAGCAAGTCCATTGGTAAATTCAGTAAGAAATGGTAATTCATACTCAATTTAATTAATGCCATCCAATAAAATCCAATTTTATTTTGTTTACTTATTCAATTTCAATGAGTAAAATCTCAAGTTCAACCAACTTAATTTCAAAATATCAAGTGAATGAACAAAAATCTCGAGTTTGAGGAAGTCCTTTATTATTTATTATTATAAACAATAAATAATGATATTTGAGCTTGAACTCTATTTACAATTCATTATTTTAATCTCATGGGCACTTATTTTATTCTATATTTTAATTTGGAATAAAGAACTCTATTTACAATTTGATCTAACCCCAAATATTTTTATTTGATTTGTTCGAGTTAGTTATTTCATTTAAAAAAAAGTAAACTGAAATAAATGCTCATTACATTGTCGTTAAAACTTGATGGGACATAAGACTCATATAGTACTTTTTCTATTTAAAAAAGAGAATTCTGGGAAAATAAAAGAACAAGCACCAGCGGAGGGAAGGAAAGGAGCTGCTGTTGCGAAAGAGGCGGCCGGAAATCCTCGCAAGGTCACCCGATCCCAGCGGGCGGCGAGGGATGCGAAGCATCCCGGGGAGGGACTTGATCATGGGTTTTTCCTTGCGAGGGATGATGAGACCATTTGTTCCGGTAGAGATCTCGGGTGGATCTATCTTGGTGGTCCCGAGGTTGTTTTGTCGCTGTTGCCGTCGGCGCGGACTTTGATTCGGCGAGGCGAAGAAGCGACGGTGGGTCTAGGCGGCGGAGGTTGAGCGGGCCGCAACCATGATGGCCATGGATCTGCTCGAGCCCGATGTTTATTTGAGATTGGTTTTGGATGATCGTGTTTTACCTTCTCTCGCAACAACCATAAACGGATCGAGAGCGCGCATCTCTCTCTCCGTCCCTCTTTCTCTCCCTCTCCATACGCGACGAGCATAAAGATAATGGGTCCGGGCAAGCGAGGAGGGAGGTGAAGCGAGCGAAGTCACGACCTTCATCGGCCTCGCCACTTGCCGGCGAGGACCATGGCACTCTCCGTAGATTTAGCGCTGCGGCCTTGCTAAATTCTCTCCGTCTTTGTCTCTATCTCTGTCTCTTCATATGTGGGTGCGGCGGCGGCTGCGGCGGCGGCGGCGGCGGCGATGGGCTGAGACAATGGTGAGGGTCGTTGGACCGTCGTCGGTGGATGGACGGCCCTGCCACCGGCCAAGGTACCTCCTCCTTCCCTAGTCAGGCTTAGCCACCGACTCTCCCTCTTTTTTAGGGTTTTTATTATTAAAATTTATTTAGGAAAAGAAAACCAGAAAACCCAAACTATTTATATTTACCCTAAGTTTTTTTTATAACATAAAAAATCTCAAACTATACTAACTATAATATTTTTATCCTTATGAGATCAAAAATCGCAAAACTATTAATATGTGATATATTTACACTCCATTAGGTTTAGTTAAATGATTTTTTAGTCAAAATGAAATCATTTATTTTGTTTACATCACGTCATTGAGAATATATTTTTAACGGTGCTCATTAATCAAATATTAATATAAAGTAAATATGTTATGCATTAAAAATTTAGAATTTTAGGTTTGTTCATGCTTTTTTTTTTCCTCAATATTTAAGGGAAGGGAATGGATCAGTTGAGTATGCAATCAAAAAAAAAAAATGTTTGGTTCACCTATGGTAAGGAACTAATGATTTCCCTAACTATTCATAGTGAAACCACCATTTAATTCCAGTTCTGACACTAAAGTTGTGGACATATTTAGGGCTTAAATATGTGGCATCCATTTCACAATTTTATTGAATGGGCCTTTGGAGGCTAAGATGGATTATGATGCGACGAAATTTTTTTGTTTGGATACTAAATGTGATCCACTTGTTCAAACGGTCAATAATAATTTGCCTTAACATCGATTTAATAGGTTACGACAAACACTAATGAATAAGAATTTGCCTTAAATTATTCTTGCCATGGTCGATAAGAATAATTTGCGTATATATCTATATCAAAGAATAATACATGCTTTATAAGATGATTAAGATTAAGATATTATCAATTATAATCTCTATAAGATATGCACAATTTATATAAGGGAAAATGATACAAATAATCCTTGAATTTTACTTTTAATGTACAATGTGATTCGTAAATTTTTAATTTGTTCAATATGGTCTCGAAATTGTAAATGTAGTTCTTCAACTTTTAATTTTGTTAATGGTATCTTTAGACTTTTGGTACATGTTCGCTTTAGTTTTTAAACTATATAAAAATATTCAATGTAGTCACCACCGCCTTGGTGGACGCGATGGTTTGGGCTCTTTCTCCTTCACGAAAGGGAGGAGTTCGAATCCCCTCATGAGACGCCGGGATGGTGGATTCTCTCGATTACATGTCCTCCCAAGTTTACTCACCGGCTATATGAAAAAAAATATAATCAATTATTCCCTGCAATTAAATTAATGAAAGGATAATATTGAATATTTTAATATATTTTAAGTGTTAAGTTAAACATGTTAAGGTAAAATTCAAAAATATATTTAAGAGAGAATATTGAGCATTTTAATATTATCATATTACATATTAAGGTAAAATTCAAAAATCATTTTGGACAAAATAAAAGTTGAAGGACCATTGGATAAAAGTTGATGGACTATCTGTCTAGTTATCCCGTTTATATATGGAACCTCGGAAAAGGACATCATGATAAGAAAACTTTGATTTTGTTGTTGGAAATTTCCTATAATATGGGCTTACATTAATTAATTGATTTTCTATTTTAAATAATCGGGTTAATGGATATTCCAATATTTGTTATACCCTAAAGTGATCTGATTGAATTGGGTATTGGCATCTATTGTTAACGGGCCTAGTTGAGCAGCAAAGTGTAGGCAATTGTGTTTAACTTAGAAGCCCGTAATGAGAAGGGCCCGATTGACACGCTCGTTGATTAGGGTTTGTTAGGTCCCCTCTCTAGCCTATAAAAGGATAGGTTATACCTATCGCTTGCTTTAATCCCATTGAAAGCTGCTATATCGAAATAGGTCATAGAGAGGAAGATGCGGTATTCCGATAGATCCCCGATTATCGAGTGATCTATTTTCTTCAAGTGAAGCGATGGTTCAAACAGTGCGCTTTAATTCCCGTATTTATTGATCTCGGTGTTTTAAAATCAGATATGGATCCGATTCTTCTTGATCAATTAATTATTCATATGAATAATTTTTCTACATGTGGTATCGAGCTTGTCATATATGATTGTAGAACCCGAAAATTTTCTTTTCATGACAAATTCGAAATCTTCCTCTTTGAGCCGAATATGAGCATTACTTTTTCATGTGGATTTTTTGCTCAATTGATCCCGAAATCATAGGGCTTTTGTTCTACATGTCGAGATTTTTCTAACCATATATGATTTGCATAATTTCGTTGAGAATTGAGAGAGAATTTTAAATTTGAAATTCTAGGGTTTATACATAAAAGGTCCTAAAATTTCAAGTTACATTCTTGTTTTAGCTTCGTTTTTCTCTTCAATTTAACGGTAGCAACGGTTGGTTTGGAGATTATTGTAGCTGATTGTTTGTTCCCCTTTGGACAAGCATTTGGGGTTTGCTTTTCGTGTATGAAGTTAAACAGTCTGTTAGTGATGGTGGTTATGCTCTTAGTGCGCTCGATTGATCTATTGATTGGCCGCATTGCTTTTGTCTCCTTGTTATGGATGATTGTTCCTGGAATGAGAGTTCTTTGAAGAGGGTGCTTGTACTTTGTGCAGAGACCAACATTGGTGATTTATTGCTTGTAGTCAATTGGTTAATACCTTATCAAAACGGCTACATAGGTGATTTGTTGCTTGTAGTCAATTGGTTAATACCTGATCAAAATGGCTCTTTTAAAAGTTTTTTCTTTTTCCAGCAAGTGAGTTTTTTTGTCTATGGAAAAGTTTCTGATTTTTTATAGTCGATGATTCATGAATACATGAGTTAGTGATATGGGTAATGTGATGGTAAATACGAGAACTCTTATTCACGAGAACCCGTCCACTGCGGGTTTTGTCCCTTTGTGTGTGCATCTTAAGATTACGATTTTAGTTACATTGATTACATGGTCAAGACAACTTACGGAGATGATGTATTTTGGATGGAACTGCTTTTCTGACTTGATGTGCATTCGAATCAGGCCCTCACTGGAGTGCTTTGCACTTTCATGAGTTTGGATTAGGGTTTCGTTCGAAAAACCCGTTCTTGATTTCGTGTAACCGCGGTCCTACTGGAATTCTCGATCGTTCGAGCGTGTTCCGTTGATTTGGACCCGTCCCATATCCCGGATCGGGACGGTCGAGTGATCTCGACAAATTAGCAACTCGGGTCGATTCAATATTTGGCCCCCACTCGTCCCGATCGGGGAGACCGGGAGGGTGTCGATTTTGAGATTTTACGAGGAGGGTGTCGATTTTGAGATTTTACGACTAGGGTTAAGAGGGGCTCTGCTGAAGCAATTTCATGTTGTTTAGAAATTGCGCTAATGCAGTTTCATGTCGTTGAGAAATTGCATTAAG